>CM051236.1:222964310-223404310 GCA_027917425.1 Gastrophryne carolinensis
TACAACAACCTGAAGCTGGATGGCAAAAGGGTTGGCTGGCTTCCTTTGGATTGGGTGCTTCAGTAAATTCTATAGAAATGAATGTGAAAGTGTTTTTGAGATGGCACTTGGTTCCAGATCGTCTTTGTCATACTAGTGGAGACTCGAGTAAATTCTGCTTTAGAGGCTGCGATGTAATTGGAACACAGTTCCATATCTGGTGGGAGTGTCATTTAGTTAGGATTTTTTGGAACAGGGTCTTTGAAGTCCTTAGTAAGGTAATAGGTAGTACCCAGGAAGTTGACCCTTGGATTGCGCGATTGAATGGTCCGGTAGTCCTAACCACAAAAAATAGCAAACGCCTTATCTACCACATTCTTACAGGTGCTAAATTGATCATTGCAAGATCCAGGAGAACCCCTAATCTGAGTTTTAGAGAGTTTAAGAATACGGTTGCTTACATTATGGCCATGGAGAAAATGTCCTCATTGCATAATGGTACTTTGGAGAGATTTCAGGAAGTGTGGGAACCTTGGATTCAAGAATGTATGCCTGCTGATTTTGATACCAGCCTTTTGAGTATTTGATCTTGTGGAATTACTGGTCTTCTCCTTATAGCCTCCGCAACTGATCTCATCTCTTTGTTCTCTCATTCCTCCTTTGTGCCCCTCTCCTCTCTGGTGGATCACTCTTCTCCCTTCATTAGTTCCCCCCTCCCTCCCCTCTTTCCTCCCTCCTTTTACCCCCTTTTTTTTCTCTTTCCTTCCCTTTTTTCCTTTCTTTTATTACTATTGTACTTGACAAGCAATTAAAGTGTGTTTATTGTAAGCTTTATCGAGCTTTAGTGTTGTTTCACATATGCGAAATCAGGTATTATTCTTATCAGTACTGACAAATTCCATGATTGTTCGGAATATTACTGTATAATTCTATGTTTTCTAAATTTATTGAACCAGAAAGAACTATTTAACAGAAGTTACAATGAAGAAATGAATTTATTGCTACACAGCATTTTACAGTTGGCTTGCCATTGAGCATAATATAAGAACTAATTATAGGAAAGGCACCTGAAATCTATCTATGCTAATGAAATCAATAAAATCTTTCTAGACTAGAAACCATATTTTTTAAAACATACACTTACATTCAGGCATTTTTTAATAATCCCCAAGGATAGTTACTGGGATGCAAATAATTATAGCTGCAGGGTAGGGCTATAGATCATGCCACTAGAAGACAAACAATCAGTTTTTTCATTTTCAAATGGGTGAGTACAATAAAAGAACCAAATAGGTAACACATTTGATAGAATATTATATAAATAATATATACACAGAACAAATAAATGCCAGGTTTGCAAAAAATGAGTATGCAAGCCAAATGCCACCCCTGGTTGTCTTAAGCTCCTTGAGGAAATTACCATTTATTTTTTTGGAGTATGCTTATGACTTTGCGAGTTTGGTTCCCTGAACATGGACTTCAGCCAGAAGATCTTCCTTCGTTCCTGCCTGGTGTTCCTGTTTCTGCATCATCCTCACATCAGACACTCCATCCCTCCCTTCTGTTGAGTTTCCCCAGTCTCCACCCTCTGGGGAGACCACAGGCGGTATTGCTGGCAACCGTCTGTATCTACATGGGCCTGGTGACAATATCTGCAGGTCAGACAAAATGGACGCGGCCCAGACACAGGCGGTCTTTGAAGCCATCATGCAAAGCCTGAGCAAACTAACCCAAGTTGTGGGGGAACTTCGTCAAGGTCACTCAGAACTCCGAGGTGAAATAGAGACTCTCCATCATCCTTTAGCAAATTCCCACATCTCTCCTCCTGTCTAGGCTGCATTGCATCCTTCCAGTCCAAGGAATGACTCCCTGACTGAACTCCCTGACTGGGCCCCCTTCCTGATCGCTTTTTTGGGGGACCAGAAGAAATTTTGCTCTTTTTGTGGGGATCCAGCTCCACTACAGAACCTGAACCTATGCAACTGTGATCACCCTTGTCTTCTGAGTAATGGACCCACTGCCGCTCTTTGTTCCTGTACTACAGGGCTCAAGGGGATTTTGTGGCCAATTGCCACACAGAAAGATTAAAATCGTGGCCATTGTGGTGTGCAGTTGTTTTTTGGACTTTTTGCTACCGAACATAAGATTGCAATCTAACCTAAATAAACTCCTCTTGCTGTCACTGTGGCAGATGCATCATCCATGAACTTGGGTCCCATCCATTTTGTAACTCTCTAACTGCTATCCCCGTCCTAATCGAACCTCATCATACAGAACTCATCCATATTGAAATCTCAGCTTGGTGGGAGCCTTGCAGGTAAAAGGACACATTACTGGCGCTGAAGAGCCAGGTGCCCATTGGTGTGTGCATGGGTTTTTCAAGTCTCTTGCAGCCGCCAATGAAAGTGGTATAACAGGCTTCAGATGGCAGGTATGTATGCCATTTTCTATAGCCAAATTGGGCCCGATTGCCATTGGGTTGTGTTAGGTTGGTGCTGAAAGGGTGGGCCCCAGATACTCCAGTCCAACCACCACAATATATAAAGAATTATTGCAGGACGGAATGGTGAAATTCCACCTGAGGCACGAAATGCGTGGGTCATAAGTAGACGTGGACTCAGGTTGCCATTAATTGACTTACAGACATGTATCATCTTTCTTAAACATATGCTTAATTTAATGTGTTCTATTGTTTTTTCACAGCATATACTGTGTGATTTAGGGGTGTGACTTCTCAGATGCAGCTGGCATTGACATTGTCCAGCCAGCCAACCTCTAGATCTTGCAATATCGTTTAGTATATTGTACCTTGTGATATTTTATGGAGAAGATACACAGAGAGCCTGTTATGGTGCTATTAGCAGAGCTGACACATTGGCCTAAATTTAACTGCAACAGACTTATTGAGAAAAAAATAATACATTTTTAGCTTTTTTAAATTCTTGTGATTAAACATGGAAAAAAATACTTCATTTTCTACACTCACTTTTTTTCACTTGTCTTCTCTCATAAGGTGAAAAAAATGTCTAAAATGAAAAAAAATACAACTGAAAACTACAGCTATAAATTATTAGTGTTATTCAGAACTATTTTGACTTTTTTTAATTAATTTTGAAGGACTTTTAACTACACTTTTAAAATAATTATTTACAGCTGCCCCAAGCAGAATGTTTTTTTTTAGTGTAAAAGAAATGAGGAATTAACAATATATATTTTTTTTATTTTTTAAGAAATTACTCCCGACACTCCAGGCAGGGCACCAAACTTGCACCAAAGGCTAAACGAGATAGTGAGTTGCCAGGACCAGACTGGTAATCTGGAGGGAGGGGACATTATTTGTTTTTATTTAAAATGAAACAGTAAAAAATAAAATAAATAATTAAAAAGTTAACTTCAGTAAGTTTGATGGAATAAATCTAGGCAATTTCAATTTACTATGATATGTTTTACAAGTCCAATGGTAGGGCCTTCGGGTTGACCCAAATAATACCCAGTATAGGTCACCCCCAACTATTTACACCAGACCTTTGAATTCAACCTCGCCCAAAATGGTCAAACACTTCACTATTGCTATTACTAAAATCACTTCATATTTATTCTTAAATCTATTTAAAACAATTAAGTACAAAAATTGTGGTGGACAAACACACCATACAGTTATCGTACAAGGTCGTAGATAAAATTCAATAATTTTCAAAGAGCTTCTGTTTCTTGTATTCATATGTCTTTCACTTTTAGACAGCTCAATTTTGCAGGTATCTTACATACTGATTGGAGATATGTTCCCTGTTAGCTTTTGTAACTGATATATGGATAGGCGGACTAGTTTTGCCCTCATGTGGGCTTCTTCTGCGCCAATTTTTGCCCCATCTATTTGCATTATATTTATTAAAGCTTGTATAAATGTCATAACAAAACTCCTAGCAGAGAGTAAAACAAAAAGAAAGACAGAGGGAAGGGAAGAAAGAAAAAAAAGGGAAGGGGAGGGTATGTTTTTGATTAGAACAGGTGCCTTTTCATATTTCGATCTGATCTACGAGCAGTTTTTGCGATTTATATCGCAAAAGCAGAAATTTATTACCAACCAAGTTATAAAAGGGGTACCTGGCGTGGCTCCCCAAATCACTTTATTTTTTCCGGGTGCTGCCGATTTCCGTCCCGGCCTCGGCTCTGAAACACCTCCAATCTGACCTAAACAAATTTATCTGGGGGGGCATAGACCGTGAGTTGACCGTGGAACACTTTACAGCGCTAAACAGAAAGGTGGCTTGGGAGTCCCTAATCTTTCACGCTATTACAAAGCTTGTCAAATTGCCCAACTGACAGCCCTGCATGGGGGAAGCAATAGACCTTTGTGGGTGGCCATTGAGGAGTCGTATTGTTCCCCAATCTCTATACCTAATTTGCTATGCCCCCCCCCCGTGGTCTGTAGGAAAATCTCCAATCCCATACTAAATCATTCTCTTAGAATTTGGAGGGCCAATAAGAAGCGGGGGAACCTTGCCTCGCCGCATTGCCCACTACTCTCATTTTTGGGCAATACGGTATTTTCCCCAGGCTTTTCGGATCCTGCGGCGTGAGTGGTGGAAGATCCATAATCTGACCAGAATTCAGAATCTCTTCTCGAGTCAAGGCCCGCTCTCTTTGAGATCCTCTATTGACGTTCTGGGGAAAGAGTTCCTTCGCTTCTTACAAATCAACCACTATGGCTGGTCTAAGTGCAAGTTTGGCGCCCCACTCCTTCCTCTAACGACATTTGAAAGAGTCTGCCTTGAGCAGCCCATGGGTAAAGGGGTGATCACGTTGGCCTATAAACTGCTATCTGAATCGGAAGGGGTAGGACCTCCGAAGCATGCGGCAAACTGGAGTGATGACCGTAATTTGACCCTATCAGATGGGGACTGGAGGGCGGTCTGGAGGCACACTTTCTCAGGTTATCTTAATATTGGTGCTCAGGAGGTAAACACCAAGGTCCTCCTCCGGGGGTATCTCGTTCCGGAAAGAATACACAAATTCTGCCCCTCCTATCCGCGGGATTGCTTCAGAGGCTGTGGTCTCCCCGGGTACTTATTTGCACACTTGGTGGGACTGCAGGATAGTAAAACAATTTTGGATCAGAGTCCTCTATGTTATTAATAAGGCCACCAGGCTAAAGCTGGGTCTATCCCCTCAGCTGTCCCTCCTTAACCTGAAACCCCCTCATTGCACAAGAACCCAGTTTGACCTCATAAGACACATTGCTACGGCAACCAAGTTGATTATCACCCAGTCGTGGAAGAAACCAGTCATTCCCAGGGAAAGCCTTATCACCCGGGTTAACAAAGTCATGCTGTTCGAGAAGATGGCGGCCATCATACAGGGGGATTTTGCCCCCTTGCTATCCACCTGGGAAGGCTGGATTTCTCACTTTCATCCAGGAGGTCTCAACTGTGTTCTCCTTACAATCTAGAACCCTGCCTTGTCTCTCCTTGCGATACGAACGGAGGCCTGGAACCCATCTTTTACCCTTCTTCTTTTCTCCCCTTTTCCCTTTCTTTCCCTTTACTTCACATCTCTAATTTTTTCTCTAAGCTTTTCTTTTGTTGATGCTTGAGAAATGTACTTTTTATCTTTTTGGATAATTTTTTCTCAGTGTTCTGTTCATGATGGTCGTATCCTTCTGTACGATAGCTAATTATTGGCGCTTTTGTATGACCTTTTGCGCAGTATGGAAAATGTCCTGACTGTAGTCCTATGCTGTTTTTCTCTGCTTTTATTCTAATAAAAACTATAATTGAAAAAAGAGGTACCTTAAAATCAGCTTGGTCCCCTCATTCAGTGTTAGTATGTGTGTTCAGTACTTTCGTGTATAGATGTCCATAATAGAGATGCAAAAATCACCATGCATCTGAGGTATAAACACAAGGTTGTATATATGCATGTTTAAACAATAATTTATGGGCAGAGATGAAACAGCTAGAGAGTCAGGCATATGAAAAAGTTTCTCAGTTGTACTTACATTTTCACAGTACAGATTCACTGGTTCTATGTAGGGTTCCATGCTGCGTGATACCGTTGGCTTGTGGCTTTTATGCTGGGGGATGACCTGCGCCGCTGCAGGTAATTGTCGGCCTGACGGTCTCCTACTTTTGCCCGGGCGTGTTTTTTTTTTAAGTGCTCAAGAAGAGCACCTTGAGAACCCAATTCCCACTCCGTAGGAGCGGAAGGGACGTGTATTCCGCATCTACGCTCTACGTGTCCGGAAAAAGGCGTCACCTATGTGGGGAGGGCCATAGCCGCCACTCAGATCACCTAGGGGCAGGGCAACAGGGGAGGGAAACAGGCCAACCGCACACTAGAGGCGCGGGACGCAACAGCGTACCACACCCCCATCAGACGCGGCCAAGCATGGCCTCGCCGACCATCGCACTTCCTGGGGACGTGAGGCGCATATGAGTCCCACACCTCTGGACGAGGGAATGGCTCCCTGCTGGAGATGGCAAAATACCCATACCTCTAGTTTTGGCTGCCAAAAATTGCCCTCCCTGTGCCATGCCTGCTTCTTACCTAACCTCCCCTTAAGAAATGCTAAATGAAAGTCAGTGTCAGTGCCATCACGGCCCAGATATAACAATTAAAAATAAAAATTGCAACACCATTTTACTGGAGTCCGTGGAAAGGCTATCCTATACAAGTTCATAATGCTAAAACCCTTTGTCTGTCCATGTCAGCGCCAAATTGGCATGAATTTGAAAAGGACAAGCGTCACATCATCATTTTTTTCCAGAAACCAAACCTTATTCTATGTTTATATGGGGCTATTATTGCACTTATAGATGCCCATGTCGGCAGTGTTGCACTGGAGCCGTCTACACAAATAGGGAGGTCATTCAGGAGAGTAAATACATTTTTTGCTTTGTTGTGCTATGTGAGTCTAAAATACTCGACTCTCCAACTGACCATCCGTGCCCATTTACAATAATATCCCCAATATAATAACCACACAGTTATTAAGTGCTATATTTAGACAGAATAGAATAAGTGTAGTATAAATGTATAAAGAAAAAAAACTAAAAATGATAATAATAAAAATTAGAAAAATAAGTATAAAAATAAGAAAAAAAAACACACAATGCCATTTCCTACAATTGTTATAAGAAAGGGGCAAAACATATCATTTCATTGAGACTTAGTGGGATATGTGCTTTCAATTTGTTTATCCAGAGGGTTTCCCTTTGGAGTGTGGCTTTTTCTATATTACCCCCCCCCCCCCCCTTGGGTTTGGACGGATTTGGTCCAGGCCCTGAACTGTTAGGCCCACCGGGTCTTGATTGTGTCTCCTAGCAAAATGGTGACCAATTGGTGTTTTCAGGTTCCCACTTTTAATATCATGCTGATGTTCATAGATTCTTTTCTTGAGGAGTCCACACGGGCAACTTACTTATGTAAATAACATCGGGTGTTTCACAGTTTACAAAGTGTTTTAGTTCTATAGGTTTCTGTCCCGGTATCATTACAGTCTTCCCATGTTTAATAAATCTGCACGAACTGCACTTTTTTTGGCATTGGTAAGTGCTGAATGTTTTACAACAATTTTTTTCCTTTCTGTTGGTATAATGGATGTGCACCAATTTATCTCGGATGTTATTCGCCCGTCTGTAAATAAATCTCGGTTTCTTTGGTAAGATGTTTCGTAATTGGTGGTCATCCATTAATATGTGCCGTTACATCTAATGATGTTTTTCAGTGTATGTTGCTGTGCAGAATGTGTAAGAGTAATGGCCAAGGGAGGATTGTCTTGTTGGGGCATAGGTTTGTATAGTAGCTCAATGCGGGGCCTTGCTCTTGCTCTCTTGTATATTCAAGATCATAAAGCTATATCCTCTTTTAGACAATCTATCCCTGATACCGTCTGCGGCCACCTGAAAGTCACTATCCTTGGTACAATTCCTACGTGCTCGAACGTATTCCCCATAAGGTAATTCCTACGTGCTCGAACGTATTCCCCATAAGGTATACAATATAGAAGATGCTTGGGATGTGCGCTTATGGCTCGTAAGATTGTGTTCGCTGGTGAAGGTTTGCAATAATAATTAGTGTGTATTTGAGCTTGGTCATCTACATAGATGGTCAAATCTAGAAAATGTATGTAAATTCCCTTAATAGGGGTTCAGGTTCGGTCCATAAAAAGAAAATATCATCAGGTAATTGGTCAGGTTGTCCTCACTCCACAATCCCCTCTCCCAACGGCCAAGATACAGGTTAGCATATGATGGGGCACATGTAGTCCCCCATCGCTGTACCCGGTATCTGATGGTATAATTGGCCATCGAAGAGAAAGAGATTGTGGGTGAGGATAAACTGAAGTAACCATAATAAGAATACATGTAAGTTGTGTTGTTCTATGTTGAGATCAACAAAAAATATTGGATTGCCAACTCAGAAAACTGACACATTTGAGGTAGTTAAAGATCTCCACCTAATCGCACGAAAGATCCCTTGTAAACAATTATATACGAATAAAGAGGAAGTGCCAAAGATGAACCTCCAACAGTCTGAGACACAACTAGAAAAGGACCTACTAGAATTGGGTGAGGAGGCCACGGGTATATCACCTATGATAACCCCAAAAAATCCACACTTTAGAAAGCCTTCGACATTCTATCCTCCCTTAGCTCATGCTCACACCTGGCAACTTTTGTAGATCTCACAACAACAGCTGTCGAGAAACTACCTGATAAAAAATGTTCGAATATTTCTCAGGAATTACAACGGGCCCTATCTGAACTTGTGTCTAATCAGAATTTAACAATAAAACCAGCAGATAAAGGGGGTAATATAGTCATAATGAATAATGACCAGTATGTACTCATGTGTAAAAGAATCCTAGACAATAAAAGTTGGCACGCGCGTGCCTCCAACTCCAGGCTCCACGAGGCCTCCGGGGAATATCACTTGCTCATCAAGGATGCGGTCCATGAGAGGGTGATCGATCCACCACACCCACCTTTTATTCCCTTTCGAACGAACTCGACATAGAACAACACAACTTACATGTGTTCTTATTACGGTGAGTTTGTCCTCACCCACAATCTCTTTCTCTTCGATGGCCAATTATACTATCAGATACAGGGTACAGCGATGGGGACTACATGTGCCCCATCATATGCTAACCTGTATCTTGGCTATTGGGAGAGGGGATTGTGGAGTGAGGACAACCTGACCAAGTACCTGTGCCACGTACCTTTAAAGTGCTTTAAAGTTGTGCTTGTATCACAACTCTATGAAAAGTATATACAAAAGTGTAATTAATGCAAAGCTATTAAGGTAAATTTAAATCCAAAGCTATTAAAATGTACAGAGCCATAAGCATGTACAGCATTGCTAGGGGAAAGGTAAGTATACAAATATATTAATACATCACCAATCAAGCTGATGTCTCCTCCTAAACGGCGCCAATAGGAGGAGACATCAGCTTGATGTCCCCTCCCAGCAGCCCGGCCCCGCAGCACGCAGGCGCCTAATAAAAGCACCATTACGAGCCACATCGTTTTGAGCTACATTCCGCAGACGCTGGAGGCAGCATAACCTAGCATCACTCCAGCTACAGAATAACAAACTGGGACACCTGCTCGGAACTGTGCACCCACTGCCTCCCCCCCAGTCGAGGGGGACACGAGGGGAATCCCGTCAGGCCAGGCGCATCACCTTGATAAGGTATTGATCAATCACTATGTATCTAATAGCACCTATTAGTACCATTGTGATAAATCTAATAGCCTCAACCTAATTATCCATTATAGATTACCCCTTATTAAGGCAATACCCCGCATCTTGCTATAACAGCAGGTACCCCAGAACCAAATCTACACAAATTGTGAGTAACTTATGATTGTATTACCATCTCATTTCAATAGCAACTACTCTGCAATGAAAACGATAATATACAGTATCACCCTGAACCCCAAAACAGGTATTAAGCATGCTGAGGAAGCCGACAGGCGAAACGCGTCCGTGCACTATTCACTTGCTACAACTGAGGGTCCTTACCCGTGCCATAATTGTGCCTTGAACACTTGCTACAACTGAGGGCCTTTGCCCGTGCCTCAAATTTGAGCACAACACCCACCTGACGCATATACCTGGGAACAGGAATCTTATAAGAAAAGGACTTTACAATATACCAGATAATAGGATAATATCCTATTTCTGGAACTAGTCAATAAGTTGTATATATGAGCATGACCACTGTATTTTTGTATATATGTATATAAATATTTGTTTTGCATAATAAATTTAGAGCATATTTAGAATCAAAATAACGACTGTGAGTGAACTGGCGCTTGGGAGCCCCTGACCAAAAAACCCACTGGAAGGACTATTATATAGCATATATCCTCCCAGAGGGCAGCGACTCCCTATTCTTCCAACCCCCCCCCCCCCAGTTCATGTACAATTCTCTGGATAACCCAGAGGTGCCAGTTCTCACAGACAGATAATAACCACTTCCCCTCCCAGCACCCCCACCTTCACCCAATCCCCTACCCACTCACAAACTTTCAGAATAAAGCTAAAAGTGGACAGAGAGCTAATGTTTGAATATATAATAATAAAAAAACACAAATCAATTACACTGTACTGAGAACAATGATACTATATGAAAATATAACATCTATCTTGGTCGACAGTGGAAGCAAACTTATTCAAAGATCACCATGGATATTTTGCTATAAGCTAGTTGGTCTTTTCTGAAGGTGTGTGAAATGGGGAGCCCAATTTATCACTAGCACCTCGTAGCGCCACTTAAAAGCATCTGCCAAGAGGCACTATTAATGCTTCAGACGCAATGCTGGCCACAGGCAGACGGCGCTAATAGTGTTCAGTGCCGAAGGCTATGTGGTGCTGTACCTTTGCTTGATCATTTTTCGATGGAGATAGCGACAGGTAGCACAGGTGGTGTTCCGCAGCTCCATGCTGTATTTAACATGTACAACGACATTGCTGGAGCTCTAAAACCTTGACTCTCAGGCATACAGCGCCATGTGCAATACAAAAATAGACTTTAACTTGGGATGGCTGCACAGTGACCAAGCAGAAACATACAAATGACATGGTACATGATTGGCAGGCATGAAAATGCAAGTTAGCCTCGGGTAACCTAAGTACAATAATTAACCCAAAAAAACTTTTTGAACATGCCTGGGAACCCATGTCACTTGACTGAGCACAAAAAGATAAAAAATGCTAACCAGAAGTCACAAAAAATAACATAACTGGAATGGCTAATTAAAGTCTATGGGAGAATGACACTGAGTGCCCAATGTGATGTGGCGCTGTAGGGAACACAGCATCGGCGCTTAGTGAACACCCATCCCTTTTAAACATGGAAAGCTACATGGTGGCCCTATGCGTGGCGCTTTTTCTTATCATAAATATGACTTGCTGGTGCCACTGATGAAAAACACGTGCTGCTACATGTCGCTACGTGGTGCTGTTTTTTTTTTTAAATAAGGCCCATAGAAAACAAATGCACCATTTGGGGTAAGGTTTTCTCAGCACCAGAGATGCTTTTAGAGTTTTTCAATTCAGCAGGAAAATTCAAACCAATTTTCACATGGAAATGTACATTTTTACCCATCCAACCAAAATTTCCAACCAAAATTATTTTTGTTGATTCAAGCCCATTGTTTTAACTGGTTGTTTTTGGATTTTTGCGGTGGAACTAACAGAATAAAATTGTTTATTATTCATATATTTTGTTCGCCAGTGGTGCCTGTGTCTCCTTCCCTCGGGGATGCTCTCCTCATCTTAATTCCTACCGACATCCTTATGCATGGTTACAAAATATTTGTTAAAATGACATACTAAAACCACAGATTTGTAACTTTCAGGAACACAAAGCATAGAAAGTCACATTTGCACTTCAACTTTTACGCTTAAAAGTCAGATTTACCCATAAAGAAGAGGTCTGTAATGCTGCAACGAATGATAGGTAGGGTCATTTAAGTGCATCCAACGTTCAGCGCTGAAGCCCATATTTGATAAAAAAAACTATAAATTATTCTACAATATATTATTATTATTATTATTAGATAAGAAACTGCAGTTTCCCAACACCACAATAGAGTTAATTCCAGTTAACCAATTTTGCCTTAAACATCTGCAACCATGTTCCAAATGTTACATTTACAAAAGATATACAGCAAGAGAAATTCACAAGTTTCCCTCATTAGTTTGTTGAGCTGTGAAGTTTCATAACAAAGAGCTGTCTGCAGAAAATCCTAAACCTTGGTAGGAAGAGAAGCCAATGGAACAAAATATAAGGCTAATAGAGGCTGCACTGGATAACAGACTATTTTTTGCAAACTGAAAGTGTCAGGCACCTGGCTTGTACTGTACATAAAGAAGAAGTGGCAGCAGAATAAAGATTCTAGGTAAATTTGTTATTTGGGTGATACAGTGAAAGGTGCAAGAAAAGGCAAATTGACCAGCCTGTTTAAAAAAAAAAAAAACAAATGGCACATTTCAAATGCATGCAATTTTTAAAGGAAAACTCCCTTTTTGTTAGGTTCTTTGGTGTTCTGCCTTAGGCTACATGTCCTGTCACATTTTGTGGCAAGAATCACACTTTTGTCTGCTTTTAATTTGCATCCTCGTTTGCGCCTGTGAGTTATATTATCCCTGTTTCAAGTGATGCGTTTGCGGCCAGGACGCAGCAGGCAGGACTTTTTGCGGATGCGTTTTTCCCCTCTCTGCCACACTGGAAAGGTGTGAAGGAGACCGTAGAGATTAATGTATATTTTTTGCGGTGCTACGAACGCAGAAATGCATGCAACGGACAGGTGTGAACGAGGGCTTATTGTTTTCCCCTTCTGGGATGTAAAATAAACATTTGGGTTAGGATTGTGCCCCCAGGCCTGTGATTTACTTATAAGCATGTTGTTTCCATGTGTCTCATATTTCTGTGTTGCTGTAATCCTAAGATGGGAGTGTTTTTCCTGGCCTTGAATAGAAAGTATTGACTGCATATCCCAGAATCCTTCCACTTTAACAGGTGAGCATTTTAGAAGCTGGTCAGGCAGTACTAATGACCCTTCGCATCTGGAAAGGATGCCAGTAACCCTTTAGCTACTGGAATACAAAATGGTGATCCTCCCTATTTGAATAAGTTAAATTACAGCAGAATAAGTTAAAGCTGTTGACTGTGTCTTAGCCAATCAGATGATTAGCAAGCTAGAGTGAGAAAGTTCTGATCTTTACATCTAATGTTTCAGTTGATGTACATTGCTAAGGTAAACACATTGTTGCTAGGGAAAACTGTTTTCTTTTATGACAAAGAGGCTGAGTATTACTAGCACCAGATACCGGCAGATGAGCCTCTCTAGCGAGGCACTCAGAGCGACCGCTAGTAGTCGCTGTTATATCGGCTATGGTTTGCTGTTACCGAGCGCCTCAGTCGCTGGCCGGCATTGATGAATTTGATGTGTGAGCCGCCATAACACCAGTACAGCACTATATGGGAGCGAACGGTAGCGACTGGTCAGTGTGAGCGACTCAAACCATATTCACCAATAAAACAGCCTCACACAGCGCCAGCGTTTAAAAGTGGGTCAAGTAGCCCAGAGCGCCAGAAGCTGTGTGATTAAAGTCCGTTTTTGAACACATATCCACCAGTAACAAAGCAAAAACATATGGAATTACATTCTTATTAAATTGTGACATTAACACTATAAATCCAGGCCTGTAATGACAATTCTGCATAAAAATATAAAAAATCAAAAAAGTTTTCAAAAATGACTCTTTCTAGGCCAGGAGAGGTGACACAAAAAAAATTAAAAGAAAACCCTGTTTAAAGAGAAGAAAAGTAACATCCATTGAAATGTATGGGAGAGCGACAGGTAGGGACAGGTAACACCAGGCGCTCAGGAAGCCAGAGCGCCGGCGCAATACGCTGTGCTGTCTGTGATGATGAATCAGGCGCTACATGGCGCTGTTAGAGTCGCTCACCGGAATCGCTTTGATAAATGTGATATTGCGTACAGTGCCTGGTGTTTACCGTTCACTACCTGGCCCTACTTGGTGCTGCCAGACGCTACCTGGCGCTATGGCTTGATGAATAACCCCCAAAGAGTTGCAAATAATAGAAAATAAAAAAATAACAGATATGCTTAGCGCATTGAACAAAAAACAACAAAATGGCCGCACCAACCCCTAATGATATAAGTGTGCAACACCTGAGTACACAACTGTACACTATACAAAAGAAAAATGCCCCCACGAAGCCCCCAAACGTACTCAGGATAAAGTTTCACCACTATATTGAATTTTAAATGTATCTCTTTATTAATACATATACACAAGACCAATTAAAACAACTTTAAAAAACATACAAAACACAACACTAGGGACGCTGCTAGTCACTCTATTCCTCAAAGCTCATATACAATCCATATATTGAATGCCCCAAATCCTCTTAATTTACAAAAGTGTAAGTGCTATTCTCCTAATCCTATAATAACTTAATATAAAACAATTGAATATACTATAAAAATGTATAATCCAATAACTAATAATAGATGCCATTCTGAGGTGAATCATGATAGATGAAATTCTAATGTGCAATAAGGAGAATTTCTGAGGACCCAGCGGAGCAGCAAAAAATAGACAATAATATAAACAGATATAGGTCTAACATGTACCACCAAGCAGCTGCAGGCTTGAATTTGTTGTGCAGCACCTACATTTTTCAATACAGAGTGGCGCTCACTTGCGTCACGCGTAAGGGTTCAACAGGTGCTGACACAGACCAGCCAATACCTAGGGGTCTATTTAAAGTGGACCAACAGTCTAAAATGGCTTAAACTAGACAAACATAACAAACAGTGCTCATATTTATCCCTCCCCGGGGCAATTTAGATTGCTGCACATAAAAATTAATTTAACCTTTTTTTAACTTTTGCTGTGATGGTCTGAGCGGCTGCCATCCCTGTTTTTTTGATTTTGTGCAAGCACATGGGGTGTGGGGTCTAGGCTGTAATGCGAGGTCTTTGACCCTTCCACCCTATGGGCTGCACTTAAAGCGGACCTTCACTAAGAGTCTATCTTATATGTTTCCCACACCCTATACATACAGATTGGCCACATTAAAAATCATCCTACCTGCATCTACTGCATGTTATGACCCTTTAAACATCCAAGATGGCTGCTTATGGAAGCCGCCATTTTATCAGGCAGCCTGCAAACAGGAAGTGCCTCCTGACTGTGCTGCTCTGCATTCTGGGACTGCTGACCTTTACCTGACCCCAGCTCTGCTCTGCCTGAGCAAAGCACAGCTATTACCCGCCCGCCTTTGCCTTATCCCACTCTCCTCTCCTCAGCAAGTGTGATGCTTCTGAGTCAAGATGGCGGCACCCGTATCCTAAATTCCTGAACAGAGTTGCAGCCCAGTGGGGGAAAGAATAATAAGTTAGTGACTAAAAACATAAAACATATTAATTTTAGATGCTGGGGAACCGTTTTTTAAGAGTTTGGGCTTTTCATTAAATCACGCTGAAGGTCCGGTTTACGGTTATAGGGCAATTAAGGTTATAGGGTGATACAATTGCATTGTATCACCCAAAGGGGGCTCTCAGAGATTAGAGTTAGGACTGCACCCCACAGAGGCATCTTGGTGCTTGGTGGTGCAGCTTTATCATACCTCTGCAGATGTGTGTGGACCAAGTCTTTCATCAGATTTAGAGACCGATTATCGGTTTGTCTGCATGCTAACAGGGTTGAGTGCTGTGGCTCCTTTAAGATTTATGTATCCTAATTGCCCTGCTAACATGCACCTCCCAGGTTAGTTATAAAATGGTCTGAGCAGCTGCCACCCTTTCTTTGTTTCTTTTTATTTTTCAAAAGGAGAAAATGTAACAAATACATTTGCTAAAAAATCTAACTTTAGATTACTTGTACCTTTGGAAATTCAACACAGGTAGAGGGCACAAACAAAAGTCAATGCTAGTGCAGGCCAGTTAATACTTAAACAACACAAATGGGAAGCAAAAGCTACCCAAATTAGCTATAGCCATTAACTATAGCCACACATAGCCACATAGAAAATCAAATGTATTAAGTAATCACACTATAATACATTAAAAACAACAACATAAACACTAAAGACAATTAAAAGCACACAAATGGACTTGAACTACTGAATAATAATAAAATTACACTCTAAAAATAAATTGCAAGTGCATACTCCAAAGAGATCTGTGTATAGTCAAGAATAATTGTAATGCAGCATTCTTTAACTCTCAACTTATTGCACTGATGCATTTTGCTATCTTGTAATCTTTAAGGGTTTTTAATTGTGCACTGAGATAATCCAATTAGTTGAGCTGTGCTGCTGTGTTTAACGATTCAGCAGTTTACACATGCTTGTGTGGTTTTAATTGTCTTCAGTATATATAGTATGTTATGTTTTTAATGTATCATAGTGTGATAACTTAATACATTTGGTTTTTTTTACCTAGCTATGTGCGGCTATAGATAATTTGAGTAGCTTTTGCTTCCCATCTGTGTTGTAACCTTTAGAAATAATATAGTTTTTAAAGCTGCAGGCCTAGAAATTACTTACCAGAAGTCTTGTGGGTTTAGACCCTTCCACAATTAATCAGCAGGTCATATGCCTTTTTTTTCACACAGAGTTTTTCTGACCCTCTGATAAGCCAATCACAGCTACTGCACAATGATTGGTTCCCTGTGCAAGGTTGTTTCTGTCAAAATTCAGATTGCTGGACTAAGTGAGGGTATCATCTTCATTAGGAAGCATTGGAGGATCACAAGTCAAAGGGAGGCACAGGGGCGAAGAGCTGCCTTGGTTACAAGGTGTGGTTCCATAGTACAGCAGCATTAGCATGCGGTTAGTCTTGCTGTCAGCAAGACAGTGAGAATACCACATTCATCTCTCCCTTTACTATATCACTTAGAAGGATCACTGTCTGCCAGAAGAGAGTAGCATGGGACTGGGACTTAATTAATTAATTTAATTTATTAATAAGGTAGGCTTTTCTGCAGCCTACTTGAGCATACTTGATCACAGCAACTAAACTTCTCTTTCACACTAGACTTTCAAAAGAAGTGAAGCTACTACACAGATCTTGAATTCCTAGTTCAATCAGTGCAGGAAGTAGGGGTCAGGGTGTCCCACTTTGGCCATAGGATCAAGCAGCTGACCCTTGACAAGTTAGTATTTTTATCTCAGTGCCTCCCAATAGAGGAGTTGACAGCCCCTGCAGTGTGTGCTAAGGCCTCCAGTTCCTGTGTACTCCTGGACACCTGTCCATGGCTTCATCTTGCCCTGGGTGAGCCAATTGATTGGGGGCTCCACTAGCACTTTTGGTATGGGGGATCCATTGTCGCTTTGCCTATTCATTTTGGGGTTCTCTAATTTTTAGCCTGGGAGACTGTATTCCCAATCTGATTATTACTTTTATTGCCTGGGGAAATCAATCTGGGGACAAAGATTGAATAATGAAGGCACGGGCTGATAGGGAACATTTTGCATATATATATATATATATATATATATATATATATATATATATATTTATATATGAGAGTGCTTTTGCAATTCTATAGCGAATACATGCTTCCATAGTGATACATGGCCTGTGTATTTAATGGTTATGGTATAATTTCAGTGATTGATCATGGTATCATTTCAGTGATCAGAGCAGCATGTAATACTGGGTTGTCACTCCCAGGCGAATAACTTCGCCGGGCATTCAAGGTGTGTGTGGGAAATTCCTGGATTACTGTCTGGGGATGAAGGAAGCTGGGTAGCTGACTGGGAACAGAAGGACAAATGAAAGACAACCCGTCTGTGCCACCAAAGGGGCTAAAGGTGGAGTTGCATAAGCCCCTGGTAGTCCCTTGGTGGTCACAGACTTGGGAAGGGTAAACAAAGGGCAGACGTACACAAGACACGGACAAGTAAACTGGGCCCCAGTGCAGGCTGTGGCAGAGATGGGCCCCAGTGCAGGCTATAGCAGAGCTTTATCCAAGTGCAGGCTAAGGCAGAGCTGGATCCCAGTGCAGGCTATGGCAGAGCTGGTTCCCATTTCAGGCTATGATGGAGCTAGACCCCAGTGCAGACAAACCTACAACAAAGGGTCATAGGCCCCAATACAGACAAGGACTGTCAACAAACAAAACTGTTGGTGAACCACAAGACCCAGCGCAGACAGCAAAGGCAAAGAAAGAAACTATGAAGGGCAGTAAGCCCCAGTACAGACAGAGACACAAACTATGAAGGACTGTGAGCTCCAGCACAGATGGAGACACAAACTATGAAGGGCTGTGAACCCCCGCATAGACAAAACATAAACTAAGGTAGGCCCAAAGGCCCACAAGGACACAGAGGGTTGGGGAGCACAGCTAGGCTACGAAAGACAATGCAATATTCCAACAACAGGGGCGTGGCCAAGCACATGCATTTATAGGAACCTCAACAGCATGATTAATGCCAGGTGAGGTCAAACAATGCAACTCTAGGACCCAGGGAAGAAGCATACCACTCCAACAGACACACAGCAACCACACCACAGCAGACAGCACAATGGCCAGAGCATCAGACTTGGAGTGATGAAGGCTGGCAGATGAAGGCTGGCAGATTTCCAGTTCAAGACCCAGTCTATACCAATCCTTACATAGCTGTTGCAGCTCTGTAGAGAAGGATCATTGCTTAGCAGCACATGGTAGAATTCAGTTTGTGTTTATTTCCTTTGAATATTGTCAGTTACCAGGATAGGGCAAGGGCTCACAAGACAATTTACTTTCAGGGCATACCTACCATTTTGGCTGTCTGTGTGGCACCACCGGATCTGGAGATGTAAAAAATAAAAAAATTAAAGAATACATTTATTACTAGGCAGATAAACCAGCATATTGTGGATTACTTACATACGATCTCTCAGGAAATAGTAGATGGTTTCATGTGTAGACACTTACTAAGCATGTGCATTGCCAAGTCCTTCTAACAATTTTGTGGACCAGGCTATTTATCCAAACTTTCAGCATCAAGTTTGGGAACTGCTGCCCAAAAGATACAATGTTATCAAAACCTCTATTCATTTAACATTCTGAAAGGTATGGTGATTGTATGATATAGGATGTGTCAACCTACTCATCACATACCCCCAATTGCAAGGAATGGTGAGATCCAACAGAGGGATCCTGGAGGAGGCAGAGAATAGAGACAAGCATTGCAGAGCAGAGCCAGGTGGAGCAGCTACAATGGAAAAAGTGTAAGCATAACTTTGGGGGTTATTTAGGAATGGCTAGCGTGAGGTAATGCTACTTAGCGACACGTAGCGTTCGGTGAGCGCTGGGTGCTGTATGTGAAACCACATTTAAGAAAGCAAATCCGATGAGCACCTATAACAGTGCCATGTAGCATCACATGTATTACTCGTTCTAGGTTCAGGAGCGATTTTGCTGCTCTGAACTTTCATTTTTTGCCCAGGCTTAAATGGAATGTTTTGTTAATAGGCAAGTCCATCGGTATGCAAATAGTGTTAGAGGAATAGATACATTGAAACGAAAACATAGCACAGATTGTAAATCCTTGAATAACTTTCCTTTTTTCAGACAAAATGGCTTGAAATTGATGTTAATCTTTCTTCTTTTCATACAAAATGACACAGGCTTGTTTTTTCTCTTTTTCACAACAAATAAATTATTGATAGGTGTGAACAAAATAACTCTTGCATTGCAAATATTGCAAATAAATAAAAGCATTCCATATAGTGCCAAAACCTCCTGTTGGAGTAAAGAAAAAGGCAGAGATGACAAAGATACCATAAAATGTGCTACTAGCATAAAGTAAATATAGGGAAATGCCATCAAACTGCAATTATGCTGTAAAGCTTTAATTTCTCTTGAATATATTTGGTATGAAGAAAAAAAAATCTTGTTATCTTATCATTTAAAATAGATTAGCCATGCATCAATATCCTCCTCCAATTAAGTTTTTTCTAAAGATGTATAAAGTTTTACGCAATAAATTTGTTCTGAAAAAACTCTATATAGACACATATTTTTTACTTAATTTTGCATAAATAAAGAGGTTGAAATAGCTAATAAAATAGAGTCTTTAGAGAACGGGTTTGAGAATCATATTCTTTCTAGCATTTCAGATGTATTTCCAAGTTTAAATTTAGAAGGAGAATGTAAGCAAGATTACTTGGGGCTTTATGGTGTTTATTCTGAAGTTCTAAACAAACCTCATGACATTACTAACGAACTGTTAATTATAAATTAATTATGTTAATTCATCCATTTATTACGTAGAAATGTATGCTTATACAAAGATTATTTCCTGGCAAAAATAGGTATACCAAAGGAAGTAAGCAACCAACTTATATAACTGTATAAATAAAAACATGTATAAATGCAAGAACAATACAGAAAATTTTAACAGTTACTTACAACCCAACCCAAGTAACCTAGATCTTTTTTTGTTAAGATTTTGAATAGCAAGTGGGTACTTTTCCTATGCCATCTCTAGATGGGATGCAGTACGTAACCCAAAAGAGCAAAACATTAAAGAAAGCCCTGGGTGAGAGGAGTCACTACTGATCTAGGCAGCCCTTGGTGAGAAAGGAGGTTATGGGGTGATGATGAAGTACAGTCATACCTGTGCCCTGTGATACCATGGCACAGATATATAGATGATATTTTTGTATTCTGGACTTGTACGGTGAGTGAACTTAGGAAATGTGTACAAATTCTAAAACACAAATGATTTAAATTTAAAATTTAAGTTAGATTTCAGAGACCAGCAGGTGTTGTTGTTAGACATAAAAATCAACATTGATTCATTTGGCAACATAAATGACTTTTATTGTAAGGCCACTGCTGCTAATAAAATTTTGCACCCTACCAGCTGCCACCTGTACCTGTAAGTAGGAGCATCCCATATGGCAAATATTTAAGAGCTAGGCAGAAATGTTCTTCCATGGCGACCTTTTATAAAGCACCTGGGGTAATATGGACTCGATTGTTACAAATTAGGTATAGCAGGGGATGCCTTTAAATGGCTTTCTAGAAAGCTTTAACAAAGGATAGACATGATTTACTATTTAAATAAATTAACTATTAAAAAAAACAAAGATAACAGGCATGGCATGTACTGCATTAATTTTGACATATTCAACAAATCACCTTGTCATTAAAAAAGTTATTTACAGTCATTGGCAATTTGGCATATCCTGACCAGAGATAACATCTTAAAAGCAGCGTTCCCTGCCGGAGCAGCTGCTGAGTAATGAGGGAGCTGGGCAATACCCGATGAAAAGTGGGCAATCTGAAAAAACTAAGATAAAAACACTGGTACATCTACTAAAAAAAGCAAAGCTCATCAAACAAAAAGATATCATATGATATTTAGTTTACTTAAAAGAATTGTACTTCATATAGGCAACACCAAAAGTCCAGTATACAGTAGAGGACTGTTTGTATGTAAGCTTTAAAAACCTTTTTGTTCCCTTAATGCTGGGAGAGAAAAGGTACAACACCTAGAGGTAAGAAAAACAGATACTTCTGTAGTAGGTCTACAAAACAAAAAAAATATGAATCAAGGTCCATCCTTAGCCCCCATATCTGTCCCTCAGTACAGCCAGTGGGGTCATCCCTAAGTATAGCCAGTGGGGCTATCCCTCAGTATAGCCAGTGGGGGCACCAGTCAGTACAGCCAGTGGGGGCATCCCTCAGTACAGCCAGTGGGGGCATCCCTCAGTACAGCTAGTTGGGGCATCCCTCAGTACAGCCAGTGGGGGCATCCCTCAGTACAGCCAGTGGGGGCATCCCTCAGTACAGCCTACAGCCAGTGGGAGCATCCCTCAGAACATCCAGTGGGGCATCCCTTGGTAGAGCCAACCAGTACATCTTACAGCCAGTGGGGCCATTCCTTAGCACAGCTTACAGCCAGTGGGAGCATCCCTCAGTACAGCTTACAGCCAGTGGGGAAATCCCTCAATACAGCCTACAGCCAGTGGGGGCATCCTTCAGTACAGCAAGTGGGGGTATCCCTCAGTACAGCCAGTGGGGGCATCCTGCAGTACAACCGGTGGGGGCATCCCTTAGTACAGCCAGTGGGAGCATCCCTCATTACAGCTTAGAGCCAGTGGGAGCATGCCTCAGTACAGCTTACAGCCAGTGGGGGCATGCCTCAGTACAGCTTACAGCCAGTGGGGGCATCCCTCTCAGTACAGCCAGTGGGGACATCCCTCAGAACAGCCAGTGGGGGCATCACTCAATACAGCCAGTTGGGGCACCCCTCAGTACATCTTACAGCCAGTGGGGCCATCCCTCAGTAGAACCAGTGGGGGCTAGAGACACCACAAAAACGAAAGGCGGCAGCGGCGTTGAGCAGCAGTGGCGGGCCAACTGGAACAGCATTTTTTTAATTATTATTTGACCATGCGTGGCCAGCACCTTACAAGGAATACTGCTTAAAAGATGTGTTACCATCTGGGCCCAATATAGTGTTCATCTTAATCCGAAGTCATTTCCAGAGGGGTGAAAGGAAACAATGCTGTAAAACTAAGAGGACCTTTAGTTGTGGAGGATGCATTGTATGTAAGTACATAAAAAAGGAGTTAATAGCGGTATCAGCAACTGCTTCCCTGATATCGGACTACAGCTGCATATTACAGCTGTGACTGACTGCTCTTCCTTCTCTCCCTCCCTCCTATTGCTGACATAATTAGAACTGATAGGTGGAAGCTCTGATCAGACGGACATAGCATGTCATAGCAGACAGTGGAGGCGAGCATGTGCGCCTCCGCCATATGCCGCCTGCCGCTGTTGGGTGCACAATACGTGGTAGACGCAGTAAGAACTGACTGCTCCTGTCTGGCTTAGTAATATTAGGGAACCAGCAAGACCACATACCCCTAATTTATATAACAATGGGACACCCAAGCCGCAGAGGACATGGACTTTGGCCGTAAAAGTTGGGGGGCAAAATCATGATAAGAGCTACAATATACCTAAACTCTAGTGATCAGCATGCTTAGTGCTGAGGCTGTGATTTATTATACTAGCTATATTATATATTTTGCAGACTAGTCTCCGATCTGTGAACAATCACATGAATTGTGAATACATGGTCATTCCATGTAAAAATATGTCTCTGATAAAGACCTAAATTGTAAGTAGTCATATGTTCACCAAATGCTAAGAGATAATGCAATATAAAATTACGATAGATTTTTAACACAATATTTATTATGTGCACTTTAGAATCACTTTATGGTGATCAAGATTATGATGTCAGAGCAAAACGCGTTGATTTGGCAGATGAACTACTATGGATTTTGAAGCACATAATCATGAATTCTAATGGAACTGATCAATAAAATGACATTTGTTTTAAATATTTGTATTGTGGCATTTGGTAAATAATTATGTTATAAATTATGCAGTATGTGCTTTATAGAGAGTAATAAGGTTGATGGGTGATAGATGGATTTTCTATTGTTATTCAATAGGGACTTGGTTATGATGTGGTGTTATATCCTGAACCCCCATGACCATGACTATAATATTTGAACAAGACCTGGATATATAGTTAGTGTTACTTATGGCAGTGTGCGTCCCTCATTGCAGGCAGTGTGCTGTAACCCCATAACAGGCAGTGTGTGTCATCCCCCCTAACAGGCAGTGTGCGGCATCCTTCATTCAAGCAGTGTGTGGCATCCCCTATTAGAGCCGGTAAACAGCATCCCAGGCTGCAGCCAATGTGTGGCATCCATCAATACAGGCTTTATGTGGAATTCCTCATTACAGGCAGTGTGCGGTGTCCCCCATTATAGGCAATGTGTGGCATCCCTGTTACAGCCTGTGTGCCGGCATCCTTCATTACGCCTGGCCCCTGTCAATGGATGCCAGCCATTCATAGGCCACATCCCCCTGAAGATAGGTCACACCCACCCTCTGAAGGACGTGATCTGCAGCACTCGAGCATGTAAGATATGTTGTTTGTGTGTGCATATATGTGTGTGTTTATGCATGTGTGTGTCTGTGAGCACTGAACATTGGAGAATGGGCAGGAAGCAAGTGTGCATTTAATTACTTCCTGCCTGCTGGTCCATTGAACTCCTTCTTGTCACACACTCAAAAAGACGTACCAATACTCCCCCGGGCAAAAAGTGCATCTTATTGAGAGAAAAATAAGGTACTTTCAAACTGCACTGGAAAGGTACCAATTATCGGCAGAACATTTTCACTTTCATTTTTTTTTATTTAACGGCAGTACTCCCCTTGACTTTCCTGCAAAAGAGTAACATTATCTAGCTTTTCTGCTTTGCCCATGCTGGCTGTCAGTGATGGAATCTTTCATTTACTAGCACTTTGCATTCCCTGATAAACCCTATAAAACTTGTTTTTTCCTGCTATTTTTTTCTTAGTCCTAGGGAACTCTGGTTCTTTTGCTGGGCTTACCAGCAGTAGAGGATGACTATCTATGCATGGCTTACTTTGACAGGCTCCTCAGAACTGAATCCATTTTGAGGACAGAGAAAGTCAAGTCGAAGGAAGATGCAGATCCTTAAAGCCAGCATGGGGAGAGCAGAAAGGAGGCTAACTCTAACTTTACTTTTTACCTAAAATTTACTTTACCAAATCCCATCTCATTTGTTGGTGCGCCCTTGCTGGCATCCTGAAACCAGCTGATATAAATATATATATTTTTTTTACACACACCTCCCAGATGCAGTTCTGCTCCAGTCTGCCTTTTTGACTCTGCATATAAATAAGCAGCTAAAAACACAAATGGGAGCTTTGGGTGTCTGGGTGGGATAGCCACTCCCATACTCCAGTCCAGGATTCACAAACTGCTGGTTGAACACTCAGGTGTGCACCTGAGTTGATGTTAAGGGAAAAGTTGCTGGATGTCAGAGAGACAAAAAAGATGTAAATTGAGCAGCAGGAGGGAGCTAACCCTGTCTGCCTCTGCCTGAAAAGCCTGTTACTAAGTGAGCTCTGGTGGTGGTTGACTTTTTTGCTCAAGAAAGCATTATTTGTTTTATAGACTTTTGATGCAATACTGAATTGAAACAATTTGTTCCTGAGAATAAAAATCCTGTGTTTGCACAGGCGCTACCATGCCAGCCATTCAGTTTCAGTGGCCACACCCAGTCCTAGATGGATGCAAGAGATGCTTTGGCTGGCTGCCTCTGGGGGTAGTATTTCACCAGACCTAGCTTTATTATAGATGCTAGCTCCAGTTTTGGTCCACTTTACCTTTCGTACACTGTTTACTTTAAAAATACATTAGCTGGATAGAGGGAAACCACACTATTACCTGCAAGTAAATTACTGCAGATACAGAAAGGTTATATACCATATATATATATATATATATATATATATATATATATACTGTAAGCTGTCAGCAGGGTTAGTCCTGGATGGGAGATATGTGCCACAGAGCTGAAGCTTTTAGTGGCATCTAGGTTGTCAGTTTGTGTAAATTGGACTTCTGGGTCTGGGATTTAAGAGTGGCTGTCGAATCTTGGTGGGATAGTACTCCAGTCCAGGATTCACTGCTGGCTGAACACTCAGGTGTCACCTGAGTTGATATTGAGGGAAAAGCTGCTGAATGCCAGAGAGACAAATGAGATGTGAATTGAGCAGCAGGAGTGAGCTAACCCTGCTGCTCTGCTGGAAGATGAGAGAGCCAGCATCTGCCTGAAAAGACAAAGAAAAAAGTCAGCTCTACCTTATTATAATACCCTGCCCAGGGTATTGGGAAAATTGGCACGGCTAAGAGCGCTGAACTCCAATCATGCAGATCACAAGCAGTTATCCAGCCAAAAGTTCCCATAAAATCACCAAAAATCAATAAAAATGACATGAGGGAGGCAATTCCCAATAAAAAGATCAAACATGTCAACAGGTTTCGTGGGGGAATTTGACATTTTTTAAATGTGTGGCAATAGAAACACGCTGGACACGCAGGTCCCAAAAGGATTAAAACATCGACAGGATGTGGTTCTCAGTGTGGGGTAGGAATGTTTTGCAGGAAGGGGTTTTGTGTTTTTTTTTTGTTTTTTTTTTTATCTTGCTTTGGAAATACTGTACATACAATAGTTTTTGGATTTTTTATTATTTATATTTATCATGGATCATTAGACTATGTCCTTTTTGTTTTTGATTAAGCATGACTTTTAATTTGGCTGGCGACTGGCTTCATATGATTGCTGGCGTTGTCCTGACCACATTTTTTTCTGTTAAACGGACACCCGTTTTACCTTAACGGGTGTTGGTCTGGCTGTGTGGTCATTGTAAGAAGTGAGGGGGGCATCCAGAATGCTGGAGCCCCCCTCGCAGCAAACCGCATATATAGCTTGTTTTACTCACCTTCATAATGAGCCAGAGGCGAGAACGGAGTCCCGCGATTGGCCGTTGAGTGGTCCTGCCAGTGGCCGGCACAGAGGACGGGACTGCACCCACGTGACAGCCCGGCGGCCAATCGCGGGACTCCGTGCTTGCCGCTGGCTGTTACGAAGGTGAGTAAAACAAGCTATCTATGCGTTTGCTGCGAGGGGGGCTCCAGCATTCTGGATGCCCCCCTCACTTCTTACAATGACCACACAGCAGGACCAACACCCGTTAAGGTAAAAACGGGTGTTTGTCCGGTTTAATGACCCTGTTTGTTTACTGTGAGGTTCTGCGCCACCTGCTGGCAGCTTAATTTATTTCATCTTGCTGCTTGGAGCAGTAGGTGTGATGAAGTAAACGAAAACGGCCAGGATGGGGACTGACTGAGCTCCCGATTTGTACCTGCTTCCCTGTTATGAAGAGATTGATGTTACTGAACTTTGGACAGGGGTGAGCTCTAATCATAATGGGCAGGTCAGTCATTGACTCTATTATAATATGCAGTTAGTCATATAATTAGTATTGTGATTCATGTTGTGTTTCATCCTGTTTTATTATGAATGTATGCTAATTGAGGGATCGAGAGATTGTGCTTTTCATGCTTTTGATCAAATGTGTTTATGTCACTGTCTGATTAACTTGGTCGGGGATTGGTTTTATATGACTTTTGGCTTTTGCCCCAACCTTACTTTTCTTTATTATTGATATATTGGTCCTATTTGTTATTGTGTGGCACAGCACTACCTGCTGGCAGCTTAATTCATTTCAGTCTGCTGCATGAAGTAGTGGGCGTGACGCCTCAGGCCTGGGACTTGATGAGCTCCCTATTTGTAATAGCTTCCCTCTTATGAAGAGGGCGATGCTTTTGGAATTGTCGGGCCAGGGTGATAGCTATCCATATAATATACAGGTTAGTTTAAGTACGTCATATTGTGGACTTATGTTGTATTTACCATTTGATGCTTTAACTATGAACATGTGCTAACTAATTAATGAAATGCGCCTGGAGCCAGGCTCTTTAATTGCTGGTAGCTTTGAAATTGTGCAAAATGTCATAATTAAGGACCCCTCGCGGTCTGAAACGCGTTGACATTTTTGATTTTTTACTGGGAATTGCCTTTCATGTAATTTTTATTTATTTTATGAGAACTTCTGGCTGGATATCTGTTTGTGATCTGCCTGAAAAGCCTGTTATTGGGTGAGCTCTAAAATTATGTGTTTTACTGTTTTGCTGAAGAAAGCATTATTTGTTTGATTGACTTGTGATGCAATGCTGAACTGGAACTGTTTGAATGTTCCTGAAAATGCAAAACTTGTGTTTGTACAAGAACTTTGCCAGTGCCTGCCTGTGTTCAGCCCACAATATATATAATAATATATTATAACAATATAATATAATAATATTATAGATATCACACTAAATATTATGTAATTAAAAAGGGAACTCTATCATTATATACAGATGTTTTATAATATATATATATATTTGTAATTAGCAGTTCTGTCTCCACTGTTGCCACCATCCCCATGCTCCTCTCCATATGGTCAAAATATGGTTTTATTTTCAGCAAATATGGGGCATTTCTGTGAATGTCCATCTTATCATTTTTAGGAACTTCCCCTAAATCCTGTTGGAAGCATTCCTAGGAATTATTTAGATAAAGAAGTAGGAAAAGACAAAAGAATACATGTCTATAATGGAGTTACAGATTTGTACTTCCTTACCTTCTCTCTTGGCTCAATATAGCGTCACTAAATATGTTATACAGCAGGCGTTTATATGTAGCCACCCAGAAGTTTTAATGTTGATTGAACGTTGCAACCCATCCAGGTTTTTTGTGAGAGTTGTGTAGTTGTATAGTTGGTATCTAAATTTGAAGCAAAGGAACACACACCTACTGTAAATATAGACATTACAAGGGACATTACAACACAAAGGTCATAAACAGAACACGCAAATGAATTGTTGTTACTGATGCAAGAAGCCTTCGATTTTGACTTAGGGGGTTAATTAAGAACGGCTAGCGCCAGGTAATGCTATCTAGCGGCACGTAGCGTCCGATGAACGCTGGGCGCTGTATGTGAAACTACATTTAAGAAAGCAAATCTGGTGAGCGCCTCTAACAGTGCCATTTAGCGTCACATGTATTACTAGAGGCAGCTCAGAGTATAGCTTCGACACTCTCAGTTCAGGAGTGCCGCGTATTACCTTTCACTCAGTGTCGCTCTGCCATCAATTTTAATGGGATTTCATTTGGTTTTGGTTAAATAGCTTGTTGGGTTTTTTTTTTTTTTTGCTCAAATCATTGTGTTACCTCTCCTGACCTGCAAACAAACACTTTTATAAATTTTTTTATATATTTTCATGCAGAATTGTCATTACAGGTCTGGCACTAAAGTGCTCTATGTCATAGTGTTAAAACAATGTCATTCTATGTGTTTTCGCTTTGTTACTGGTGTATATGTGTTTAAAAACAGACTTTGATCACACAGCGTCTGGCGCTAGAGTGCCCAGCTTTAGAGCGCTGACGCTGTGTGTGTGTAGTTTTTTGTTAAATATGGTGTGGAGCGCCCAGTGCTGGGGCTACCTATCCCATATAGGAGTACTGTGTACAGTTCTGGGCACCTGTGCTTAAAAGGACATATCAGAACTGGAGTGCGTTCAAAGAAGGGCAACAAAGTTAATAAAAGGAGTGCGGGGACTAGAGTACCCTGAAAGATTGTCAAAGTTAGGTCTATTTAGCTTAGAAAAAAGACGCTTAAGGGGTGATCTAATAACGATGTATAAATATATTCCGGGTACAATACAAAGATCTGTCCCACAATCTATTTATACCCCGGAGTGTAACTATAACCCGAGGGCATCCACTAAAGTTAGAGGAAAGGTGCTTTTTCCACCGACATAAGAGGGGATTCTTCTTTGTAAGAGCAGTGAGACTATGGAACTCGCTGCCAAATGAGGTAGTAATGATGGATACTAGAGATGAGCGAACTTTTGAAAAATTCGATTCGACTGATTCGCCGAATTTTCCGACAAAAATCGTTTCGACCCGAATAAATTCGCGACGAATCGCTATTAAAAACGGCTATTTCTGAGCCTCCTACAGCCTCAATAGGGTTGTAAACCATTCAGCCTTGCTGTAACACGCACAGGATGCGTGCTGGGTTAGTTAAATAATACTTTGAAGAAATATCACATGCAGATCAGAGGCATCGCTAATAGAATCGCAGAGCGGCACAATTGCAGAGAGTTGAAGTGGCATCACTATGAGGGGCAGAAGGAGCCCAAATATACACTGGAGTTGGCCTCAGGAGCCCAAAAATTGGATGAATCACACCCTGGAGTTGGCAGAAGTTGGCAGCAGCAGCAGCAGGAGCCCAAATATACACTGGAGTTGGCTTCAGGAGCCCAAAAATTGGATGAATCACACCCTGGAGTTGGCAGGAGTTGACACCAGCAGCAGCAGGAGCCCAAATATACACTGGAGTTGGCTTCAGGAGCCCAAAAATTGGATGAATCACACCCTGGAGTTGGCAGAAGTTGGCAGCAGCAGCAGCAGGAGCCCAAATATACACTGGAGTTGGCCTCAGGAGCCCAAAAATTGGATGAATCACACCCTGGAGTTGGCAGAAGTTGGCAGCAGCAGCAGCAGGAGCCCAAATATACACTGGAGTTGGCCTCAGGAGCCCAAAAATTGGATGAATCACACCCTGGAGTTGGCAGGAGTTGACAGTAGCAGCAGCAGGAGCCCAAATATACACTGGAGTTGGCCTCAGGAGCCCAAAAATTGGATGAATCACACCCTGGAGTTGGCAGAAGTTGGCAGCAGCAGCAGCAGGAGCCCAAATATACACTGGAGTTGGCTTCAGGAGCCCAAAAATTGGATGAATCACACCCTGGAGTTGGCAGGAGTTGACACCAGCAGCAGCAGGAGCCCAAATATACACTGGAGTTGGCTTCAGGAGCCCAAAAATTGGATGAATCACACCCTGGAGTTGGCAGAAGTTGGCAGCAGCAGCAGCAGGAGCCCAAATATACACTGGAGTTGGCCTCAGGAGCCCAAAAATTGGATGAATCACACCCTGGAGTTGGCAGAAGTTGGCAGCAGCAGCAGCAGGAGCCCAAATATACACTGGAGTTGGCCTCAGGAGCCCAAAAATTGGATGAATCACACCCTGGAGTTGGCAGAAGTTGGCAGCAGCAGCAGGAGCCCAAATATACACTGGAGTTGGCCTCAGGAGCCCAAAAATTGGATGAATCACACCCTGGAGTTGGCAGGAGTTGACAGTAGCAGCAGCAGGAGCCCAAATATACACTGGAGTTGGCCTCAGGAGCCCAAAAATTGGATGAATCACACCCTGGAGTTGGCAGAAGTTGGCAGCAGCAGCAGCAGGAGCCCAAATATACACTGGAGTTGGCCTCAGGAGCCCAAAAATTGGATGAATCACACCCTGGAGTTGGCAGAAGTTGGCAGCAGCAGCAGCAGGAGCCCAAATATACACTGGAGTTGGCCTCAGGAGCCCAAAAATTGGATGAATCACACCCTGGAGTTGGCAGGAGTTGACAGTAGCAGCAGCAGGAGCCCAAATATACACTGGAGTTGGCCTCAGGAGCCCAAAAATTGGATGAATCACACCCTGGAGTTGGCAGGAGTTGACAGTAGCAGCAGCAGGAGCCCAAATATACACTGGAGTTGGCCTCAGGAGCCCAAAAATTGGATGAATCACACCCTGGAGTTGGCAGGAGTTGACAGTAGCAGCAGCAGGAGCCCAAATATACACAGGAGTTGGCCTCAGGAGCCCAAAAATTGGATGAATCACACCCTGGAGTTGGCAGAAGTTGGCAGCAGCAGCAGCAGGAGCCCAAATATACACTGGAGTTGGCTTCAGGAGCCCAAAAATTGGATGAATCACACCCTGGAGTTGGCAGGAGTTGACACCAGCAGCAGCAGGAGCCCAAATATACACTGGAGTTGGCTTCAGGAGCCCAAAAATTGGATGAATCACACCCTGGAGTTGGCAGAAGTTGGCAGCAGCAGCAGCAGGAGCCCAAATATACACTGGAGTTGGCCTCAGGAGCCCAAAAATTGGATGAATCACACCCTGGAGTTGGCAGAAGTTGGCAGCAGCAGCAGCAGGAGCCCAAATATACACTGGAGTTGGCCTCAGGAGCCCAAAAATTGGATGAATCACACCCTGGAGTTGGCAGAAGTTGGCAGCAGCAGCAGCAGGAGCCCAAATATACACTGGAGTTGGCTTCAGGAGCCCAAAAATTGGATGAATCACACCCTGGAGTTGGCAGGAGTTGACACCAGCAGCAGCAGGAGCCCAAATATACACTGGAGTTGGCTTCAGGAGCCCAAAAATTGGATGAATCACACCCTGGAGTTGGCAGAAGTTGGCAGCAGCAGCAGCAGGAGCCCAAATATACACTGGAGTTGGCCTCAGGAGCCCAAAAATTGGATGAATCACACCCTGGAGTTGGCAGAAGTTGGCAGCAGCAGCAGCAGGAGCCCAAATATACACTGGAGTTGGCCTCAGGAGCCCAAAAATTGGATGAATCACACCCTGGAGTTGGCAGAAGTTGGCAGCAGCAGCAGCAGGAGCCCAAATATACACTGGAGTTGGCCTCAGGAGCCCAAATATTGGATGAATCACACCCTGGAGTTGGCAGAAGTTGGCAGCAGCAGCAGCAGGAGCCCAAATATACACTGGAGTTGGCCTCAGGAGCCCAAAAATTGGATGAATCACACCCTGGAGTTGGCAGAAGTTGGCAGCAGCAGCAGCAGGAGCCCAAATATACACTGGAGTTGGCCTCAGGAGCCCAAAAATTGGATGAATCACACCCTGGAGTTGGCAGGAGTTGACAGTAGCAGCAGCAGGAGCCCAAATATACACTGGAGTTGGCCTCAGGAGCCCAAAAATTGGATGAATCACACCCTGGAGTTGGCAGGAGTTGGCAGCAGCAGCAGCAGGAGCCCAAATATACACTGGAGTTGGCCTCAGGAGCCCAAAAATTGGATGAATCACACCCTGGAGTTGGCAGAAGTTGGCAGCAGCAGCAGCAGGAGCCCAAATATACACTGGAGTTGGCTTCAGGAGCCCAAAAATTGGATGAATCACACCCTGGAGTTGGCAGAAGTTGGCAGCAGCAGCAGCAGGAGCCCAAATATACACTGGAGTTGGCCTCAGGAGCCCAAAAATTGGATGAATCACACCCTGGAGTTGGCAGAAGTTGGCAGCAGCAGCAGCAGGAGCCCAAATATACACTGGAGTTGGCCTCAGGAGCCCAAAAATTGGATGAATCACACCCTGGAGTTGGCAGAAGTTGGCAGCAGCAGCAGCAGGAGCCCAAATATACACTGGAGTTGGCCTCAGGAGCCCAAAAATTGGATGAATCACACCCTGGAGTTGGCAGAAGTTGGCAGCAGCAGCAGCAGGAGCCCAAATATACACTGGAGTTGGCCTCAGGAGCCCAAAAATTGGATGAATCACACCCTGGAGTTGGCAGGAGTTGACAGTAGCAGCAGCAGGAGCCCAAATATACACTGGAGTTGGCCTCAGGAGCCCAAAAATTGGATGAATCACACCCTGGAGTTGGCAGAAGTTGGCAGCAGCAGCAGCAGCAGGAGCCCAAATATACACTGGAGTTGGCCTCAGGAGCCCAAAAATTGGATGAATCACACCCTGGAGTTGGCAGGAGTTGACAGTAGCAGCAGCAGGAGCCCAAATATACACTGGATTTGGCTTCAGGAGCCCAAAAATTGGATGAATCACACCCTGGAGTTGGCAGGAGTTGGCAGCAGCAGCAGCAGGAGCCCAAATATACACTGGAGTTGGCCTCAGGAGCCCAAAAATTGGATGAATCACACCCTGGAGTTGGCAGAAGTTGGCAGCAGCAGCAGCAGGAGCCCAAATATACACTGGAGTTGGCCTCAGGAGCCCAAAAATTGGATGAATCACACCCTGGAGTTGGCAGAAGTTGGCAGCAGCAGGAGCCCAAATATACACTGGAGTTGGCCTCAGGAGCCCAAAAATTGGATGAATCACACCCTGGAGTTGGCAGGAGTTGACAGTAGCAGCAGCAGGAGCCCAAATATACACTGGAGTTGGCCTCAGGAGCCCAAAAATTGGATGAATCACACCCTGGAGTTGGCAGAAGTTGGCAGCAGCAGCAGCAGGAGCCCAAATATACACTGGAGTTGGCCTCAGGAGCCCAAAAATTGGATGAATCACACCCTGGAGTTGGCAGGAGTTGACAGTAGCAGCAGCAGGAGCCCAAATATACACTGGATTTGGCTTCAGGAGCCCAAAAATTGGATGAATCACACCCTGGAGTTGGCAGAAGTTGGCAGCAGCAGCAGCAGGAGCCCAAATATACACTGGAGTTGGCCTCAGGAGCCCAAAAATTGGATGAATCACACCCTGGAGTTGGCAGGAGTTGACAGTAGCAGCAGCAGGAGCCCAAATATACACTGGATTTGGCTTCAGGAGCCCAAAAATTGGATGAATCACACCCTGGAGTTGGCAGGAGTTGACACCAGCAGCAGCAGGAGCCCAAATATACACTGGAGTTGGCTTCAGGAGCCCAAAAATTGGATGAATCACACCCTGGAGTTGGCAGAAGTTGGCAGCAGCAGCAGCAGGAGCCCAAATATACACTGGAGTTGGCCTCAGGAGCCCAAAAATTGGATGAATCACACCCTGGAGTTGGCAGAAGTTGGCAGCAGCAGCAGCAGGAGCCCAAATATACACTGGAGTTGGCCTCAGGAGCCCAAAAATTGGATGAATCACACCCTGGAGTTGGCAGGAGTTGACAGTAGCAGCAGCAGGAGCCCAAATATACACTGGAGTTGGCCTCAGGAGCCCAAAAATTGGATGAATCACACCCTGGAGTTGGCAGGAGTTGACAGTAGCAGCAGCAGGAGCTCAAATATACACTGGAGTTGGCTTCAGGAGCCCAAAAATTGGATGAATCACACCCTGGAGTTGGCAGGAGTTGACACCAGCAGCAGCAGGAGCCCAAATATACACTGGAGTTGGCTTCAGGAGCCCAAAAATTGGATGAATCACACCCTGGAGTTGGCAGAAGTTGGCAGCAGCAGCAGCAGGAGCCCAAATATACACTGGAGTTGGCCTCAGGAGCCCAAAAATTGGATGAATCACACCCTGGAGTTGGCAGAAGTTGGCAGCAGCAGCAGCAGGAGCCCAAATATACACTGGAGTTGGCTTCAGGAGCCCAAAAATTGGATGAATCACACCCTGGACTTGGCAGGAGTTGACACCAGCAGCAGCAGGAGCCCAAATATACACTGGAGTTGGCTTCAGGAGCCCAAAAATTGGATGAATCACACCCTGGAGTTGGCAGAAGTTGGCAGCAGCAGCAGCAGGAGCCCAAATATACACTGGAGTTGGCCTCAGGAGCCCAAAAATTGGATGAATCACACCCTGGAGTTGGCAGGAGTTGACAGTAGCAGCAGCAGGAGCCCAAATATACACTGGATTTGGCTTCAGGAGCCCAAAAATTGGATGAATCACACCCTGGAGTTGGCAGGAGTTGACACCAGCAGCAGCAGGAGCCCAAATATACACTGGAGTTGGCTTCAGGAGCCCAAAAATTGGATGAATCACACCCTGGAGTTGGCAGAAGTTGGCAGCAGCAGCAGCAGGAGCCCAAATATACACTGGAGTTGGTCTCAGGAGCCCAAAAATTGGATGAATCACACCCTGGAGTTGGCAGAAGTTGGCAGCAGCAGCAGCAGGAGCCCAAATATACACTGGAGTTGGCCTCAGGAGCCCAAAAATTGGATGAATCACACCCTGGAGTTGGCAGGAGTTGACAGTAGCAGCAGCAGGAGCCCAAATATACACTGGAGTTGGCCTCAGGAGCCCAAAAATTGGATGAATCACACCCTGGAGTTGGCAGAAGTTGGCAGCAGCAGCAGCAGGAGCCCAAATATACACTGGAGTTGGCCTCAGGAGCCCAAAAATTGGATGAATCACACCCTGGAGTTGGCAGAAGTTGGCAGCAGCAGCAGCAGGAGCCCAAATATACACTGGAGTTGGCCTCAGGAGCCCAAAAATTGGATGAATCACACCCTGGAGTTGGCAGGAGTTGACAGTAGCAGCAGCAGGAGCCCAAATATACACTGGAGTTGGCCTCAGGAGCCCAAAAATTGGATGAATCACACCCTGGAGTTGGCAGGAGTTGGCAGCAGCAGCAGCAGGAGCCCAAAAAATGGCCTAAAGACATAAATATGTTTTGCACCATTTGGAAAGTGTAAAACGTGGCACCATGCTGAATCTAGTCGCATGCATCAGGCATTGGTGGGTGGAAATCCTGGCTGATCCATCCCTGATTCATTTTGACAAAGGTGAGTCTCTCCACATTTTTAGTTGACAGACGAGTTCTCCTCGCCGTAACTATGGCCCCCGCCGCACTAAACACCCGCTCAGATGGCACGCTACTTGCCGGGCAGGACAGCTTTTCCAGGGCAAACTCTGCTAGTTGCGGCCACAAATCAAGTTTGGCTGCCCAGAAGTCCAGCGGATCCTCAAGGTGTGTTGGCATGGTCATGTCAAAGTATGACATGACCTGCTGGTTCAGGTCCTGCTCCAGGTCTTCCTGCTGCTCATGAGTAGCCTCACTATGCGGGTGTAGAAAGCTACTCATTAGCGACTGAAGACTGAGGCTGCTGCTGCTGATGGAGCTTCTGCTGCTGCTGCTGCCAACCCCCTCAGCGGCCATGGCAGTGGAAGGTGAGCGCAGAGGTCCCCTCGAGTCAGACCTGCGAGAGTATGGACCATGGCGCAGATAGGCATCGGCCAACTGCCTACGTAGAATGTCTTTGTAGTAGTTGAGTTTGTCCTCCCTCTCGGTGGGTTTAAAAAATGCCCCCATTTTGTGCCGGAAGCGAGGGTCCAATAAGGTGGACAGCCAGAAGTCATCCCGCCGACAGATGGAAACAATTCTGGGGTCACTACGCAAGCATGTGAGCATGCTTCGTGCCATTTGCGCAAGTGACTCGGATGGACTACCTGTCTCCATCTCCACTGCATACTGCCACGGTGTGCCCGGGTCCTCTGTCTCTCCTTCCTCAAAAACCTCTAGCTCCTCTGGCTGCTCCTGCTCCTCCTCTCCTGTCCGCTGACTAGATAAACCAGCCATTTCGCCAAGCCTAAACTGTGTTTCGCTGGGCAACTCCTCCTCCTCCTCTTCCTCCTCCTCCAGTTCAGCTCCAACGGGGTTCATGTGGCCGTAAGATGTAAACGCCATGTCTCCAGTGCCCTGACCAGCCATGGTTTCCAACATGTGCTGTAGTACATGAAGCAGTGGAATCACGTCGTTCATCCCGTAATCCTGCCGACTGACAAATAAAGTGGCTTCCTCAAAGGGCCTGAGCAAACGGCAGGTGTCACGTATGAGCTGCCACTGGTTGACATTGAAGTTACACAGGGGAGTCCCCCTATCTGCTTGGATCATCAGGAAATCCGTGATGGCTTTTCTCTGTTCATATAATCGGTCCAACATGTGAAGGGTGGAATTCCAACGGGTGGAAACATCGCAAATCAGACTATGTTGGGGGATACCATTCTGACGCTGTAGCTCAAGAAGGGTGTGTTTGGCGGTGTAGGAGTGGCTGAAGTGCATGCAAAGTTTCCGTGAAGTTGTTAGGATGTCCTGCAGATGGGGGGAACACTTCAGAAACCGCTTGACAACCAGATTGAAGACGTGAGCCATGCAGGGGGCATGGGTCAGGCTTCCTTGGCGCAGCGCAGACAAAATGTTCTTCCCATTGTCGGTAACCATGATTCCCATTTTAAGTTTTCTCGGAGTAAGCCATGTTTGGATTTCCTGATGAATACATTTAAGCAGTTCCTCCCCTGTGTGACTCCGTTCGCCAAGACAAACCATGTGAAGCACTGCGTGACACCTCCGTGCCCTGCACACATGGTAGACTGGAGGGGCACTGAGACTTGAGCCTACAGTGGAGGGTGAGGAGATGGCGGAGGATGAGGAGGCCGAGTCGCACGGTGTCACAGGCCCAATGGGCAGAGAGCGCGGAGGCCGAAGCGGCGTGACCTGTCCAAGTTGCTGCTGCAAAGGGACCACATTCACCCAGTGGGCCGTAAACGACATGTACTGCCCCTGACCGTAGTTACAGCTCCAGATGTCGGCGCTGCCATGTATTTTGCTACACACCGACAGGCTCAAGGACTGGCCCACCTTCTGTTCAACAAAAGTGTGCAGCGCTGGTACTGCCTTCTTGGCAAAGAAATGACGGCTTGGGACTCTCCACCTCGGCTCGGCACAAGCCATCAGTTCTCTGAAAGGTGCAGATTCCACCACCTGAAAAGGGAGCGACTGCAGCACCAGCAACTTGGACAGGAGCACATTCAGCTTCTGCGCCGTAGGATGAGTGGGCGCATACTGCTGTCTCTTGGACATGGCTTCGCTGATGGATTGCTGGCGGGATGCATGACTTGGAGGAGGAGGAGCAGGAGCGACAGAGGATGGGTATGACGCACAGCTGCCTTCGGCTGAGGTGCTGGAGCCTTGGCTGGCAGAAATTGGGAGCTCACTTGGTGAGGAAGCAGACTGGACCACCCCTTGGGAGCCTCGGTTCTCCCAGGTCGTTTTATGGTGACGCATCATATGTTGACGCAGGGCCGTGGTGCCAACATTTGGACCCTGGCCACGCTTCACCTTTTGCCTACATATCTTGCATGTGGCCATGTTACCCTCCTGCGGATGCCTCAGGAAAAACTGCCACACTGCCGAGTAGCTACTTTTCCCACCCCCTGGCCTCACTGATTCACTGCTGCTGTTGCCAACTCCAGGAACCCCTGCTCCACTACCTCCCGATAAGGTAGACTGCCGCACAGCAGGTGCTCTACCCCGGCCCCGGCCCCGGCCGGCTCCAGCCTTTGGAATTGTGCCCCCATGCTGACTGCTACCACCTTGCTGCCTCAGCTGCTGACTCCGGGGCAACCTGCACCCCTCTTCTCCTGATGATGACGATGAAGCCCCTTCATCACCCGGCTCCCAAGTGCGATCGGCTTCATCGTCATCATCATCATCATCACCGAGTTGTGGCTGTACGTCACTGATGTTCGTGGATTCGTCAACAGTGTCTGGCGCAGGAGCTGGAACGCTCGCAGCACCCACGACACTGTCCACATCACTATTTGTCTGCCTAGCTAAAGAAGCCACCTCCATTTCTTGGCTGGGCAGTAGCTGCTGACTGTCCTCTATCTGATGGTCCTCCTCACTAAAGAGTGGAGCTGAACCCAAAGCATAGGATACGTCGCTGGGGGAGGGAACGGCGTAGGCCAGAGGCAATGGGAGGACAGGGACTGCTCTCGGGGCATGCCAACTCAGGGTTGTGTCAGAGGAACCTACCGACCCTAGACTGGGGGTCTCAGACGTAAGTTGTGATGATGTTGTTGATGAGCGCGTCAACCAATCTACCACGGCAGATGCGTTACTGGTGGAGACCCGACCGCTAGCAGATACTGGCAGATTAGGTCTCTCAGCGTGACTCCTGCTGCTACTGGCCCCCAGTCTGATGCGAGCTCTGCCTGCGGAATCTTGGCCTCTGCCACTCCTCTTTTCACTTCCAGGCACTTGTCTGCCCGACATAGTCTAACTGGCGTGGTAGTAGGTGATATTTAAAAAAACCCCGGGCAGCGGTGGGTCTATATGAAACAGAATATAATGCACACCAAAAGTGAGCAGTAACACTCAGCCTCCAACAGGCCTGCTTAGTGTAAATAAGAGAGCTGCTTAGTGTAAATAAAGAGGGGTATGCTATGTTACAGAATGGGATGCCTCAACAGAAGTGCACCTGGCAGGCAGCAGTAAGCCTATGCCCAGCAAAAGTGTCTTATAATATAAATATAATAAGAGCAAATGCTTATATGGTCTTAAACAGAGGCTGCTTTAGTCACAGAATGGGATGCCCTGGGCAGGAATGGACCTGGCAGGGTCCAGTAGTGCTTTGGCCAGCAAAAGTGTCTTTATCAGGCTAATTTCAAATATGATAAGAGCAAATGCTTATATGGTCTTAAACAGAGGCTGCTGTAGTCACAGAATGGGATGCCCCGGGCAGGAATCGAGCTGGCAGGGTCCAGTAGTGCTTTGGCCAGCAAAAGTGTCTTTATCAGGCCTAATTTCAAATATGATAAGAGCAAATGCTTATATGGTCTTAAACAGAGGCTGCTTTAGTCACAGAATGGGATGCCCTGGGCAGGAATGGACCTGGCAGGGTCCAGTAGTGCTTTGGCCAGCAAAAGTGTCTTTATCAGGCTAATTTCAAATATGATAAGAGCAAATGCTTATATGGTCTTAAACAGAGGCTGCTGTAGTCACAGAATGGGATGCCCCGGGCAGGAATGGACCTGGCAGGGTCCAGTAGTGCTTTGGCCAGCAAAAGTGTCTTTATCAGGCCTAATTTCAAATATGATAAGAGCAAATGCTTATATGGTCTTAAACAGAGGCTGCTTTAGTCACAGAATGGGATGCCCTGGGCAGGAATGGACCTGGCAGGGTCCAGTAGTGCTTTGGCCAGCAAAAGTGTCTTTATCAGGCCTAATTTCAAATATGATAAGAGCAAATGCTTATATGGTCTTAAACAGAGGCTGCTTTAGTCACAGAATGGGATGCCCCAACAGGAATCGACCTGGCAGGGTCCAGTAGTGCTTTGGCCAGCAAAAGTGTCTTTATCAGGCCTAATTTCAAATATGATAAGAGCAAATGCTTATATGGTCTTAAACAGAGGCTGCTGTAGTCACAGAATGGGATGCCCCGGGCAGGAATGGACCTGGCAGGGTCCAGTAGTGCTTTGGCCAGCAAAAGTGTCTTTATCAGGCCTAATTTCAAATATGATAAGAGCAAATGCTTATATGGTCTTAAACAGAGGCTGCTGTAGTCACAGAATGGGATGCCCCGGGCAGGAATGGACCTGGCAGGGTCCAGTAGTGCTTTGGCCAGCAAAAGTGTCTTTATCAGGCCTAATTTCAAATATGATAAGAGCAAATGCTTATATGGTCTTAAACAGAGGCTGCTGTAGTCACAGAATGGGATGCCCCGGGCAGGAATGGACCTGGCAGGGTCCAGTAGTGCTTTGGCCAGCAAAAGTGTCTTTATCAGGCCTAATTTCAAATATGATAAGAGCAAATGCTTATATGGTCTTAAACAGAGGCTGCTGTAGTCACAGAATGGGATGCCCCGGGCAGGAATGGACCTGGCAGGGTCCAGTAGTGCTTTGGCCAGCAAAAGTGTCTTTATCAGGCCTAATTTCAAATATGATAAGAGCAAATGCTTATATGGTCTTAAACAGAGGCTGCTTTAGTCACAGAATGGGATGCCCCCAAAAAAGATCCAGTAGTACTATGCCCAGCAAAAGTGTCTTTATCAGGCTAATTTCAAATATGATAAGAGCAAATGCTTATATGGTCTTAAACAGAGGCTGCTGTAGTCACAGAATGGGATGCCCCGGGCAGGAATGGACCTGGCAGGGTCCAGTAGTGCTTTGGCCAGCAAAAGTGTCTTTATCAGGCCTAATTTCAAATATGATAAGAGCAAATGCTTATATGGTCTTAAACAGAGGCTGCTTTAGTCACAGAATGGGATGCCCTGGGCAGGAATGGACCTGGCAGGGTCCAGTAGTGCTTTGGCCAGCAAAAGTGTCTTTATCAGGCCTAATTTCAAATATGATAAGAGCAAATGCTTATATGGTCTTAAACAGAGGCTGCTTTAGTCACAGAATGGGATGCCCCAACAGGAATCGACCTGGCAGGGTCCAGTAGTGCTTTGGCCAGCAAAAGTGTCTTTATCAGGCCTAATTTCAAATATGATAAGAGCAAATGCTTATATGGTCTTAAACAGAGGCTGCTGTAGTCACAGAATGGGATGCCCCGGGCAGGAATGGACCTGGCAGGGTCCAGTAGTGCTTTGGCCAGCAAAAGTGTCTTTATCAGGCCTAATTTCAAATATGATAAGAGCAAATGCTTATATGGTCTTAAACAGAGGCTGCTGTAGTCACAGAATGGGATGCCCCGGGCAGGAATGGACCTGGCAGGGTCCAGTAGTGCTTTGGCCAGCAAAAGTGTCTTTATCAGGCCTAATTTCAAATATGATAAGAGCAAATGCTTATATGGTCTTAAACAGAGGCTGCTGTAGTCACAGAATGGGATGCCCCGGGCAGGAATGGACCTGGCAGGGTCCAGTAGTGCTTTGGCCAGCAAAAGTGTCTTTATCAGGCCTAATTTCAAATATGATAAGAGCAAATGCTTATATGGTCTTAAACAGAGGCTGCTGTAGTCACAGAATGGGATGCCCCGGGCAGGAATGGACCTGGCAGGGTCCAGTAGTGCTTTGGCCAGCAAAAGTGTCTTTATCAGGCCTAATTTCAAATATGATAAGAGCAAATGCTTATATGGTCTTAAACAGAGGCTGCTGTAGTCACAGAATGGGATGCCCCGGGCAGGAATGGACCTGGCAGGGTCCAGTAGTGCTTTGGCCAGCAAAAGTGTCTTTATCAGGCCTAATTTCAAATATGATAAGAGCAAATGCTTATATGGTCTTAAACAGAGGCTGCTGTAGTCACAGAATGGGATGCCCCAACAGGAATCGACCTGGCAGGGTCCAGTAGTGCTTTGGCCAGCAAAAGTGTCTTTATCAGGCCTAATTTCAAATATGATAAGAGCAAATGCTTATATGGTCTTAAACAGAGGCTGCTTTAGTCACAGAATGGGATGCCCTGGGCAGGAATGGACCTGGCAGGGTCCAGTAGTGCTTTGGCCAGCAAAAGTGTCTTTATCAGGCTAATTTCAAATATGATAAGAGCAAATGCTTATATGGTCTTAAACAGAGGCTGCTGTAGTCACAGAATGGGATGCCCCGGGCAGGAATGGACCTGGCAGGGTCCAGTAGTGCTTTGGCCAGCAAAAGTGTCTTTATCAGGCCTAATTTCAAATATGATAAGAGCAAATGCTTATATGGTCTTAAACAGAGGCTGCTTTAGTCACAGAATGGGATGCCCTGGGCAGGAATGGACCTGGCAGGGTCCAGTAGTGCTTTGGCCAGCAAAAGTGTCTTTATCAGGCTAATTTCAAATATGATAAGAGCAAATGCTTATATGGTCTTAAACAGAGGCTGCTGTAGTCACAGAATGGGATGCCCCAACAGGAATCGACCTGGCAGGGTCCAGTAGTGCTTTGGCCAGCAAAAGTGTCTTTATCAGGCCTAATTTCAAATATGATAAGAGCAAATGCTTATATGGTCTTAAACAGAGGCTGCTTTAGTCACAGAATGGGATGCCCCAACAGGAATCGACCTGGCAGGGTCCAGTAGTGCTTTGGCCAGCAAAAGTGTCTTTATCAGGCCTAATTTCAAATATGATAAGAGCAAATGCTTATATGGTCTTAAACAGAGGCTGCTGTAGTCACAGAATGGGATGCCCCGGGCAGGAATGGACCTGGCAGGGTCCAGTAGTGCTTTGGCCAGCAAAAGTGTCTTTATCAGGCCTAATTTCAAATATGATAAGAGCAAATGCTTATATGGTCTTAAACAGAGGCTGCTTTAGTCACAGAATGGGATGCCCTGGGCAGGAATGGACCTGGCAGGGTCCAGTAGTGCTTTGGCCAGCAAAAGTGTCTTTATCAGGCTAATTTCAAATATGATAAGAGCAAATGCTTATATGGTCTTAAACAGAGGCTGCTGTAGTCACAGAATGGGATGCCCCAACAGGAATCGACCTGGCAGGGTCCAGTAGTGCTTTGGCCAGCAAAAGTGTCTTTATCAGGCCTAATTTCAAATATGATAAGAGCAAATGCTTATATGGTCTTAAACAGAGGCTGCTTTAGTCACAGAATGGGATGCCCCAACAGGAATCGACCTGGCAGGGTCCAGTAGTGCTTTGGCCAGCAAAAGTGTCTTTATCAGGCCTAATTTCAAATATGATAAGAGCAAATGCTTATATGGTCTTAAACAGAGGCTGCTGTAGTCACAGAATGGGATGCCCTGGGCAGGAATGGACCTGGCAGGGTCCAGTAGTGCTTTGGCCAGCAAAAGTGTCTTTATCAGGCCTAATTTCAAATATGATAAGAGCAAATGCTTATATGGTCTTAAACAGAGGCTGCTGTAGTCACAGAATGGGATGCCCCGGGCAGGAATGGACCTGGCAGGGTCCAGTAGTGCTTTGGCCAGCAAAAGTGTCTTTATCAGGCCTAATTTCAAATATGATAAGAGCAAATGCTTATATGGTCTTAAACAGAGGCTGCTGTAGTCACAGAATGGGATGCCCTGGGCAGGAATGGACCTGGCAGGGTCCAGTAGTGCTTTGGCCAGCAAAAGTGTCTTTATCAGGCCTAATTTCAAATATGATAAGAGCAAATGCTTATATGGTCTTAAACAGAGGCTGCTTTAGTCACAGAATGGGATGCCCTGGGCAGGAATGGACCTGGCAGGGTCCAGTAGTGCTTTGGCCAGCAAAAGTGTCTTTATCAGGCTAATTTCAAATATGATAAGAGCAAATGCTTATATGGTCTTAAACAGAGGCTGCTGTAGTCACAGAATGGGATGCCCCGGGCAGGAATGGACCTGGCAGGGTCCAGTAGTGCTTTGGCCAGCAAAAGTGTCTTTATCAGGCCTAATTTCAAATATGATAAGAGCAAATGCTTATATGGTCTTAAACAGAGGCTGCTTTAGTCACAGAATGGGATGCCCTGGGCAGGAATGGACCTGGCAGGGTCCAGTAGTGCTTTGGCCAGCAAAAGTGTCTTTATCAGGCTAATTTCAAATATGATAAGAGCAAATGCTTATATGGTCTTAAACAGAGGCTGCTGTAGTCACAGAATGGGATGCCCCGGGCAGGAATGGACCTGGCAGGGTCCAGTAGTGCTTTGGCCAGCAAAAGTGTCTTTATCAGGCCTAATTTCAAATATGATAAGAGCAAATGCTTATATGGTCTTAAACAGAGGCTGCTTTAGTCACAGAATGGGATGCCCTGGGCAGGAATGGACCTGGCAGGGTCCAGTAGTGCTTTGGCCAGCAAAAGTGTCTTTATCAGGCTAATTTCAAATATGATAAGAGCAAATGCTTATATGGTCTTAAACAGAGGCTGCTGTAGTCACAGAATGGGATGCCCCAACAGGAATTGACCTGGCAGGGTCCAGTAGTGCTTTGGCCAGCAAAAGTGTCTTTATCAGGCCTAATTTCAAATATGATAAGAGCAAATGCTTATATGGTCTTAAACAGAGGCTGCTTTAGTCACAGAATGGGATGCCCCAACAGGAATCGACCTGGCAGGGTCCAGTAGTGCTTTGGCCAGCAAAAGTGTCTTTATCAGGCCTAATTTCAAATATGATAAGAGCAAATGCTTATATGGTCTTAAACAGAGGCTGCTGTAGTCACAGAATGGGATGCCCTGGGCAGGAATGGACCTGGCAGGGTCCAGTAGTGCTTTGGCCAGCAAAAGTGTCTTTATCAGGCCTAATTTCAAATATGATAAGAGCAAATGCTTATATGGTCTTAAACAGAGGCTGCTGTAGTCCCAGAATGGGATGCCCCGGGCAGGAATGGACCTGGCAGGGTCCAGTAGTGCTTTGGCCAGCAAAAGTGTCTTTATCAGGCCTAATTTCAAATATGATAAGAGCAAATGCTTATATGGTCTTAAACAGAGGCTGCTGTAGTCACAGAATGGGATGCCCTGGGCAGGAATGGACCTGGCAGGGTCCAGTAGTGCTTTGGCCAGCAAAAGTGTCTTTATCAGGCCTAATTTCAAATATGATAAGAGCAAATGCTTATATGGTCTTAAACAGAGGCTGCTTTAGTCACAGAATGGGACGCCCTGGGCAGGAATGGACCTGGCAGGGTCCAGTAGTGCTTTGGCCAGCAAAAGTGTCTTTATCAGGCTAATTTCAAATATGATAAGAGCAAATGCTTATATGGTCTTAAACAGAGGCTGCTGTAGTCACAGAATGGGATGCCCCGGGCAGGAATGGACCTGGCAGGGTCCAGTAGTGCTTTGGCCAGCAAAAGTGTCTTTATCAGGCCTAATTTCAAATATGATAAGAGGAAATGCTTATATGGTCTTAAACAGAGGCTGCTTTAGTCACAGAATGGGATGCCCTGGGCAGGAATGGACCTGGCAGGGTCCAGTAGTGCTTTGGCCAGCAAAAGTGTCTTTATCAGGCTAATTTCAAATATGATAAGAGCAAATGCTTATATGGTCTTAAACAGAGGCTGCTGTAGTCACAGAATGGGATGCCCTGGGCAGGAATGGACCTGGCAGGGTCCAGTAGTGCTTTGGCCAGCAAAAGTGTCTTTATCAGGCCTAATTTCAAATATGATAAGAGCAAATGCTTATATGGTCTTAAACAGAGGCTGCTTTAGTCACAGAATGGGATGCCTCACAGCAGACTTAAGATCAGTTCAGTATATATGCACAGTTAGTTACTATAAGCAGCCTGAAAACGCTAACAAAGGCTGGATGAAAAAAAAAAAATCTCCCTGTCAGCCAGCTCCGTTTTTCCTACCTTTCCCTGGCTTTCTGTCTGTCTCCTGTCTGTCTCCTGCCTGTCTCCTGCCTGTCCCTGTCTGTCCCTGTCTCCAGCCTGTCTAACTGCCTCAGCTACACAGCGTTCTGTCTGTCTGTCACGAATGCAATAGAGAAATGAGGAAAAGCAAGATGGCCGCCGTTAAATACCGCTGTGTGACGTCACCGGGCTTGCTGGCTGCTGATAGGCTGCATGTGACTGCCCCAGCTTGCACTGGCGCGGGATACATGTCCAGACATGTCCCGTCCGCCATCTTAGAATGCCTGTAAATGTAAATGAATGGATGTTAAAGGAAAACTTCGAGTGATCGAATCGCGGGGAAATTCGGATTCGATCCGAATCGAATTTTTCCTGAAATTCGGATCGAATCCGGGTTCGTCCGGATCGATTCGCTCATCCCTAATGGATACAGTAAAAATGTTCAAAAGTGGCTTTTATGCCTTCCTGGCATGTAATAACATTTCCAGCTATGGCTACTAGACCACTGGAAGGAGATAAACAGGCTGAACTGGATGGACTAAAGTCTTTATTCAGCCTTACATACTATGGCCCTTATTTAACAAGGGATAGCGCCAGGTAGCGAATGGTGAGCGAACGGTAATGACGGTCACTGCCACGAGTACGCTGGCTCCCCTCCGCAATCACACATTTATCAAGCCGATCCTGCTTAGCGACTGACAGAGCGCCAGATAGCGAATCATTCATCATTATTCCAGCCTCACCCCACAGCGCCAGCGAGCGACCTTGAACAGCGACAGGTATGACCTCTCGCTACCTGGCGCTCTCCAATGCATTTCAATGGAGCAATCTTTAAATATTCATAATTAATTGCTATTAATGTTTTTTGTTTTGTTTTTTTTTTAAATGTCAAAAATTCTGTGACCACTTCTGCAATGTTAGATATTTTTTTTAAGGTAAAAAAAAAAAAAAAAATTGTTCAGAATTGATATTACAGGTCTGATATTAATGTATTCATATTACAAAATGTTTTGAAAAACATGTTTTTTTTTTTTTTTCCCAAAAATATGGTTGTTTGGGGGTTAAAAAACTACTTTTAACCAATAGCCGCCAGCGCTCTGGGGTTTAAACAAGCATTTCACTGCACGAGAATTTTTTGGGCTTTATTTATTAATGAATATGCTGGGAGCCGTTCGCTATGGCCATTTGCTGTCATGCGCTCCCATACAGCGCGGAACCTGTCAAATAGCGACTCCTCACCCAATATTCAACATTACGGCAAACCGACTGAGTCGCTATCAACTACAGAACAACGGCCAAGCACAGCGACTACTAGCGGGCGCTCTGAAAATGCCGCTACTATTGCTCATCTGCCGCTACCTGGCGCTATTAATGAATCGGCCTCTATGTTACCATGTTACTATCGCTTCCTGCAGCGTTGTCCTCTTGTTAGATGTGGTGTAGTCTTGGGCGCTTTGACCTTAGGACACTACCTAGCATTCTCCAGTGGCTCTGCAGTAAATCAGGGACAGTGCTTCTATAACGGCCACCACACATCACATTCATCAATGCCAGCCAAGATACTACAGCAACCGCTACGCTAGGTTACAGCGTCCGCTTACAGCGTCTACTAGCGGTCGCTCTAAGTGCTGCTGTAGAGACGCTCGCCTGGCAATAAGTGGCGCTAGTAGTGAATCAGCCTCCACATATAGTACATTTCTAATGCACTTATGTTATTCACTTGCTAGTTAAGTAACATTTTTTTACCTAGTTTTTATGTACTGTATGCTACATGTATATTAGGTGAATCATACATTAATCCTGATTCTTATTCCAAAAAAATAACTAGTTGAAAAAACTTGTATGCCTTATGTGATTGCTAGAAGCCAATCAGGGTAACCAGCAGCTTGCCTGACCACCATGGGCACAGGATGTGCAGGCTACAGACAACTCCCTCAATGCCCTGGGTGTGGGACTTTTGGTCCATTTTCATTGATTCTCCATTGAGATCAAGGACAACACAAACATTTTTCCACCTCATTCAAATCAAAACTAAAAAATGCTTTAGTTGTGGAGGCTGATTAACTACTTACTCCAGGTATTGCTAGATGTGCATCTGTATAGCAGCGCTTAGAGCAACCGCTAGTAGATGCTGTAAGCAGGTATCGAGTGCTGTAACAGAGCATCTCGGTCGCTGTAGCAACCTGGCCGGCATTGATGAATGTGATGTGTGTTGGGAGCTCTAACAACAGTATAGCGCAGCAGGGAGCGAGAGCTAGCGCCAGCTCAGTGCGACCGGCAATCGGCGCTCCACACCAAGCAAAAACACATGGAATGACATTGTTTTAACACTGTGACATTAACACTTTAGTGCCATACCTGTAATGACAATTCTGCATAAATATATAAAAAGTCCCAAAAATGTGTGTGTTTGTTTGCAGCCAGAAGAGGTCGCACAATGATTAAATTGCCAAACACGCTATTTATGCACAACTAATGAAGCCCCACTGAAATGTATAGGAGAGCGCTACAGAGCGACAGGTACTACACGGCGCTCCTGAGCATAGAGCGCCGGTGCTATACACTGAGCCACCTGGATTAATACATGTGACGCTACATGGCGCTGTTAGAGGCGCTCACCAGATTTGCTTTCTTAAATGTGGCTTTGCGTACAGCGCCCAGCGTTCACCAAACGCTGCCTGCCGATACAAGGCACTACCTGCCAATATCCGTTCTTAAATAACCCCCCATAGTTACATGCAGATTTAAAACCATCATTGCATGTTATATGACCCGTGTTTAATACAGTATGTTGCTCTGTGTTCAGCTATTTTTTAGGCTGTACTTTAAGTAATTGTAAATGATGCTAAAGATTACTGTTTGAACTGGAGCCGAATTCATTATTTTTTTGTGCGGGCACCAGATGAGTATCTCTGAGATGCTTGCTCTGTCCATACTGCAGAGCCATCTGTAGACAGGCAGTGCTCTGAGCTCTCTGGCTTCTAGCCAGCCGCCAGCCAATAGCGCAGGGCTGTTTAAAGCAGATGCGCTGGCTGGGGAGTGCTAGAAAACAAGTAAATTCATTAACAAAAAAACACAGCTCCTGTATGGGGTGGTCTTTTGGGGTGATGGCAGCACATTAAATGCATTAACTGAATTGCATTGGGGGGACTCGAAAGGCATGCCACGGGTTTTGCATGGCTGGTTTGCAGCACAACACAAAAGTGCAAAAAAATACAAAAACATTTTAAAACAGCCGTAGTACATGCCCCAGCCCCAAAGAACACACAGTGCATGGTGAGCGCCTGGTCTTCTCGGGAACTGTAGAAAATTTGGTGCCGGCACTCATCCCATCGCCAGCACTGATGATAGATGGGACCAGGACCGGCTCCAGGTTTATGTGGGCCCTTGGGTGGCATGGTCTCAGTCGGCCCCTTTGGGATTAGGAGTCGCATCACATCACAGAGGGACGTCCCAAATCTGGATACCCCCTAAGGATCCCGCTATTTGGACCAAAACTCTAGTTTTGAAGCACACCAATCCCCTTTAAACCTGACCTCGAGTCTAAACGAATCTAGATTCTCCTGATTTTGGATGCCCCTGTGTGTGCCCCCCCCATTTGTTCATTACTTTCCTGAAACTGGTGAATGCACTGTGGGATCGCCAGTTTGAGTTAACAGCCAAACCAGGGGGGATCTTTCACAAACAGGGGCATTCCAAATTGAGATGCTGCTGTAAAGCAGACCAAAACTCAGGGGTGGAATTGCTTGCATAGTGGGTATGCCAGCGATCCCAGGGGGTTTCATACAGTAGGGTATCACAGATTGGGGGGCTCCAGGGGTAGGAAATCAGCTGGTGTGGGCAACTTAAAAGCAGAACAAAACCCAGCATTTCCTCCCCTAGGATCTAAATCGAGATGCCCTGTAGTGTGGAACTCCGCCATTCCAGGAGATGTGGGCACCAGCTGCGGAGGTGCCCTCCCAGTCCGACACGGGTCAAGCGCCGTCGCACACCCCAAAGGCCAGCCCTGTTGGTGGGCCCCCCCAGAGGGTGGGGGCCCTGGAAGCTGCCCCACCTTGCCGGGTGCTGACGCTGGCCCTGGATGGGACACAACCTGGCACATCAGAGGCGCTCCAGATTTTTGATTTGATAACTGCTACTTTTGCACTGGGACCTGACATTTACATGACATTCATCTGGTGCTATGTGGCAGTAACACTTCTTAAATCAACCCCAAAGCTGGGGTAAGGCCCAAATTTGATACCAACACACACACACACACTTGCCACAGGTGCCACTTGTCTCCAACAACCATAAAATATAGAAACAGGAACACATCATTTTGAAACATTACTGGGTAGTATAAAAGCTGAATAATTATAGATAAGTGTTCTGTTTATACGCAGTTTTAATAAGTAGATGCTTATACATTTGGATGCCAAATATCTTAGTCTAAGCATTATTTTTAGAAAGATGATACATTCCTTTAGATCACAGATTCATAACCTTTTACCAATGTCAGACAGTGGCAGGCACTTGGTTACTGCAACCCAGAAAAGAATGCACAACTTAAAATGTTCTTTTAAACAAACTGCTAATCTTTAGATGTGTTTAATGAGGCAATATAATGCTAGTGATTTGTTTTAGGACTGCAAACAGCTGCATTGAAACAGGAAATGCCACTTGTGTTTTGAACACATTTTCCTGATTCCAAACCATGTTAGTACTCATCAAGTGTTATAGATTAACTGACCCATGAATGTTACATAACATAGGTATCAATAAATACTCCTGAGGAAATTCGTTAGTTTTAGTCTCTGTAACAGATATATATGCAAATAGTAGTAGTATCTGTAGGAGCAGGGATGCATACAAAATAAACACACACATATATATATATATATATATATATATATATATATATAGAGAGAGAGAGAGAGAGCGCACAGGACCCTTATTAGGTTGACTGCTCTAGTGCCAAGCCCCTTGTGTATGCAGGGAGGACAGGCAGGCTGATTCATTACTAGCGCCAGGTATCTGCAGATGAGCGTCTGTACAGAGGCGCTAAGAGCGACCACTAGTATACGATGTGATTGGCTATCGGGCGCTGTAACCGAGCGTCTCATTTGCTGTAGTAACCTGGCCGGCATTGATGAATGAGATGTATGTTGGGTGTTCTAACACCAGTACAGAGTTGCAGGGAGCGAAAGGTAGCGCCAGCTCGTTGCGACCGACCATATTCAACAAAAAAAACAGACTCACGCAGGCTGTCTGAATCTGGTCGCTATAGCACAGAGCGGCAGACGCTGTGTGATTAAAGTCTGTTTTTGAATACATGTCCACCATTAACAAAGCGAAAACTCATGGAATGACATTTTTGTAACATTGTGACATAAATATTTTAATGCCAGACCTGTAATGACATGTATTGTGTACAGAGTCCCACGTTCACCAGACGCTGCCTGCCACTACGAGGCATTACCTGCCTCTATCCCTTGACGAATAACCCCCCAAATATCTGTTATGTTTCCCTTTTTCCCCAGAAGTATTAAAAAGGAAAGTACTATGAGTTCCATGTGTCAATAAGAGGACATATCATGGCGGCATTACTCAGTTGCTCTTTCCTTGACTCGTTTTTGTGAGGGACTGGTTTACGTTGCTCATTTATAGTTTGTCACAATGTGCTGCTATTGATTTTACTTATACTAGCTATAAATTGCCATGGTAAAATGTTCTTCAATTATTGTGGCATAGTTCTCATATTAAGCCGCCGGGTCCGACTGCTGCATGGGGCCTGGACCACAGAACACCACTTCCCCACTTCCCGGGGACTTGTGGCAACATGCTGACACTTCCACCTTGCAGAGCATTGACAGCTCTGTTCGAGTGGAGTGTAAACTTTGCATAGCCAGGGAGCCTGTCAGAACGTTCTGGGAGCGTGAGTCACTTGTTGGCAGGCAGATTTGATACTTCTAATACCTGGTGTTTGATAACTGTCTTGGAGTGCTGGGCTTTATCGAATGGTTTAACCTAGCCCTGGACCCCATAACAGACACCTCAAAGAGTGCCTCAGAACTCTCTTTTGTGGCCCTAAAATGCATCAAGAAATCCCTAAACGAACATGAGTTAATTGACATTTGGCAAGTCCTTCACCTAAGAAACAGGGATTACACGTACTTTTCTGAAGCCCACAAATCGTACTCACACATCGACTATTTATTTGTCAAACACTGCGACATCTCCATAAAGGAAGCATCCATAGGCAATATAATTTCTTCCCATCATGCCTCCCTAACAGTATCTCTTTCCCTGATCGGACAGGATTTTTAGTCACTTACTTATTATTCTTTCCCCCGCAGGGCTTCAACTCTGTTCAGGCTTCTAGGCTACAGGCGCCACCATCTTCACTCAGAAGCATCACACATACTGAGAAGAGGAGAGTGGGATAAAGTACAGGGGGTGGGGTTATAGCTGTGCTTTGCACAGACAGAGCATCGCTGGGGTCAGGAAAAGGACAGCAATCCCAGAATGCAGAGCAACACAGTCAGAAGACACTTCCTGTTTGCAGTCTGCCTGATGCTCCATGAGCCTCTATCTTGGATGTTTAAAGGCTCATAACATGCAGTAGATGCAGGTAGGTTGATTTTTAATGTGAGCAATCTGTATGTACAGTGTGTAGGAAACAGATAAGATATGCTCTTATTTAGGGTGAAGGTCCGCTTTAATGTCTCAGTCTTATCAAAAAGACTAGAGGCTTTAAAGCCCAACTTACTTTTAAAGTGGGCCACCTCATATATAATATATCTTGGGGTCCTTATACCAGCGGATCTTAATAAAACTCAACTTTCACCCACTCCTTTGGAAAAAACATTCAGTCCTGAAGAAATGGAGCAGTAGGGCCTTCTCTTGGTTTTGCAAAATAAACATTTTAAAAATGAATGCCCTACCCTCCTTCAAACATTTCCAGTTTCCATTCCAGGCATCTTCATTTTGCAGGTCCAGGGGGATTTTAGCCACTTCACCTGGGGAGGGAAAAACCTTAGGATTAACAAACACTCTCTCTGCCAAAATCTATGGGAGGAGTGGGTCTTCCAGACCCATCAAAATACCATATCGAGTTATCTACTGGTGCAGGAATGAGAGATCTAAACTTTGGTGAGGCTAGAACAGGACAGCACCACCGTGGACAAGCTTGGGTGTTAACTATAAACTGAAATACCATATCACAATCGGAGCAACACTCCAGGTTTGTCACAGGGTATGGTCCAAAGTCGCTTCAATTTCAACCTTTCCAGCCCCTTTGAGCCCTATCATGGGGAACCCTTATTTTCCTTATTTTGGAAAATCAAACCCTAGGGACCGTCCAGCATCCCAAGGAGCTGAGGGCTCAACACTTTAAGTCTAATTTGAGATGGAAGAACCTTCAATAAATAAAAGAAATGGCCTCCACCACAATCCCCTTCTGGAGGCTGTTGCAGATCAGGCATTTCCTTGCATTCTTTAAAAATGTGAACCATCTCTTCGGAGAACCCCCTCTATTTGAACAAGTATGCCGAGGGGATGGACAGGATCGCCATGTCCTATCTCCTTCATATGCTCTCCTCAGCCTTTCCTCCGAAGTTAGTTTCGCTGAATGGGAGTCAGACTTGAAATTTATTTTTACCGATGACCAAAAAAAGTCCTTCTTCGTGCCCACAAAGAAGTCTTGCAACAACCAAGAAATGAGTTACAAATTGTTTTCAAAGTGGTACCTCCTGCCAATTCCATCCTGACATTATAATTATATGCTGAAAGTGCAAACAGGAAAAAGGATCACTTCTACACATTTTTTGGTCATGCGCTGGCCTAAAAAATTTCTGAAGTCACATTGATCATCACCAAGACAACAGGTGTAGCCTTAGCAAACAAACCTGCAGCCTGCCTTCTCCATCTCACCACACTATCAAGGAAAAGCTACAAAAATTCCCACATATTAGCGCCCATACTCCTCAAGGTGGAAGCAAAAAGAACCCCCCACACACAATCTGGTTCTGGCTATCCTTACCGCTTCCATACATAACAGTGCAGATAGATTTGTACTTACATGGCAGGGATAAATTGAATTCCAAAATTCACCTGAAGATCTGGTGCTTAAATAGTGGGCCCCACCACCGCCTCTATAACCTTACCCTTATCTTTCTCGACCTCCCCACCTTTCTCCAGCTTGCTATTCTGTCCCCGCTCTACCCCCTCCTCCTCTCTGTTTTCCCCCTCTATGTTGTTAAACAGTTTTAATTAAAAAACATGGTCATTCGGGTTACATACCAATCCTATCTCATAAAAGGTATATGGCTGACAAGGATCCTTTATGTGCACTATTTGTATTATTTCCTGTACAATCTTACTATGCCTAGATCCTGTACCTGCCTGTATATCTGTTATATGTATGTACACCACTGCATAAATAAACAAATAACAAAAAAAAAGATACCTAAGGAGTGCAGAGGCCGGAGGTGAAGCAAGCAAACATCTAGCAGGCTGGAATCCAGTCCAAAAGTCCAAAACAGATACAGAGTCCATAAATATAGACTGTAGCAGAATCCTGGGTCTAGCCACAGATGACAGACAATGCTGATCCACCAGCTGCAAGGGCAGACCAGCTTATAAAGGGGAAGCCCAGTTAGCACAGGTGATGACTAATCACCAGCACCTCTGCAGCAGAAGGGCACCTGCAGGTGGAGCAGCATACAACGAAGGAAAAGACAGTGAATATAGGCAGCAAGGCAAACACAGGGCAAAAGCAGGCTCCCATATTGTGGAAGAACCCTGGACCTCACATTACCCCCCCCCTCTCACAAAACGGACATTGGATGATTCCAAACAACTGTCCCACTGGAGATACCTCGGGACCAGACCGATGGTCTGGTGGGACAAGGCTGGCAGAGGTCCCATATGAGGAGGACCATATGGAGGCCAAGCAGGCAAAGGCAAATCGGGCAAGGTCCAAGCAGGGACAATGCTGGCAGAGCTCTTGGCAGGAGTGATGCAGGCAGAGTTCCTGGCAGGGGAGATGGAGGCAGAGTTCCTGGCAGGGGCGATGCAGGCAGAGTTCCTGGCAGGGGCGATGCAGGCAGAATTCTAAGTCAGAATTAAACCGCAACAACAATGGGATTCCCTCCCCTCCATAGCTCACTCATCTTCGGATGCCGACTCCTGACATTGTAGCCAGGGATCCCAGACCTTCACAAACTTATCAGGAACACCCCTTGCAGCGCATGTCAATTTGTACATAGTGAGTTTCTGATAGACTAATCTTTTCCATGCTTGCACTGAAGGTTTAGCAGGTTGTCTCTAATTTAACAATATGCACTTCCGGGCATAAAAGATCAGCAGCCGAAGCAGTGATTTCCATGCTTTGAGCTCCGAGAGCGGCTCAACCACTCCCAGTAGACATAGCGAGACAGATCCCTTGATCCGGATTCCCACTACTTTACTGACCAGATCCATTACACCCTCCCAAAAGCTCGCCAAGATTTCACATGACCAGGTCACATGCACCCACGTGCCGCTATCTCTCTCACACCTAGGGAACACATCCCTATCCAGCAGGCCCATCCTGTGCAGACGGACCTGGGTGATATATGCCTGGTGGATCTATTTAGTCTGGATTAGTCTATCTATTACCTCAACCACTGACAAGTGTAAGTTGCCCAGTATCTCCTCCCAATCATCCTGGTCTAGGTTTTGGTCTAAAGCCTACCATTTTGTTTCGACCTTACCACTGGCGGATTCCAGTTCGCCTATTAGGCAATGCCATCATGTAATAACTTATATATTTGCTAATAATTGATTTGAACATCTTTCTAGTACCATCCAGGGTGAATGTTGGGGTGGCGATCTATAATAATATTTAAAAACTGATTGAGGTTCAGTACCAGCATTAGTAATTGTTGCTGTGATGTTATATCAGACAGTGGCACCGGCCAACCATCTAATGATCCTAAATTACAAGCCAGTGTCATTGGAGGGTCAGTGACCTTACTTCTGTGCTGTAAACCTTCCCAAAGTGACCATCATAATCCAATTACACTTGGAGGGGCTTGCTGCATCACTATGCAACTGGCCGAGTGGCAAAAGTGATTGGTCCTAGAAGGAGTCCTACAGCAGACTGTTGGAAGTTGCTAATAGTGGCATCCAGCATCCAATTACATGGAACTAAACCTGAGCCTGAGAGTCCTGGAGTCTATAAGATCCCAGAGCTGCTTGATTCCCTCCACCTCAGGGCACCCAGATAAGGGATAAACTTACCCGATAAACTCACCTTCTTCCCCGATCCAACGGTGCATGTGGGGGCATGTGCTATACCTAATACCTTTGGCACGCTCCCTATGGTGCAGGGATGTGACCACGACACACTCCGCTAGAGCCGAGTCCTTAGACGAGCCTAGACGGGTTCACATTAGTGCAGCCGAGCAGGGTGATTAGATGGGGGGCCACGCATGCATCGTAAGACCGGGGAAAGTTAAGTCAGAGTGGGCGACCGGGGGTTTTCACACAGCAGGACATCCTGCATTGGGGTGCTCCAGGGGGAAGGACAACCCAGTCAATATCCTGGATTTTGGTACACTTTAAGGAGTGAAAGATATGGTACTAATCAAATATTGTACATATCTGATAATATGCTGTGACCAGATCAATTAAAAACATAAGTGACTTTGGCCTGTACATATTCAGCAATTATGATGTAAAAAGTTCAATTACTGTTGATGATCAAAAATTGATTATTATATACATGTATCTTTATTTGGATCCATCTTATGGTGAAGACTAATAATTAACAAAATGCATTGATTTAGTGGATATGTGGTGATATTAGAAATTGGAATCACAATCAGGGCTGGGGAGTCAGTAAGCTAAAGTCCGACGCCTCAATTTTGTCAGGCCATGACTCCAACTCCGACTCATAAATTCATAAATGGCCAATAATTAGTAAGAAATTTCCTGTAGTGAAATTGTTACATGTTGCTTCCTCACACCATTATATAGGCAATAGGGCTAGCTATATAGAACATATTTATTGGAATCAAAATTCAGAACAAAAAACTTAAAGCAGGGGTGCTCAACCTTTTGAAGAGCACGGAGCATATAAACGATTTGAAAACTGGTTTTGGGCCACAATGAATAGGTTCAGAATTTAAATTTTTTCATTATAAATAGCATAACAAAGATTTTCTAGTCAGGGTATCCACTGTATAGTCATGGTACCCACTGTCTCCACAAACTAAACACAACAAACATGGATTTTTTCCATTTCATACTTCAGTCTGACCACATGGAGAGGAAACACAAACTGAACAGAGTTTCAAAGCCCCACCCCGCCAGCATGTACATTTTTTCCGTCTCATACGGGGTGTAGTCTAATCCACTGACTTGGGGCAGCCAGGGCAAGAATATTTAACACATAGTCGGACCTATCAATGAGTAGTGTGATGTCCCCTTAGGAAATCCCAGGTGTACCAGCCCTTTAAATTTGACCGATGCGCTGGGTTCAGGCTTTCGGTTGGGCCGGGACCCTGCTCGCTGCCGTCACTTTTGGTTTTCAGCACAGACACATGTGGTGACCTGGTAGTATCCAATTCCTCCCTGTCCAGTGCTCGGGTTGGATGGAGGCAGGACAGCAGGAACGGCAGTGCGGGGGCAAGATGTCCGAGGGGTGGTCAGTCCATTCAACGCTCCACTGTGGAAGCCCCACAGTTGGCAGTACCGGCCAGCCCAGCTGAGAGCGCGGATCTTAAAGACACAGGACCGGAGATTGACATTTTCCAAAAACCGGTAGGACTGTGGCTGTTTTTTGTATGAGGGGTCAGGATAGGGTTCAGAATGTTAAGATAAAGCTTTTATTTATTATGTTTTATTACTTTTTTGCCTAAAAACGCCTAAAGTTAAGGACTCTAAACCCACAAACCCAAGCTTAAAGCATTCAAAAAGTCTAGACGCTGTGAAGATTGTAATTGTAGGCTTCCGGATACCTGGCAGAGGCCTCTGTTCCAGGAATGCAGAGAAGCAAAGAGGGACAAGGCTGCCTATTAAAAGAGATCCTTTGCTACCGCACCGTCTGTTAACCTAGACTGGGGGAAGGTGCAGGGATAACACTGATGTAACCTGATGTTTTTTGAGGCACACTGCAGATTAATGTGGAACTAAAGTTTGGGGAAGAGAATCTGTCCTCTGAGGATTCTTTTGATGAAGAGAACCTGGATGATGAGGTTCCAGATGGTTCGGATAAGCTGTCAGCGGAATTTGAAAATTTTTTAGGAGATCTTTATGCAACCTGGGGAATCCAGCAGGAATTCAGGATGAATTGTATAAGACGTTGTTGGAAAAACTTTAATTATCAATGAATGGGAAAAGCCAGAGAAAAAAAAATATGCCTAGGTTCTTAAAACTCCTGTCTAATTGTCATTGGCATAAAACTTTGGAGTAATTGTCCTAAGTTGAATGCATCATTGGGTCAGATGTCCAGATCAGCGGACTTGAGTTTTGAGGACATGGGTAAACTACGGGATCCCATGGATTGTCGAATTGAGATTCTGGCTAAAAGATCTTGGGATGCAGCCTCCTTTTCATATAGGCCTGCTTTGGCATCTAATGGTATCCTAAGAAGCATGGTGGTGTGGCTTAATAATTAAGAAGAAACATGGAAAACATTTCTCCAGGGGAAAGCCTTCTCAAAGTTCTTCTGACCTTTTACAGAGCTGTTACTTTCCTTAATAATACTTCTGCGGAGAACAAAGGTTTCGGTTTAGTTTCCTGTATTAGGAGGGTGCTGTGGTTAAAAACCTGGTTAGGAGATAAGGTTTCTAAGACCAAGCTGTGTGGGAACCCCTTTCATGGTAATTCCCTCTTTTTGGAAGAATTAGATAATATTTTATCCAGGTCTAATGAAACTGGTAAGAGATTTCCTGTTAAAATGTTGGGCTTTAGTTCTCAGATAAGGAACAGACAGCCGAAAGCTGGGACTTGGAGGTCCCCCACCTTGAGCTTCAACGCCTTTAAAAACAAGGTTAACTGCATTATGACCATGGAAAAAATGTCCGCCATTCACAATGGGACTTTGGAGCTGTCCATGGAGGGGTGGAAACCTTGGGTTCGGAATTTTCTGCCTACAGATTTTGATGTAAACCTAATGAGCATCTGATCCTTCCTCAAAACCCTTCCTTTACTTCCCCCTTACCCCCCCTCATACGGGTTGTTATTTTTCTTTTTAATTTATTGGAATTGAACTTTTTTAGTAACTCTTGAATGGATTTTCATGTATGCAGTGAATAAGCTTCTGATTGTGACTTAAGTTGTCTGTAATCTTTAAATTCTGTGTATGAACAGTATTATGCTAATAGAATAATGTTCTGAATATACACAAAAAAAAGACTGATAAAGACCACCGATGGCACCTACCGATGTGAAGGATGTTCACAGTGTCAATACATTAGACAAGGAAACCTGGCTAACCTCCCCACGGGCGAACAATTACAATTGAAACATTTTGCAAACTGTAACACTACAGATGTAATCTATCTACTAGAATGCACATGCCCACGCTTTTACATCGGTAAGACCAATCGAAAATTCAAAAACAGAATCTACGAACATATAAGGGATATAAAAAAGAGAAACATCACAATCCCAGTTGGCAGACATTACACAGCATACCACCAGGGCATCCCAATTGGAACCACCTTTCAAGTATTGGATAGAATCCACCCACACCCAAGGGGTAGCGACATCACATTAAAAACACTTCAAGAAGAAACAAGATGGATAACGAAACTAAAAGCTACCTTACCACCAGGCTTGAACGAAACCTGCAGTTACGTTCCCTTCCTGAAGAAGTAACCCCCACAGCAAGACTTCAACAAATCCACTGGGAACTACTACTTCTACGTTTACCATCTCAAATGATACTTGACAACCTGCACCTACACAACCCAATCGTGCCATATATCCCCACTACTACCACCCAGTACAAACTAAGTCCCCACCACCACCATTCCCCTAACATTTCCTTAACCATACTGTAGAAACGACAGAAAAATCCCAGTGCCCCTACACAAAAGTATCCTCATTTATATAACCTACACAATTTACCCGTTTCTGAACATGGCAATATGTAATTTACTTGTTTTTGAACATGGTATTATGTAATCTAACTATTTATCTTAAATGTCCCAATGTAACAAATGTTTAGAAAGTTCAACATATACGCTTTACATAGTACTTACCATCATCAATACAGAAATTAAAACTATTACGCCCCACCCTCCAAAAGCTTGGCAATAACTGCCTACCGATATCTGACACCTGATTTTAGGTGCAAACATTAGGCAATTGCAACACACGACCACCACCACAGGGTGGTGCTGTTCTGCTCAGCACCTGCTTCCCTCTTACTTTCCCCTAAAAACATCTTATTACCTATTTTCCTATTAAAAGATAAGTGGTAGCACTGACAAAAGGCAAAAGATTAGTAGGCAGGTACTCTTAAAAGATAAGTGGTAGCAGTGGCAATGGCCCCCGGTGAAAGGCAATGGGTGCTTTAAACTTGTAAACCAGACTTTTTTATACAAAAGGCAAAAGATTAGTAGGCAGGTACTCTTAAAAGATAAGTGGTAGCACTGCCAATGGCCCCCAGTGAAAGGCAATGGGTTCTTTAAACTTGTAAACCAGACTTTTTTATTCAAAGGGCAAAAGGTTAGTAGGCAGGTACTTTTAAAAGATAAGTGGTTGCACTGACAATGGCCCCCCGGTGAAAGGCAATGGGTGCTTTAAACTTGTAAACCAGTCTTTTTTATACAAAAGGTTAGTAGGCAGGTACTATATTAACCCTTTAAGTGCCAGCCTACCTGGAGTTTTTGTCACCCTTTGTTGCCAGACCATTTTGTGCTCCCCATGTTCAAATGTGATTTCCAGGGATTTCCCAGGAAAATGATATATTGCTTTTTTCAGCATAGTCTGGGCTTTAATGTGAAATGTCTTGTTTGTCATTTTTAAGGTATATTCTCAATATTTTTGGGTGAAATATGTGAAAAAAAATAAAAAAAAATCTATTTTTTTCAATTTGTAGTGTTTTTTTGTAATAAAAAATAAAAGTTTGTAAAATAATTCTTATTGCGTGTGAAATCCCAATTTCTCCCGGTTACAGCAGTACCACATATGTATAGGTAGACACCCTTTCCTGCCCAGGAGACTCCCCCAAACTGAAACAGCACTTTAGGGGATTTTCAGATAAAATACAACTGCGATATGCGCTATGCGCACCTTGCAGTTTTTCCAGAAGAACAACCCTTTACATTTGAAATACCCCCAACAAACTATATATTCTCTGGAAGTAAACACCTCAAGCTTTCTAGGTGTACCAGGCTTGTTGATGTGGCAACAGTGTGAGTAATTGAGTAATTGAGAGGATTGAGTAATCCCTCAATGTAATCTTTGGGTGCAAAGAGTTTCCCTAAAAAAAAGGATAAAAAAAAAGTAAAGCATGTGCGTAGCGGCAATTTTACTTGAAAATGTCAGCTTTGCGATTCCCTGAAAGCTTTCTAAGCGTACCCAGCTTGTTGTAGTGGGCTCATCTTTCTGGAATTAATCCCTCAAAGAATTCTTTGGTTGCGCAGGGTTTCCCTAAAAAAATGTATAAAAAAGCTGAATAAAAAACACCTTATACCACAAAATATAAATATGCAAACAAGAAAAAACAAGCTAAGTCTGAAAGCGCAAGGTCCCCCTAACAAAACAATACCCAACATGCATAGCTACTTTTAACCCTTTTAATTGCCAGCCTCCTTGAGATTTTGTCACCCTCTGTTGACAGGTCATTTTTCCCCATTTTTGCGCAATTTTTGCTGGAATTTTCAGGAAAATTATATATATATATATTTTTGCAGCAGAGTTTAGGCTTTAACATGAAATGTCTTGTTTGTAAATTTTATTCCGTTTTTTACAATATTATTATTAAAGTGGACCAACACCCAGGATTTTGATTATCCTGGGTCTTGGTCCACTTCGGTGGGGCACCCCCGATCGGGGTGCCCCGCTGTGTGAAACCCCCCCTAACCCCCCGAAAAACTCACCTCTCCCCGCTCCCAGCGCCGACGTACAAGGGAAGATCTGGAACGTCTAAGCGCCGCCGCCCGCCGCCGCCTCCCTCGCGTCACTTTTGACGTGCGCGCGCCCGCGACGGCCATTCGCAGACGGCCGGCGCGGAGGCGCGCACGCCTACAGGGGCGCGAGGGAGGCGGCGGCGGCCGGCCGCCGCCGAAGATAAGGTAGGTGAGTTGGGGTGTTTGGGGGGGGGTTTCACCCCGCGGGACATCCCGATCTCGGATGTCCCGCGGGGTGGGGGGTGATCGGCCCGGGAATCTTATAGATTCCCGGGCCGATCACCCGTGGGTGTTGGTCCACTTTAAGTAAAAAAAAAAAAAAATCATTTTTTTAGAAAATTGTCTCTTTTATTTTAAATAAAAAATGTATTTTATTAAAGAAAACCATATTGCATGTGAAAGGCCCATTTCTACCAATTAGGACGGTACCACATATTTATCGGTAGCCCCCTGTTCCTGCCCAGGAGACCCCCCAAACTGAAACAAGTACTTTATAACATTTACAAATAAAATACAACTACCATCCACACTACAAAGGGTTAAATCGAGGGGGGGGGGGATTTTTTTGAGGGATTTTTAAGGGTTAAAAACCCTTAAAAATCCAAAAAAAATGACATGGGGTCCCCCTTACCTGAAGTAACCAGCCGGGACCAGCTATGCAGGGCTTGTAGGAACAAGGTGCAGGGGCCAGCTTTTGTGGCCCCTGGCCCTGCAGGCTCCAAGCCCGCATAGCCCATGGCCACGGTCTCTTCTGCCCCCCCCTGGGCTTTGGGGAGGCAGGTAATGGGGGTGCCGGCTATAGGGATCTCTTGGACCCCTTACCAGTTCACAAGGGGTTAAGTGGAAAAAACACACCACACATATTTTTTTTAATACTTACCTCCCATCCATCTTGCACTGTGTCCCTTCCCAATCACTGGCTTCTGCTCACCTGCTGGAAGCCTTTTATAGCTGCTGGGCAACAGAGCATAAGGGGTTGACATAGGGTCCCCCCTCCCTGGGGAGGGAACCCATTTTTGGCGGGGATTTTTAAGGGTTAAAAACCCTTAAAAATCCCCAAAAAATGACATGGGGTCCCCCTTGACCAAAGTAACCAGCCCGGGACCAGCTATGCAGGGCTTGTAGAAACAGGGCGCAGGGGCCAGCTTTTGTGGCCCTTGGCCCTGCAGGCTACAAGCCCGCACAGCCCGTGGCCACGGGCTCTTCTGCCCCCCCTGGGCTTTGGGGAGGCAGGTAATGGGGGTGCTGGGGGTTAATGGCAAGTCACCCACTAGTTGCAGGTGACTTGCCAGCACCCAGCCTTGTGAACTGGTATAGGGGTCTCATGGACCCCTTACCAGTTCACAAGGGGTTAAATGTAAGAAGACACAGACACAAAGAGAAAAAATATATCTTTATTTTTTTTTTTTTTACTTCACTCACCTCCAATCCTCTGTCCCCCGGTGATCTCCGATAACAGCTGACAGTCTGCTCGGGTGTTTGGAGGAGAGAGCCTGGGGAGGGGGGGTGATCACAGCCCTCTCCCCCACCCCACCTCTCTTCTCCAAGCACCCGAGCAGACTGATTCAGAGTCTCAGGTGCCGGTATTATGAAGCCGGCTGCTCGTGACATCACAATGACCCTGGGGGCGGGGCTAGCAGTCACGATGCAGGAAGTGGGGGGGAGGGCAATTTCTGCCCTCTCTTTACCATGGAAGAGGCTGGGGAGGCGATCAGAGACCCCCCAGGGAAGAGGAGACCCGTCGGGAGACATCGCGGCCACAGGTAAGTAAATGTCCCCCACGGGGGATCGGATGGCACCAAATTAAAGAGGAGACCCAGCCGAATCTATTTTACTGTGGGGGTTTAAAGTCAGCTACGTGAGTCTCACATAGCTGGCACTTAAGTGGAGTAGAGGCTGCTACGTTAGACTCACGTAGCTGGCACTAGAAGGGTTAAGAGTACCTGCCTACTAACCTTTTGCCTTTTGTATAAATAAGTCTGGTTTACAAGTTTAAAGCACCCATTGCCTTTCACCGGGGGCCATTGGCAGTGCTACCACTTATCTTTTAAGAGTACCTGCCTACTAATCTTTTGCCTTTTGTATAAAAAAAGTCTGGTTTACAAGTTTAAAGCACCCATTGCCTTTCACTGGGGGCCATTGGCAGTGTACCACTTATCTTTTAAGAGTACCTGGCTTCTAACCTTTTGCCTTATGTATAAAAAATTCTGGTTTTCAAGTTCAAAGCACCATTGCCTTTCACTGAGGGCCATTGTCAGTGCAAGCACTTATCTTTTAAGAGTACCTGCCTACTAACCTTTTGCCTTTTGCATAAAAAAAGTCTGGTTTTCAAGTTTAAAGCACCCATTGCCTTTCACCGGGGGGGGCATCCCGAATACTAGCACTTAGCTTTTAATAGTACCTGCATCTTTACCTTTTTTACATTTTGAACAAAAAACACGTTTTAAAACTGCCTGTGATGCATTTAACTCTGACCAGGGGCATCCTGTGTAAGACCATCTGACAGTGTCTTTTTGAATTAGCTTTTAGCTACAGTGTCTGCCTATTTTGATCTAACTTTTCTAAACACCTGCTACTACACAAATACTGTTGTAGGTGTAGTGTAGTATATTGTTTTCCCCTTCTAAATGCAGTAACATTGTCAGGCAGAGATGTGCCAGGATGTGCATCGAGGCCTAGATTCATCAGGCAGAGGTCGCAGCAGGCTAGGGTCGAGTGGCAGCAGGAGTCGCGGTGAGAGGCCTGATCTCCCGGTATCTGCTAGCAGTTGTGTCTTGACCAGCAACTCATCTGCCGTCATCGATTGGTTAACGCGGTCATCAACCTCATCACAAGTGACAACTGACACCCCCAGTCAACAGTCCGTAGGTTCCTCGGACACAACCCTGAGTTGGCATGGCACGGAAGCAGCCCCTGTCCTTCCATTGCCTCTGTCCTACGCCCCCCCTCCAGCCGCCATATCTTATGCTTTGGGTTCTGCTCCACTATTCAGTAAGGACGATGTGTTAGAGGATAGTCAGCAGCTACTGCCCAGCCAAGAAATGGAGGAGACATCCGCCGCTTCTTCCGCTAGGCAGACAAACACTGAGGAGGAGAGTGGCGTGGAAGGTGGCGTGGCGAACGTTCCGTCTCATGCAGCACACGCTGTTGTGGAAACCGAGGAAGACATCAGTGATATGCAGGCACAACTCGAGGATGATGATGATGATGAAGCCGATCGCACTTGGGAGCCAGGTGCAGAAGGGGCTTCATCATCATCAGGAGAAGAGGGTCCCAGGTTGCCTCAGAGTCAGCAGCTGAGGCAGCAAGGTGGCAGTAGGGTTGGCAGTCAGCATGGTGGCAGAATTGGGATGTCTGGAGCCAGGGGGGGGGGTAGACCACCTGCTGCGTGGCAGGCTGCCTTCCCAGGAGGTAGTGGAGCAGGGGTTCCTGGAGTTGGCAGCAGTAACAGTGAATTAGTGCAGACTGTTGGAGGGAAAATTAGCTACTCGGCAGTGGGGCACTTTTTCATCAAGCATCCGCAGGAGGGTAACCTGGCCACATGCAAGATGTGTAGACAGAAGGTCAAGCATGGCCAGGGCCCCAATGTTGGTACCACGGCCCTGCGGCAACACATGTAGGGTCACCATAAAGCGGTCTGGGATTACCAAGACTCCGAAGTGGGGGTCCAGCCTGCTGTGTCAGCCAGTGCCACGCCGCTTTCAATTTCACCCAGCCAAGTCTCCAGCACCTCAGCCAAAGGTAGTTGTGCGTCATACCCATCCTTTGCCTCTCCAGATGCTCCTGCTCCTCCTACTAAAAGTCACTCATCCCACCAGAAATCCATCAGCGAAGCCATGTCCAAGAGACAACAGTATGCGACCACTCATCCTACGGCGCAGAAGCTAAATGTGCTCGTGTCCAAGTTGCTGGTGCTGCAGTCCCTCCCTTTTACGCTGGTGGACTCTGCACCTTTCAGAGAGCTGATGTCTAGTGCCGAGCCGAGGTGGAGAGTCCCAAGCCGTCATTTATTTGCAAAGAAGGCAGTACCAGCCCTGCACAAATTTGTTGACCAGAAGGTGGGCCAGTCTTTGAGCCTGTCGGTGTTCACCAAAGTGCATGGCAACGTCAAAGTCTGGAGCTGTAACTACGGTCAGGGACAATACATGTCCTTTATGGCCCACTGGGTGAATGTGGTTCCTGCAGAGCAACTTGGACAGGTCACACCGCTTCGGCCTCCACACTCCCAGGCCGTTTTGCCTGTCACAGTGTGCGACTCTGCCTCCTCATCCTCCGCCGTCTCCTCAGCCTCCACTGTACGGTCAATTCTCAATGCCCCTTCAGCCTACCATGTGTGCAGGGCACGGCAGTGTCACGCTGTGCTTCACATGGTTTGCCTTGGCGAATTGAGTCACACAGGGGAGGAGCTCCTGAAATTCATTCATCAAGAAATCAGAACATGGCTTACTCCGTGAAAATTGGAAATAGGTACTATGGTGACTGACTATGGGAGTAACATCTTGTCTGCACTGCAACAAGGAAGCCTGAGCTATGCGCCCTATATGGCACACGTGTTCAACCTAGTTGTCAAGCGATTTCTGAAGTCTTCCCCCCATCTGCAAGACATCCTAACAACGGGAAGGAAACTTTGTATGCACTTCAGCCACTCCTACACCGCCAAGCACACCCTTCTTGAGCTACAGCGTCAGAACGGTATCCCCCAACATAGTCTGATTTGCGATCCCACCCATTGGAATTCCACCCTACATATGTTAGATCGCCTATACGAACAGACAAAAGCCATCACTGATTTCTTGATGATCCAAGCAGATAGGGGGACTCCCCTGTGTAACTTTAATGTGAACCAATGGCAGCTCATATGTGACACCTGCCGTTTGCTCAGGCCCTTTGAGGGAGCCACTTTATTTGTCAGTCGCCAGGATTACGGCATGAACGATGTGATTCCGCTGCTTCATGTAATACAACACATGTTGGAAACCATGGCTGGTCAGGGCACTGGAGACATGGCGCATACATTTCACGGCCACATAAACCCCGTGGGAGCGGAGGAGGAGGAGGAGCAGCACAGTGAAGCACAGTTTAGTTTTGGCAAAATGGGCGGTTTATCTAGTCATCTGACAGGAGAGGAGGAGCAGGAGCAGCCAGTGGAGCTAGAGAGTTGTGAGGAAGGCGAGACAGAGGACCCAGACACACCATGGCAGTATGCAGTGGAGATGGAGACAGGTAGTCCCTCTGAGTCACTTGCACAAATGGCACGATGCATGCTCACATGCTTGCGGAGTGACTGCAGAATTGTCTCCATTTTTCTGCGGGATGACTTCTGGCTCTCCACCTTATTGGACCCTCGCTTCCGGCACAAAATGGGGGCATTTTTTACACCCGCTGAGAGGGAGGACAAACTGAAATACTACAAAGACATTCTACGTAGTCAGTTGGCTGATGCATATCTGCGCCATGGTCCATACTCTCGCAGGTCTGACTCGGGGGGACCTCTGCGCTCACCTTCCACTGCCATGGCTGCCGGGGGGGGGGGGGTGGCAGGAGCAGCAGCTCCATCATCAGCAGCCTCAGTCTTCAGTCGCTAATGAGTAGCTTTCTGCACCCGAGGCTACTCATGAGCAGCAGGAAGACCTGGAGCAGGGCCTGAACCAGCAGGTTGTGTCATACCCAGAAATTACCATGCCAATGCACCTTGAGGATCCGCTGGACTTCTGGGCAGCCAAACTTGACTTGTGGCCACAACAGGCAGAAATCTGTCCTGCCCGGCCAGTAGTGTGCCATCTGAGTGGGTCTTTGGTGCTGTGGGGGCCATAGTAACGCCAAGGAGAACTCGTCTGTCCACGAAAAATATGGAGAAACTCACCTTTGTGAAGATGAATCAGGCATGGATCAGCCAGGATTTCCACCCACCAATAGCTAATGCATGCGAGTAGCTGATGCATGGTAGTTCCTTCAGCTGCTGCCAACTCCTGGGTGTGTCTTTCAGACAATATATGAGCTCCCTATGCTGCTGCCAACTCCAATGTGTTTTTCAGGCAACATATGAGCTCCCTATGCTGCTGCCAACTCCAATGTGTTTTTCAGGCAATATATGGGCTCCCTATGCTGCTGCCAAGTCCAGAGTGTGTCTTTCAGGCAATATATGTGCTCCTAATGCTACTGCTGCTGCTGCTGCTGTCAACTCCTGGGTGTGTCTTTCAGGCAATACATGGCTCCATATGCTGCTGCCAAGTCCAGAGTGTGTCTTTCAGGCAATATATGAGCTCCTAATGCTGCAGCCAACTCCAATGTGCTTTTGAGGCAATTTATGGGCTCCTAATGCTGCTGCTGCCAACTCCTGGGTGTGTCTTTCAGGCATTATATGAGCTCCCTATGCTGCTGCCAACTCCAATGTGTTTTTCAGGCAATATATGGGCTCCTAATGCTGCTTCTGCCAACTCCAGGGTGTGTCTTTTAGGCAAAATATGAGCACCTTATGCTGCTGCCAACTCCTGTGTGTGTGTGTTTTTCAGGCAATATATGAGCTCCCTATCCTGCTGCCAACTCCTGGGTGTGTCTTTCAGGCAATATATGAGCTCCCTATGCTGCTGCCAAATCCAATGTGTTTTTCAGGCAATACATGGGCTCCCTATGCTGCTGCCAAGTCCAGAGTGTGTCTTTCAGGCAATATATGGGCTCCCTATGCTGCTGCCAAGTCCAGAGTGTGTCTTTCAGGCAATATATGAGCTCCCTATGCTGCTGCCAACTCCTTGGTGTGTCTTTCAGGCAATATATGGGCTCCCTATGCTGCTGCCAACTCCAATGTGTTTTTCAGGCAATATATGGGCTCCAAATGCTGCTGCTGCTGCTGCTGCCAACTCCTGGGTGTGTCTTTCAGGCAATATATGAGCTCCCTATGCTGCTGCCAACTCCTGGGTGTGTCTTTCAGGCAATATCTGAGCTCCCTGTGCTGCTGCCAACTCCAATGTGTCTTTCAGGCAATATCTGGGCTCCTAATGCTGCTGCTGCCAACTCCAGGGTGTGTCTTTCAGGCAATATATGAGCTCCCTATGCTGCTGCCAACTCCTGGGTGTGTTTTTCAGGCAATATCTGAGCTCCCTATGCTGCTGCCAACTCCAATGTGTCTTTCAGGCAATATCTGGGCTCCTAATGCTGCTGCTGCCAACTCCAGGGTGTGTCTTTCAGGCAATATATGAGCTCCCTATGCTGCTGCCAACTCCTGGGTGTGTCTTTCAGGCAACATATGAGCTCCCTATGCTGCTGCCAAATCCTGGGTGTGTATTTCAGGCAATATATGAGCTCCCCATGCTGCTGCCAACTCCAATGTGTTTTTCAGGCAATATATGGGCTCCCTATGCTGCTGCCCAGTCCAGAGAGTGTCTTTCCTGCAATATATGGGCTCCCTATGCTGCTGCCAAGTCCAGAGTGTGTCTTCCAGGCAATATATGTGCTCCCTATGCTGCTGCCAACTCCTGGGTGTGTCATTCAGGCAATATATGGGTCCCTATGCTGCTGCCAACTCCAATGTGTTTTTCAGGCACTATAAGGGCTCCTAATGCTGCTGCTGCTGCCAACTCCTGGGTGTGTCTTTCAGGCAATATATGAACTTCCTATGCTGCTGCCAACTCCTGGGTGTGTCTTTCAGGCAATATATGAACTCCCTATGCTCTTGCCAACTCCTGGGTGTGTCTTTTAGGCAATATATGAGCTACCTATGCTACTGCCAACTGCAATGTGTTTTTCAGGCAATCTATGGGCTCCCTATGCTGCTGCCAACTCCAGAGTGTGTCTTTCAGGCAATATATGAGCTCCCTATGCTGCTGCCAACTCCAATGTGTCTTTTAGGCAATATATGGGCTCCCAAATCTGCTGACAACTCCTGGGTGTGTCTTTCAGGCAATATATGAGCTCCCAATTCTGCTGCCAACTCCTGGGTGTGTCTTTAAGGCAATATATGAGCTCCCTATGCTGCTGCCAACTCCAATGTTTTTTTCAGGCAATACATGAGGTCCCTATGCTGCTGCAAAGTCCAAAATGTGTCTTTCAGGCAATATATGAGCTCCCTATGCTGCTGCCAACTCCAATGTGTCTTTCAGGCAATATATGGGCTCCTAATGCTGCTGAAAACTCCTGGGTGTGTCTTTCAGGCAATATATGAGCTCCCTATGCTGCTGCCAACTCCTGGGTGTGTCTTTCAGGCAATATATGAGCTCCCAATTCTGCTGCCAACTCCTGGGTGTGTCTTTAAGGCAATATATGAGCTCCCTATGCTGCTGCAAACTCCAATGTTTTTTTCAGGCAATACATGGGGTCCCTATGCTGCTGCAAAGTCCACAATGTGTCTTTCAGGCAATATATGGGCTCCCTATGATGCTGTCAAGTCCAGAGCGTGTCTTTCAGGCAATATATGGGCTCCTAATGCTGCTGCCAACTCCAATGTGTTTTTCAGGCAATATATGGGCTCCTAATGCTGCTGCTGCTGCCAACTGCTGGGTGCGTCTTTCAGGCAATATATGAGCTCCATATGCTGCTGCCAACTCCTGGGTGTGTCTTTCAGGCAATGTATGAGCTTCGTATGCTGCTGCCAACTCCAATGTGTTTTTCAGGCAATATATGCGCTCCCTATGCTGCTGCCAAATCCAGAGTGTGTCTTTCAGGCAATATATGAGCTCCCTATGCTGCTGCCAACTCCAATGTGTCTTTCAGGCAATATATGGGCTCCTAATGCTGCTGACATCTCCTGGGTGTGTCTTTCAGGCAATCTATGGGCTCCTAATGCTGCTGCCAACTCCTGGGTGTGTCTTTCAGGCAATATATGAGCTCCCTATGCTGCTGCAAACTCCTGGGTGTGTCTTTCAGGCAATATATGAGCTCCCTATGCTGCTGCCAACTCCAATGTTTTTTTTCAGGCAATATATGGGGTCCCTATGCTGCTGCCAAGTCCAAAATGTGTCTTTCAGGCAATATATGGGCTCCCTATGCTGCTGCCAACTCCAGAGTGTGTCTTTCAGGCAATATATGAGCTCCCTATGCTGCTGCCAACTCCAATGTGTCTTTCAGGCAATATATGGGCTCCCAATTCTGCTGACAACTCCTGGGTGTGTCTTTCAGGCAATATATGAGCTCCCAATTCTGCTGCCAACTCCTGGGTGTGTCTTTAAGGCAATATATGAGCTCCCTATGCTGCTGCCAACTCCAATGTTTTTTTCAGGCAATACATGGGGTCCCTATGCTGCTGCAAAGTCCAAAATGTGTCTTTCAGGCAATATATGAGCTCCCTATGCTGCTGCCAACTCCAATGTGTCTTTCAGGCAATATATGGGCTCCTAATGCTGCTGAAAACTCCTGGGTGTGTCTTTCAGGCAATATATGAGCTCCCTATGCTGCTGCCAACTCCTGGGTGTGTCTTTCAGGCAATATATGAGCTCCCAATTCTGCTGCCAACTCCTGGGTGTGTCTTTAAGGCAATATATGAGCTCCCTATGCTGCTGCAAACTCCAATGTTTTTTTCAGGCAATACATGGGGTCCCTATGCTGCTGCAAAGTCCACAATGTGTCTTTCAGGCAATATATGGGCTCCCTATGATGCTGTCAAGTCCAGAGCGTGTCTTTCAGGCAATATATGGGCTCCTAATGCTGCTGCCAACTCCAATGTGTTTTTCAGGCAATATATGGGCTCCTAATGCTGCTGCTGCTGCCAACTGCTGGGTGCGTCTTTCAGGCAATATATGAGCTCCATATGCTGCTGCCAACTCCTGGGTGTGTCTTTCAGGCAATGTATGAGCTTCGTATGCTGCTGCCAACTCCAATGTGTTTTTCAGGCAATATATGCGCTCCCTATGCTGCTGCCAAATCCAGAGTGTGTCTTTCAGGCAATATATGAGCTCCCTATGCTGCTGCCAACTCCAATGTGTCTTTCAGGCAATATATGGGCTCCTAATGCTGCTGACATCTCCTGGGTGTGTCTTTCAGGCAATCTATGGGCTCCTAATGCTGCTGCCAACTCCTGGGTGTGTCTTTCAGGCAATATATGAGCTCCCTATGCTGCTGCAAACTCCTGGGTGTGTCTTTCAGGCAATATATGAGCTCCCTATGCTGCTGCCAACTCCAATGTTTTTTTTCAGGCAATATATGGGGTCCCTATGCTGCTGCCAAGTCCAAAATGTGTCTTTCAGGCAATATATGGGCTCCCTATGCTGCTGCCAACTCCAGAGTGTGTCTTTCAGGCAATATATGAGCTCCCTATGCTGCTGCCAACTCCAATGTGTCTTTCAGGCAATATATGGGCTCCCAATTCTGCTGACAACTCCTGGGTGTGTCTTTCAGGCAATATATGAGCTCCCAATTCTGCTGCCAACTCCTGGGTGTGTCTTTAAGGCAATATATGAGCTCCCTATGCTGCTGCCAACTCCAATGTTTTTTTCAGGCAATACATGGGGTCCCTATGCTGCTGCAAAGTCCAAAATGTGTCTTTCAGGCAATATATGAGCTCCCTATGCTGCTGCCAACTCCAATGTGTCTTTCAGGCAATATATGGGCTCCTAATGCTGCTGAAAACTCCTGGGTGTGTCTTTCAGGCAATATATGAGCTCCCTATGCTGCTGCCAACTCCTGGGTGTGTCTTTCAGGCAATATATGAGCTCCCAATTCTGCTGCCAACTCCTGGGTGTGTCTTTAAGGCAATATATGAGCTCCCTATGCTGCTGCAAACTCCAATGTTTTTTTCAGGCAATACATGGGGTCCCTATGCTGCTGCAAAGTCCACAATGTGTCTTTCAGGCAATATATGGGCTCCCTATGATGCTGTCAAGTCCAGAGCGTGTTTTTCAGGCAATATATGGGCTCCTAATGCTGCTGCTGCCAACTGCTGGGTGTGTCTTTCAGGCAATATATGAGCTCCACATGCTCCTGCCAACTCCTGGGTGTGACTTTCAGGCAATGTATGAGCTTCGTATGCTGCTGCCAACTCCAATGTGTTTTTCAGGCAATATATGCGCTCCCTATGCTGCTGCCAAATCCAGAGTGTGTCTTTCAGGCAATATATGAGCTCCCTATGCTGCTGCCAACTCCAATGTGTCTTTCAGGCAATATATGGGCTCCTAATGCTGCTGCCAACTCCTGGGTGTGTCTTTCAGGCAATATATGAGCTCCCTATGCTGCTGCAAACTCCTGGGTGTGTCTTTCAGGCAATATATGAGCTCCCTATGCTGCTGCCAACTCCAATGTTTTTTTCAGGCAATATATGGGGTCCCTATGCTGCTGCCAAGTCCAAAATGTGTATTTCAGGCAATATATGGGCTCCCTATGATGCTGGTAAGTCCAGAGCGTGTCTTTCAGGCAATATATGGGCTCCTAATGCTGCTGCCAACTCCAATGTGTCTTTCAGGCAATATATGAGCTCCCTATGCTGCTGCCAACTCCAATGTGTCTTTCAGGCAATATATGGGCTCCTAATGCTGCTGACAACTCCTGGGTGTGTCTTTCAGGCAATATATGAGCTCCCTATGCTGCTGCAAACTCCTGGGTGTGTCTTTCAGGCAATATATGAGCTCCCTATGCTGCTGCCAACTCCAATGTTTTTTCAGGCAATATATGGGGTCCCTATGCTGCTGCCAAGTCCAAAATGTGTATTTCAGGCAATATATGGGCTCCCTATGATGCTGGTAAGTCCAGAGCGTGTCTTTCAGGCAATATATGGGCTCCTAATGCTGCTGCTGCTGCTGCCAACTACTGGGTGTGTCTTTCAGGCAATATATGAGCTCCATATGCTGCTGCCAACTCCAATGTGCTTTTCAGGTAATATATGGGCTGCTAATGCTGCTGCTACTTCCAACTCCTGGGTGTGTCTGTCAGGTAATATATGAGCTCCTAATGCTGCTGTCAACTCCTGGGTGTGTTTTTCAGGCAATATATGGGCTCTTAATGCTGCTGCCAACCCATGGGTGTATATTTCAGGCAATATATGGGCTCCCTATGCTGCTGCCAACTCCTGGATGTGTCTTTCAGGCAATATATGGGCTCCCTATGCTGCTGCCAACTCCAGGGTGTGTTTTTCAGGCAATATATGAGCTCCCTATGCTGCTGCCAAGTCCAGAGTGTGTCTTTCAGGCAATATATGGGCTCCCTATGCTGCTGCCAAGTCCTGGGTGTGTCTTTCAGGCAATATTTGGGCTCCTAATGCTGCTGCCAAGTCCTGGGTGTGTCTTTCAGGCAATATATGGGCTCCCTATGCTGCTGCCAACTCCTGGCTGTGTCTTTCAGGCAATATATGGGCTCCCTATGCTGCTGCCAACTTCTGGGTGTTTCTTTCAGGCAATATATGAGCTCCCTATGCTGCTGCCAAGTCCAGAGTGTGTCTTTCAGGCAATATATGGGCTCCCTATGCTGCTGCCAAGTCCTGGATGTGTCTTTCATGCAATATTTGGGCTCCTAATGCTGCTGCCAAGTCCTGGGTGTGTCTTTCAGGCAATATATGGGCTCTCTATGCTGCTGCCAACTTCTGGGTGTTTCTTTCAGGCAATATATGAGCTCCCTATGCTGCTGCCAACTCCAATGTGTTTTTCAGGCAATATATGGGCTCCTAATGCTGCTGCTGCTGCCAAATCCTGGGTATGTCTTTCAGGCAATATATGAGCTCCCTATGCTGCTGCCAACTCCAGTGTCTCTTTCAGGCAATATATGGGTACCCTATGGGGCTGCCAACTCCAATGTGTTTTTCAGGCAATATATGGGCTTCCTATGCTGCTGCCAACTCCTGGGTGTGTCTTTCAGGCAATATATGGGCTCCCTATGCTGCTGCCAAGTCCAGAGTGTGTCTTTCAGGCAATATATGAGCTCCCTATGCTGCTGCCAACTCCAATGTGTTTTTCTGGCAATATATAGACTCCTAATGCTGCTGCCAACTCCTGGGTGTGGCTTTCAGGCAATATATGAGCTCCCTATGCTGCTGCCAAGTCCAGAGTGTGTCTTTCAGGCAATATATGGGCTCCCTATGCTGCTGCCAAGTCCTGGGTGTGTCTTTCATGCAATATTTGGGCTCCTAATGCTGCTGCCAAGTCCTGGGTGTGTCTTTCAGGCAATATATGGGCTCTCTATGCTGCTGCCAACTTCTGGGTGTTTCTTTCAGGCAATATATGAGCTCCCTATGCTGCTGCCAACTCCAATGTGTTTTTCAGGCAATATATGGGCTCCTAATGCTGCTGCTGCTGCCAAATCCTGGGTATGTCTTTCAGGCAATATATGAGCTCCCTATGCTGCTGCCAACTCCAGTGTCTCTTTCAGGCAATATATGGGTACCCTATGGGGCTGCCAACTCCAATGTGTTTTTCAGGCAATATATGGGCTTCCTATGCTGCTGCCAACTCCTGGGTGTGTCTTTCAGGCAATATATGGGCTCCCTATGCTGCTGCCAAGTCCAGAGTGTGTCTTTCAGGCAATATATGAGCTCCCTATGCTGCTGCCAACTCCAATGTGTTTTTCTGGCAATATATAGACTCCTAATGCTGCTGCCAACTCCTGGGTGTGGCTTTCAGGCAATATATGAGCTCCCTATGCTGCTGCCAACTCCAATGTGTTTTTCAGGCAGTATATGGGCTCCTAATGCTGCTGCTGCCAACTCCGGGGTGTGGCTTTCAGGCAATATATGAGCTCCCTATGCTGCTACCCACTCCAATGTGTTTTTCAGGCAATATATGGGCTCCTAATGCTGCTGCCAACTCCTGGGAGTGTCTTTCAGGCAATATATGGGCTCCCTATGCTGCTGTCAAGTCCAGAGTGTATCTTACAGGCAATATATGGGCTCCTAATGCTGCTGCTACTGCCAACACCTGGGTGTGTATTTCTGGCAATATATGGGCTCCTAATGCTCCTGCTGCTGCTAACTCATGGGTGTGTCTTTCAGGCAATATATGAGCTCCCTATGCTGCTGCCAAGTCCAGAGTGTGTCTTTCAGGCAATATATGGACTCCCTATGCTGCTTCCAACTCCTGGGTGTGTCTTCCAGGCAATATATGGGCTCCCTATGCTGCTGCCAAATTCAGGGTGTGTTTTTCAGGCAATATATGGGCTTATCATGCTGATGCCACCTCAAGGCTTTGTAATTGTGCCGCTCTGCGACAGCGAATTTAATAGCGATGCCTCTGATCTGCATGTCATACTTCTTTACAATAGTATTTCACTAACCCAGCATGCATCCTATGCATGTTACAGTTAAGCAAAACGTTCTGCAACCCTATGGAGGCTCTCGGACGCCCAGAAATATCCTTTTAAATTGCGATTCATCGTGAATAAATTCGAACCGAAACAATTTTCCCTGAAAATTTGGCGCATCGGCCGATTCGAATTTTTCAAAAGTTCGCTCATCTCTAGTTGTCACCCCCATATGCACAGGTCATAACAATGTATAGAAAAGAGAAATCTATGTATGTGACTGTATATCCCTCCAATTGTTAAGATGGTTGAGGCAAAGAATCCAGGAAAAGCTAGTTGGCTAAAGGTTTTGTTTATTTTGTGTACATAGGTTGGAAAAGCACATAGGTTGCTAGTGGGCCTTGCCACCCTCTCCTTTTCCAATGTTTACCAGTGATCCTTTAAGGTGTGCTCATTACTAGAGCAGAAAAAAGGGCTAAAAATAAAATTCAGGTTTCTAGCCTGAGTTGTCACCCTCTTATGCACAGGTCCTGACAATGTATAGACAAGAGAAATTAGTTACCGCGTAACTGAATGTTGCATGTCACCTATGTCACCTGCCGCAGAGGATGGTAATCAGTATGCAGGGGCTCGCATGCGTGTTAGAGCATGTTTACAAACACAGTCTGCACAAGTCAGAGCCCCCCCAACTTTGTGAGGGTTGCACCTTTCCTGCTGGTGGATAAATGGTCACTGCCATGGCTGAATTATTAATGCCAACATCTGCCCCTGTATGTGTGAGGGAGCGTGAGGCACAAATGAAAGACTTTAATCATTTTTTTTTTTTTTGCAATAGACAGATCTACAAGAGCTGTGTGCTGCATCCTTTCTCTCATTCCTGGTCTTTGAAGGAAAGGTATAACTGACGGCGATAGCTGGCTTTATTCCATGTTTTTTGTGTGGGGGATAAATGGGTCTGAGAGGCAACCAAAAGAGGTGAACACATTTGTGCCAACGTTTTCTGTCTGCGCATATGTGGAAAATAGCTCATGCAAACCAATGTGCCCCAAGTACTGCAAATAGAGTTTGCATGAATTTCTGTACACATGTGCAGTACAGCCCCAGTTCTTCATGTGCAATAACATTTAAAAGGAGCACCCTAAGCAGAATCATCCTTGTTGATTTTACCTGCCATTTGTCTCCTGTTCTGGATGTCTCTGAATTACGAGCTACAAGGTGTCCCGGTGACTATGGATTCTCAATGTCCTGGTTTACCCTGGGCTCATTTTATCATTTATGCTTTTGTGTTGCTTGTCTTCTGACCCCCGGCCTGATTAACTGATTATGAACCTTGGATGCCTCTTGTCTTTGGACTGTGTACCCCTTTGTTAATCTTTATTTGTGCCCCTTGACCTCAACTATCCTGTCTGGACCTGCAAGTTATTTGCCATGACCTACCTCATGGGAAAAAGAGGTGCCACTTCAGCATGGGTGACTGTGCACATAGGATATGCCACCAATGTGATATAGCTGCACCTCTGGGACATGCACCTATACCAAGAATGTGCCCCCACTTGCAGCTGCTTGCACAGGTGCCCCTCCATTTCCTTTTGCAGGAATAATAGAGATAGCTGAGTGGCAGACAGGGGGTTAATTTAGGGGGTGGCATCTTTCATTCCCCAGCACTTTGCATTCCCTGATTAACCCTATATAATGTGCTCCCTTCTGCTGACTTTTTTCTCATAGTCCCTAAAATGAATTGACTTTTAAGGGGACCCTCCCATTAAAACATGCAAGTATGGAGTCATTGTCTGCTGCTGGGGATGCTCTGCACAAGGGAGGGGGTTCACAGGTAGTTATTAATAAATATAAAGTTATCTCTGGAAGAAAAGACACCAACTTCCTTCACTGGAGTAAACAAAAAATCCCTTTATTGAGGATAAAGGGGAAGGGATGTGTACACAAAGGGAGGAGGGATGGTGGGGAGGTCAGAATGGGACTGGTAGGGATGGGAGGCTTGCAGGGGCTCACAGGTGTCTCTTCAGACTGGATGTGGTGGGAAGATCTACCTAGACAGAAGGGAAAGAATGGTTCATACTCCAAAAGATAGCCTGAAACGAAGGAAGGGCACATTATACCTAGGGGAGGCCCTGCATAGGAACAAATATAGGAAGGGTAGGGGGAAGATAGCTTAAGGTACCTACTTCACTGCCCGGTAATTTCCTCAATGTTTCCTTGTGGTGATGACCTGTCCATTGTCTAAGGGTAAGCCTCTTGTGGGTAGGACCCAAAGTGAAAATCGGGCCATCAATCAGTTAAGTTCCAAGGGTGGCGGTTGTCCAGGGTCCTCATTTGCCTCACTCTGTCCCACTCTGGTTGGGCGTGTGGGTATGGACCATGGGGTGCCATAGCCTGGCTGCTGGTGTTGGGGATTCTACAGAGTCAAAAATCATGAACAGCCCAGGATTGCTCGTGACAGAGAGAGAGGGGACTGAGCTACTTTTAGAGTCAGGATGCATGGGGGAGAGGATGGGATATAAAAGAGGTTGAGAGGAGAGGAGCCAGGGTAGGGTAGTACAGTCACAGTCTTGAGCAGAGTGTCAGAAGGAGGATTGAGGGACCAGGGGAAAAGAGGAGAGCAGGACACCTTTGTGAGTAAGGCACCCAGGGTAGGTCTATGTCCCAACATATCCTAGAACAGATCGACCTTGGCGGGCCCAGACTCCTGGAGGGACCCCCATGCTCACCATTCCCTCCATGCTGTGGTCCTTGGTTTAGCTCTTGAACTCCGAACATGATCCCGGACTGTCATGAGAAATCATTGTGTTTGTGTTAGCCTACTCGAACACCCGCTGTTTGATATGAACCCTAAACGTTACAGTATGGGCTGCTGTATCATTTAGAGAAGCACCAATGATAAAAAAAAAGTGTACACAAATGCCAGAAAGATTGCAGGACCCATGTTATGTATATCGCTGATTCTATGTTAAAAAATACAGGATTTCAGGTGCTTTTAATGAATAAGATACTGAAGGCTATGTATTGCATGATGTCTGTACCTGTTTGTGTAGCTACTAGCCCTTATGCTGAATTTAACTGCACCAATGAGTGCTGCTTCTCTACTTCTGCTGAATTTAACTGCACCATTGAGCACTGCTCGCCTACTTCTGCTGCATTGGCAGTGGATATTATAGGCGTTGGTTGATGTAATATAAATCATAATCTGAAAACACTGTTGGGATCAAAATGTGGCAAACATTCTAATTTATTTAATTTCATTGTTAGTCATCAAAGTTGTATGAACACATTGGTGTGAAAACCAAGAGGAAAAGGGGATTTTTGACAATTTGTAAAAGAATAGCAGTTGGCAACATCTAAGTCTTGCGTTGGCATTCTTGACATGTTAACAAACAATTTTTTTTGTGTTTCTTTTCAACATTTTTTCATTATAAAACACTTCAATACTTTTCCTGACTTTGTGCTCTATGGTAGCTAAGGCTTCGGCGCCTCCTATGAATGGTGTAGCTTATACAATAGCAACACATTGCGCCGTGAAAAAGGCGAGAATCATACATTTGTTTGTAAAAGGCATTCTGCTTGATGCTGTCAGCTGTCCTAAACTAAGCATAAAGTGAAGCAGGGGTCAAACCATTAGTGCTGAATGGCGCAGACACTTCCTAAAACAGACCTTTAGTGAAACACCTAAATGCACTATTCAAGACAGGATATATATATATACAGATGTAATTATTGTCTACCATTGGTATTGCAAACCCTTCCCCTTTACTCTCCTTTCCCTCTCTCCCATCTTGCTAGAGAGTCCTAACACACACAAAAATACCTGGTGTTTTTATGTGGGGCGGGCACTTATGGAAGACTGTGACAAAAGCTGCCTGTGCAAAAGTCACGTTTATTAATCACAAAAAGACACACAAACAAGAGACCGAATGTTCTACTTAAGCATAAAAATAGAACGTTGTGTAGATATTAAAACATACAGGACCTCGCAAATGCTCTTACGCACCACATATCCACACTCACTCCACTCAGACTGTCCGGCCAAAGGAAAGTAACAGCTTTTTGTGGTCCCCCCTACTCGAAGGTAACCAAATAGTTTTGTAAATTCACAATAGACATAAAATCATCAAGTCAGTAGGGGATACTTAAAGGTTCTACAGTGGCCATATTCAGACCTTACACACAGGCAGTAATGCTGGGTGGGAATGGGGGGCTCCAGGCTATAGCTACCTCGGTGTCCAGTGGCCAGGCTGCCACCTCAAACGTACCTCTGTCAGTGTTTATGCAGTGAATGCTTACACATATACATGGCTCCTTGTCGCTTGTTTTGTGACATCATCTATTGGTAATTACTTTTACATCCTTTACACACATCACGGCAGTAGCAGGTTAAAGCATCCTCAATGCATTTTTGAGTATGTCTAAACAGAACTGTAATCTAAGGGACAAAGGCAGACCTAACAGGGAGTATATTATTGCCTATAGTAAATAAAATAATTATTAAGGGAAGCTTAAGATAACATACCAACACTTTGTTATTGCTCAAAGTGATAACTTTGGTTTCTGATATCAAACTCCTTTCACACTCATATGCCCAAGCACACCATTATTTCCTATACAGCAGCTAATCGCTTCCTCCGTGCCATCCAGCTTTACAGCATGGGAGGGCTACACGAATCCCTGCTCATCCATCAGACCAACCCCCTTCAGATTCTTATGATTGCCAATCTGATCAAATTCATGGCATCCCAAGAACCTGCTTAGAAGTATCACAAAAAGGCCCCCAGTCCATACCCGTGTTTAGCCCACCTGGAGCCAGTGTGCCCAATTCATAAACCAATATGGCCTCCTGTTGGAGCAGCCTTTTATCCCCAAACCCTCTGCAACTTTCCCTTTTGAGCTGATAGGTACCTGATACCCTAAGACCAGTGGTGTTACTTTGAGGTTTCTCCTTGAAATGCTCCTGACCTCCTCTTTATAGTTGTCGTGCACATGCTCTCCCATCCGTATGAGTAAATTGTGGATGGTTTTACCTACACGGGCAGCTGAGCAGGTTACACAATAAACACAATAAACTCGAAGCCACAATTAATGAACCCTCTGATTTGATTTGAGGCTCTATTCTTCTGACCCATAAATGCTGTTGTCTTGTACATGAATTCACACATACAACAATCTAAAAAATTCTGAACTGTCACAAATTTCTCAGCAGAGAAATCCCCTATTATAAGATGACCAGTAATTGAGAGCTGTAAGACAGAGGTGGATATGCTGCAAACAGTGTTTTAATGATGCTAAACAGTAACAAGTATACAAAGCACAAAACAACCAGGCTGCTGTACAGATACAGAGGTGAACATAGTAAAGATAAACGTTAGCTGCTATACAGAAATACAGATGAACACTGCAAACATACACATGCTGGGATCCTAGTTCAAAAGTCCAAAGTCCAAAAGCGGATAACAAGGCTGAGACAGGGAAAGCAGATCACAAGGCTGTGGCAGGGGTCCTGGGTCCAGGTCTGGATCTGAATTTGGGTCTGGGTACAGGAAGACGATGCAATGCTGATCCATCGGCTGCAGGGGTGGATCAGCTTATAAAGGACAGGAAGTGACACAGGTGCTGGCTAATTAGCGGCACCTCTGCAGGAGATGGCCACCGGCTGGTGGAGCAGCATATGGCAGGGGAAAATCCAGGAAAAGGAGCCACCCAAAAGCAATACAGAACAAATGCATGCTCCCATGTTGGGGAGGAACTCCAGACCTGGCAGTAACCTCTTTCAATGAGTGCCAAACTGAGTCACCAATCAGAATATCTGACTGATGGCTTTCCATTTTCTTTATGGATTTGTTTTTTCTTCAGAGGATCATGTCTCAAAAGATTTAGGCTTTTTTTAAGATTTAAGAATTATGGAAATACGTTTTGCCAAAATCTTGAAAGTCCCATGGCTCATGCCTAATATCCTCCTCAGTACTGCAATTCCTGTGAATGCACAGGAACCCCTAAGGGGATAACCCGGCACAAGGGAGAGGCATGATGACTAGCAAAATAGAGGAGAGTATTACCCCCCGTAGGCAGTCTATATATTGTGGTTTCCAGTTTTCCTTGAGTAGATCTAGAAATTTGATTTGTTCAGGATCAATCTTATATGTTCTTTATGATTAAGAGAGGAGACAAATTCTCTGAACTCATTCACAGTCCCCCCTCCACACCACCAGCACATCATCAATATAGTGGAGCCAAAGGGCGACCCGCGCACTGAAGGATGCCCGCCTCTACACCTCCTGACTTTCCTAAGGTGCAGACAGGCATGCTGGGGTGACAGGCCGTCCCCATAGCCGTCTCACATACCTGATGCTAATTCTGGTTGTTGAACCAAAAGAAATGTTTTCTTAGCACAAACTCCAGAAGCGTAATCACAAACTCATTGGAGGTAGCATGATGATAATGCTTCCACATCCACTGCTTCCAATCTTTAGTATGGAATACAGTACAGAAATATTATATTCCTTCACTTTCAAAAATTCCAAGACCTTATGTGTGAGTAGATTCTCCTCCCCTGCCTAATCTAGCTTGTCATTGAGGGCTGCCACAACCCTCAGAAATGGATTGCCGATTGCCGGGAACTCTGCTATACAGATCATTGTTACTAAGCTGGTTCATAATTCCCTCCGCATAGTAGTTTTTGTGCAGGCACCCACCTTCTCCGTTGTTTCCCCTTACACCGCCACATCAACCTCCAACACCTCCACCTCTGACACCTGTAAAAAATGTTTTATTTTTATTAATTTATTTATGTATCGATTTATGTTTTATATATGTATATATTTAATTATTACTGGTATTATTTATATATATATATATATATATATATATATATATATATATATATATATATTATCACTGCTAATATTTATGTATATATGTATATATTTATTTATTGCTGTTAAATGTATTTATGCTTCTAAGTATATATTTATGTATATATTTATTAATTGGCCACAGCAACCACAAATAGATAGTAACCAAACATAGCACTGTCCACCCAACTTAGTTAATCACATAATAAACTAATCAAATAAAATAATTGCATCAAGTCTATTAAGTTAAAAAACATGACATACATCTAAAATCAAATCCAAGCAGGGGCATCCCATCTGAGCTAAAATATAAAACACACCTACAAAAACCAGAATCCAACACTGATACCATAAACTATCCCCAAATATTCATTCCTTCTTAATGGGGACCTATACCTCCAGGTACAGGAACAGTGATGGGGACCACATGTGCACCATTTCACACCAAATTGGAAAACGCCAACTGGAAACGCCAACTGCTGGGCAGAGAGGACTTGTCAATGTACATGTGCCATGTCCTTAGCTGTCACAGGTACATTGATGACATCCTCCTGTTCTGGACAGGACCACCGGCTTAGTGGGAGAAAGACCAAAAATAGTGTACAGACAAACGAGATCCATTAAGAATCAAATAGTGAGCAGTCATTACAATTCAAAGTAAGACCTATGTTTTAAGACAGCAGGAATCAGTACCAACACTGTAATCAATGCAAATACATAAAATCAGGTAAAACTGTTCTACTACCAAGAGGTAAAATATATAAGGCTGAGCACAAAACATGTTGTGCACCTTCTCACATGCCAGTGCGGTGCCTATTATGTGGGCAAAACCGCATACTGGGCAACCGCATTTATCAGCATATCTTATCTTATGTCCCATTTTGGGTAAAGGTACTCCGGGCAGAATAGTTAGAATAAGAAATAAGAAATAAGAAAAAATTGATCAACTTGGTTACTGATGACTTATTAAATCACAGATGAATTATTTGTACATGGGGAAGCGAGAGCGGTCGTCAATTTGGTTTTACTGTATAAATGCTCAGTAGCAGGCAGGTTTCAACAGGTATGAAAAAATAGGAAAAATTTATTCAAATTGTGTAGTATCACACATATATATATATAGATATATAGATATCAATCAGAATCAATTTACTGCCGTATCAACTGAATTAAATTAATTCAATTCATATTATTATACATAATTACATTAAATAATTTTATTTCATTTTACCTTATTTATTATATTTTATCTCATATTAAATGATATTATTTCATATGTATTTTATTATTATAATTAATTATAGTATATTATTGACCATTAGATTATATATTAATATATTCATTTATTATTGATATTCATTATTATTTTCTTTTCCATATACAGCAACATGTTAATAACTCTGCTCAGGCAACACAAATGATACAGATATATTCCACAATTATTATCTGTATTATAAAAATTTGTAAGTGCTTGTAATAAACAATGTTGGCTGATAGAGACCCAACATCAGACCTTAAACCGGACCTTCAGCATCATTTAATGAAAAGCCAAAACCTAAAACACAAAATATTCTCCAACATCTAAAATTAATATTCCTTACATTTTTCATCACTGACTTATTATTCTTTGCCCCACTGGGCTGCCACGGTGTCAGGACTCTAGGATACAGGTGCTGCCATTTTGCCTCAGAAGCATCCCATACTCAGGAGAAGAGAGCAGGGCAAAAGTACAGGGGGGTGGGGTTATAGCTGTGCTCTGCACAGACAGTGCAATGCTGGGGTCAGGAAAAGGACAGCAATCCCAGAATGCAGAGCAGCACAGAAGACACTTCCTGTTTGCAGGCAGCCTGAGACTCCACGGGCAGCCATCTTGAATGCTTAAATAATCATAAAATGCAGTAGATGCAGGTAGGATGATTTTTAATGTGGGCAATCTGTATGTAGAGAGTGGGGGAAACATATAAGATATGCTCTTATTCAGGGTGAAGGTCCAGTTCAACTAACCCACCTCCCACTAATATGGGCAAAGCCTTACGGTGGTATGACTTAGACGCTCTGAATGGATTGTGGGTCGCCAATATAAACAGGAAGTCCCTCCCTCCCTTGCATATCACCTCATATCATCACAACTACGTATATATTGTTCATAAATGCACGTGAATAGATGAATGGGGTACATATATTAATATTTAATTTAATTTAATGTAAAATTTATTGCATACATTTTTACTTTATATGTTGATCTTTGTGTGTAGTAAGAAATATAAATATGCAAGTTAATTATATGGGCAACAAAATTAAAATAAAACATAATAAATCAAACCAATTTACATATAAACTATAATATATTATCAATTAATAAAACAGACTACAATGAGGAATTTAAAAAAAAAAAACATTTATAAATAAATACAAATATATAGTTTTGTAGTATATTAATTTCTGAAATGTAATATATATATATTGTGGTAAAGTGTATAGAAAAGCGCTGGATGGTGTATATATTTCCCTTGAGTTTTTTAACCAGGCACGATCCATGCCGGGTTAACAGACCTCCAGTCCACAGTCCTCTACGGGTTTTTCCACTACTCCCAGGTCTGTCCTGGTGATTAGACTAATTGAAGGAAGGAAGCCTAATAAATGGAGCTGCTGAGGCTTCCAGTGTGGAGAAGGAGCCCGTGCCATGCTGCTCTTAGAACCTACAGGTCTGAACTGCATCCGAAGGACTTTATGTGTTATGTTTTTGGAGCCTGTGGATTAGCAGCCTGGGATTGTATGCCCTGAAAGGGGACCTGTGATATTGAGGACTTGCAATACTCAGTACTTATCAGACTCTGGACATTGCTATAGCTGGTGAGAAAATCACTGACGTTACTGCATTGTACCCTGCATTATACTCAGAATTTAAGAGATTTTTCTGTTGGATGTTGTCTTCAATAAACTGCTTATTATTTCAACTAAGAATTGTTAGCACCCCCAGATCCTGACAATATATTATATATATATATATATATATATATATATATATATATATATTTTTTTTTTTTTTTTTTTTTTTTGTCACATTGATGACCGCAATTTCACTCTCTCATTTCACTATCTGGTGGTATTATAAAATGTATTTGAAATATCTGCCATGTAAGTATATCTATGTTCAAAATCAACAACTTGAAAATCCATTCTTATTTGGTTTTTATTGTAATTTCAAATATAGAGCAAGGCACCCGATGAAGGCAATCGACACATCGTATTGTTTGTATCAGGCAAGGTAGTAGTTTTTTATGTAATCAAATCAAATATTTTTATAATCTAAATTAATTAATATTTTTAATTAATATTTTAAATATGTTTTTAATTTTTTTAAAAATGTTTCAAAGAATTATTCATATTTATTTGGTTGATTACATTTAAAACTATATCCATATAACCGTCAATAGGTCAATATTGTATATTTGTATTTGTAAATATTAAAATATATTATAGTCACTTTGGCTATCATTTTTTACATGTTGATTAGCATTTCTCATAAGTATTGAAATTGAACAAATTTTTTTTTTTCATTGAATTTTTGCATTCGGGAGTGCCAAGCACATCATAGTGGCGGAGGTGTAGGCCACCGTGTCCCGGCGCTTTAATACAAAACGTACAAAAAGATCTACCATTTTGTAGGGGCGTCTACTGGCTCTATGATGCCTATGCATCTGGTAAGTCCAGCACACATACATGTCCAAATTAATGTCATATGTGCCCAGTAATGTCTTTGAGTGTAATGTATCTTTTTTTTTGTTTTGTTTCCTCTCCACAGATAAGCGTGCTCCCCTGGGAAAAAAGGGGGAGGGTCCCTCTCGGAGATCCCATATTGAGGACCCAGGGGAGGAAGGGGATGACACCCCAGTGGAGAGTGCTGCTGGGGTGAGGGCATTATGGAGCCTCAGCTCCTCACAATCGGACTCAGCTGAGTCCCAAACCCCCTGTAGCCACTCTCAAGTGGGGAGTCCCAGTGGGGAGGAGGTAAGGGACTCCACCACACGCCCTCAAGGATCAGGGAGTGAGAGGGAGGAGGGTGGCCCATCGGGTTTGGGATCTGCTGGGCCCATTGTGAGGAGTGGAGGCTCCACGCCACCTCATAGCCCTCCCTGGGATACCAACTGCAGCTCATCCCCTGCTGAGTGGATTTATTATTGTGGCTTATTATTTCCATTGGTACCTTGTTACTAAAATATTCCTTTCTACCTATAACTGTTTTACAGGCATTATAGAGCTGGCACTTCCACCAGATATGCTGCAGATGAGGCACTGGGGCATAGTCGTGGTAAGAGTTGCTTTATTTATAAAATTAATGTATTTGCAAAAATCTATTTAAATATATATACAATTTTTAAGGCCCAAATACCTTATATGGTTGTGAGGGGGCCATGTGGCCTATTTCACAGTAGCTGCTCTACTGTTGTACCCCTAAATCCTAATCTAATGTGCCTAGAACATGTTTTAGCCAAATTTGGTTTGTTTAAACAAACACATGGCCAAGTATATACCCACAAGTATGTTTATGTTATCATTCAAACTAATACATGTTGAGGCCTATTAACAACATCAAATATATAGTTCTTATGATTGTTTCTGTTTTGTTTTTTATCATAACAGATGTTTCCACACAGACGGAGCCCGTAGTTATTCTCCCCACCCCAGCTCCGGAAACCTCCAGCTGCATGGGCCCAAGCCACAGCTGCGAGGGTGAGTACCCTAAATTCAACATCATACATTGATTACACAAATATGTCTGTGTCCATGATCATGTACAAATGTTAGTGACAGTCTGCTGTTTACTATCAGACATGTAGATGCTCTATTTGCAATCATCATTCCTAATTGCATGTAAGCATGCTAGTTTGGTGGCTCTGCTAATGTTACTTGACAAAACATTATACAGGCAGCAGGTGATTATGTTGTGGATTTGTAATACTCCTACTATTGTAACTTCACAATCTATAAATTGGCTAGATGAAGGATTTAAAATTAAAAAGGGACAGGAGTAATTGAGCAAGACAGGAAGTACAGTCTTCCGCTGCTTAAATAGGCTTTATTTGGTTAGTTAAGGTAGTTTCTAATGTGAGACTTGGGTGGATAATATAGAATGGTAGGCCAGATTTGAATCTTTTGGGATCTATTATTTAGACAAACTTGCCTCTTGTTTAAGGGTTAAAATAGTTTGGAATCATATTACTTACTAAAAATATTTTTTTCCCTTTCATAGGTATATACTGTATACTTTGAACTGCAAAACTTATTTATATTTTTCTCTCCCTACAGCTTGCACAATAGAGCATTGCAGACTGCAGTATGTCCGAAGGATTTTTATTCAATTAACACACACACACACACAAAAAAAATAAACTTATATTGCCAGTGTGCTCATTGACAATATAACATTTAAACTAATTTAAGCATAAAAGCAGCATAAAATGGCCCAGACACCATTAGATTTGGGTGAGCGACTGTACAGTGGCTTTATAGCGACTGACAAACATCAGATTCATCAATGTCGATCAGGTTAATATACGGACTGAGGCGCTCTGTAATAGCGACTGATGGCCGATCAGAGTGACCACTAGCGGTCGCTCTTAGCGCCGCACTACAGACACTCATTGGCTATTACCTGGCTCTAGTAATGAATCAGCCTCTACGTTATTGATACACTGATATATTGACCGAAGGGTTATTCCTAAAAACAAATTTCCCTTTAGTAGAGGTAGTAGTTTTCTATAGATTATCAAAACACAAGACCAAAATGTGTTCCTATAAAAGTAAATAGTGTTAAATAGTGTTACAAATGGGAGGTTCCAAAATTTGAATATTTTGACAAGTTTGGTGAACTGCTGTTAAAATGAATACAGCGCTATTTGAGAATCATTACTTGCAGCGGTGACGAACCTATGGCATCTGTGCCAGAGGTGGCCCTCAGAGCCCTATCTGTGGGCATCATTCCAGTATATGCATTTTTTTATCTCCTCCCTGGCACCAGATGCATCAGGTTGGCAAAGAAAATAGTTTTGTTTTGTAGTTTGTGCGTTCGGCTCCTAAAAGTTTTGCCATCACTGACCTAAAGTAATCAATCACTGTACATATTTTATTTGATAGCAGCTACAAGACTACTATTTCTTTCTATTTTTTTATCAGTTTTAATTTCAGTCATCATAAAATGCACAAAGGCAATTTATTATTGGTTTAACTGTAAACACAATGATCAGGTAGTGCATCATAATCCAGCAAGAGTGCATACATTTCTCCTCTTAGTATCTTATTTCTGGGGACTAGAGTGTTCTCAACTGGCATTAGACAGTAGCTGCATAATATTGATTCCCCAGAGGGATTGAAAAAAAATAGGAAATTATGTTATGAAAATCATTTTTTCCTTTTTTTATGTCTTCTTTGTCTACAGTACATGTATTTTAGAAGCAGTATAGTATACACCAACTCACAAATAATTATGTCTTATAATGCCTGCTGGTTAAAAAACATGTCATAAGACATAACAAACATATGACATAATAGAATGCATTACAATTCATATTTGCAATTATTTTTTGCTATAAAAGAAACACCCTGTTATGAAAATTGATCTATGCTGCGTCAGGAATAAATAATCTTAATTTATGTTATTTCATTTGTATCTACAAATTGTACAAAAGATCTGCTTTATTTTGTTTCTCATTTTTAGGCATAACCAATACAACATTCAGAGAATTCAAATGTTTCCAATAAAAGTTGCCATTTTTCATGATGAATGCTTGAATTAAATATAATAATTATATTCCTATGATAAAAAGTGAGCTTGATTTTTCACAATAAGACCTTTTAGTTTGGTTTACAATTGAATCTTTGACTATATTTTATATTAATTATGTAATTTTATTTAGCTAGGTAGAAGCAATCTTAAAAGAAAATGTAAAAAATAAAATTAGTCATTACAACCCAAGAAACTTTTTTTTTTACTTTCCCAAGTATAAAGCAATGTTTTTACATGACATTAGCTTATGCAATATCTATGACTGTACTATACTTGAAGTATTCAATCAAAATGTTCAGTGTTTTTGACAAGGTCCCTATCACATATTCAGAAAAAAGATACCTACTTAGAGCATGCACTCATCCATGTATATTTCCTATCCGCAGTCACGAAAGGAATCATTTATTTTATTGCAATTCATTTTATCAGTTTCTAAGTCTGTCTGGAAAATTAGCAGTCCCTGGATTAACCTTTCAAAATCAGATTAAGCATAAATAATAAGTGATCTAACAGATACAGAAGTTTATGTAACACTTAAGCTATAATTTTTGGTGTATAGCACTAAATGTCTATATACACTACAGATGGAACAGATGGAAAAATGACTTTTCACCACCAAGTGCTCAAAATTTTTCTATCTTAGTGCAGAAAATACCCAAAAAAGAAGAATGGAAGGAGAAACCACAGGGAGTGGGACTGGAGAGAAACAATAGCTTTGAACCACCAAGCCCCACTATTTGTGAAAAAAAAGAAAAGATACAGAGGAAGAAAAGGAGGGAGAAAGTTTAGGAAAACATTAAAGGTATTAATGGATACTAAGAAGGAATGTCGGGTATATAATCTAAGTAAAAAGGAGCTGAATAATGATGAATTATTTGTTTTAAGTAGAGGTCTAAATTTTGCCCTAAATATTGAAATGGACCCTTTTAGGACATATGTGGATTTGAATTTGTTCTTTAGAAAATTAAATGTGAAAGAAAGAAACCGGATTCGCATTTTATTAATAAAAATTTAAGGAATCCATCTACTTTTAATCCTATGCAAAATATCGGTTGTCATGTGGAAATATCGGTTGTCATGTGGAAATTTTTAAAAGACTGGTCTTAAACCGGACCAACACCCGTTTTTACCTAAACGGGTGTTGGTCCCGCTGTGTAGGGATTGTAAGAAGTGAGGGGGGGCATCCACAATGCTGGAGCCCCCCTCGCAGCAAAACACATAAATAACTTGTTTTACTCGCCTGAATACCGAGCCAGTGGAGTGGAGAACGGAGTCCCGCAATTGGCCACGGTCAATCGCGGGACTGTCCTACTGAGTAGTGTATATAGACATTTAGTGCTATAAACCAAAAATTATAGCTTCTGATCTGTACCATGTGTGACTGTGGTTCTTTTCTCCTAGCGAGCGGACAATCTATATTGAATTGTGTATATGTAACTGTTTGTTGAATATCATTACTAGCGCGACCTCTGAAATTTATTTCAAAATTGTTTGGTATGTAACACTTAAGGCTTGGTATAGATTGAGGGAAAAAAAGGGAGCACTAGATTTTTTTAGAAAAAAGTTTTGATTCCCCACTCTAGTCTCTTGCTCAGCTTATCCACCCATTCCACTCACCATTCGTCCTCGCAGTTGCACTTGTAAGTCCCCTCCCCTGCGCCAATTCAATTCCATGTGAGTTATTTAAAAACAAAACTCGCATTAATTCTCATTTGGGAAATATGCTGATGGTGGGTCAGAGAAGCACCTGATAACTTTCTCCACATGAGACATCGGGGGATTTAGTATGCATTTCTTTACGACTCGCATGAGAATTGTTCATTTTTCTCTTGCAGCAACAGTAGTAAAATGAATGACAGCTTGTGAGTTGTGGGTTTTTTTCATTTTCATTGAATTTCATTGCATTTATTTAATCCTGACAGATCAGTGCAGGATGAGGTAAGTATAGTATAGTAAGCATAGTAAACATTTGAAAAATAAAATATGTATTTATTCACATTCATGGTTTGGTGTGGTTTTTTTCCACTACTTTTGTGCAGGTAAGGGGTCCATAGGGTTGTATGCTCTAGGGGAGGGGACCATTGTTCCTATCAGATTTTTTGGGCGGGAAAATCCAAAACAACTTCTGCCCACAAAAAGATAAATAACTTGCCCCCCTCCCATTAAACTTGCCAGCACCTGGCCCTAGTTATTTCCAGACCATATGCACTGTGGCAGAGGTCCATGCTGATGGGCACCAGGCCCCTCCTCAACGCCCTGGCATTCAGGAGTATTGAGGTGGGGGGGTTCGACAAGCCACCAGATCCATCATACTCCCAGTGCTGATTATAGTTTCCCTACCTAGCTCCACTTATTCAACCCCCCAGCTCCACTTAATTCCCCCCATCAATACTTCTTCTGAGTTTATTTTTAGTTAGCATTTGCAATGGCATATGGTTTATTGTCTTTGCCATAGCAAGTAGCATCTATAGCAAAAGTAATGGATTACCAATTCTTCTATATTTCTGCACTATCCTCTTCTATAGAATCAGCCTCTTTAATAGAAGGCATGCGACACTGCAGCATGCAGCTGTTCTGAGCCCCTTGCTCAATAGAGCTCATCAAGAAAAAAGATATGCACCTTATGGCTAGATGGAGTAGGCCCGGTCTCAGAGATCAGTATGTTTTTAAGTTGCTTTAGGGGGCAGGAGATAAATGTGTCTGACATTGTTATAGGGGCCCTAAACATTCCTGACGATGGCACTGATTATTTGTCTAGTAGAAGCTTTGAATGTGGAGAAGGCATATATAATCCACAATTTAAATATGGATTATTATGTTTATGATTCTCATGTTTGTATGACTTTTTCCTTCAGCAACCTAACTGAAAATTAACATCTAGGATTTAATAGGCTTCATGCTAATTATATGGTGAAGCCAATGTGAGTTGCTCCCCAAAAAAGATCGGTACCTGTCGCAGGGAATTTTTACAGGTGAGGTAAATCGTTTTTCCTATGAGGTAAGGATGTTTCTTTTAGGTTTGGAAACAACAGCACCCTTTGGGCTATGCAGAACAATTTGGTGAATTCTTTAGCATAGCTCATAGCGTATTTCCAAATTTCCAAAAAACTATCCTTACCTGTTAAGAAAAATGATGGATCTGACCTGTAAAAATGTCCCTTCACAGGTAAAGGTGATTTTTTGGGGAAAAAAAAAATTTTGTAATGGTCAGGGCCAGGGACTGACTGGGCAGCATATGAGTTCTAGCCAAAAATATTTTTTTTAAAATGCGTGGGGTCCCCCTTCTAAGCATTACCAACCCTGCGAACCAGCTTCTTGCGGCCAGTGCCACCACATTTACAGGCTGGAGGAGATACTGAAGAGCCCCGAAGATAGAAGAAGTGATGCCGCAGGACATAGAACAATCACCGGACCAGAAGGGGAAAGCCCTATATCACCCGAATTAATACATTTTGCAGGATTTTTCATATGTTTTATATATATGTTATAAAATTGGAAACAGAGTAGAAGGTGTTTTGGGGGTACTTTGTCCCATAAAATATGACCTTCAACTACCCTAAGGAAACCGCTTTAGGGCTGTCAAAGATTGAGACATGCTTCCTACCTACCTCTTAAGTCCAAACTGTTCAACTGTTCCCCTATCATGATTCCCACTACAAAGCGGTCGTTACTTACCCCACAGCGTTCCGCCTCTCATTCCATGTGGGGCGCGCCCCGTGCGCCTGCGCGGGCGCCATCTTGCGACTGGCACTAGTGCCGGCCGAGAGATGGATGGCGCGAGGTCAGGACGCACCGTGACGCGAGCGACGTTCGCGTCACGACTGTGTCACACGGGCCGGCCCGGGGGGGATTCGCGCACTCTAGGAGCACATTTAAACAGCTGAAGGGACAGCTGTTGTCAGGCACCGCTCTTCCACGCTACACCGCATCTCTCTTCTGTTTCGCTCTGATGAAGGATTAACCCCGAAACACGTGTCAGCGGAAAGCAGAAAAGGACATAAGGCTTACACCCTGCATCAATCCTTAATCCTGTGCGGACCTCTCAGCTGCAGTTTCAGCATAAGTGCCTCTGTACATACTTGCCAGGTATTGAAAAAACTTCTTGAAATTTTGCAAGAACACTTTACCATTAAGCGCAAAGACTACTTAATTATTTGAATTCACCTACCTGATTCAGCATACCAATTACCTGCTTCACCACTCAAATACTGATTTCTTTCTGATGAACCACTAGAATCAGCAATCCTAGCATAGTATTCGGATTAGTGCTAAATTGAATTATGTATATAGTGTAAATAATCATTGTTTCCTGTGTGTTAAAATTAATTGTGTCTCCTATATCCTGTGGATAAACAACCTTCATGTGGACCTACACCCCTGTATAATATATGTTGAACAACAGGGATGCCAGCTCATTACCAGGGAATACAGCCCTCCACTCAGGCAAGGCTGGAGTGCTAACCTCAAAACTTGGTAGTATCCAAAACCATGGAAAAGCCAGCCACATAATAGTAGAGCAAATTTAAAAGTCCATTTATTTCAAACTGGTTAAAAGTCCATCACAGCAGTATAGATAAGAGCAGCATATAGGGTGTCCTTACACGTCAACGCGTTTCAGGTTCTCACCCTTAATCATGACAAAGGACAGGTTGTAGGACATACATTTAAATACAATGTTAAACAATGATATAATTGTATAATATCATTCATCTGTGGATGGGGAAAACACACTGGCTAACCTTAATTATCTCTCCTTCAGCTTCATTATCAATACGGCGGGCGCACTCCGGGAAATTGTATCCCAGGCTGCACCTGATACTAAGTAATGACGCCGTCAATGAAGGGGGAGGAGGCTGGCGTGAGCATGACTAGTAAGTCAAAAATACATTGTATCAGACTGCTGGCAACACTTATCACCATAATAGAGGCCATTACTGGCAGACTGTAACAAATGTATGTAGCCACAGTCTATTCGGCAAACCGATACCTTGTATTAATGAATGACAAATACAGTGCTAATAATATTTAAAAGTAACCTCACCGCTCACGCCAGAATACTATAAAGAAAAAATATCAGTATTCCATGATAGTCCATAGGCATGTTATTATTCAAGAACTGATCATTTATAATTATACATATATATATATATACAAACTCATAACAAATATTATCATCTTACATCAAAATATTAATAAAAAGCCTAATTTGAGACTTAAAAGCCAATGTGTAAACATCAATTGAATACATTATATATAATAATTACCATCCACAGATGAAATGAAAAAAAGAAAAGGGGGTCCAAACCTTGATTAATATTGTATAGTGTATAATAATGGGACAGGTCATAATAAATTATAAAAAATGCAAAATCTGGAATTTTTAAGGCATATTATGCAAACTATTTCAAAGGCAACCATATACGTCAAGAAGGAAAAGAGGAGAGAGAAACAAGGGAAAGATAATAACACATAATAATACGTAGGGACATAGTAGAAAGAAAATAGAACAATAGCAGGAAAATCCCTATGTGAAGTTTAGTTTAATTTAATTTTAATTTACAATCTACAATAAGGTACAGCTTAATTATATAGACAGGAAGGGGGGTAGATATTATCTTAGGAATAAGTCAACATCCCATCTGTGGTTGAGACCCTTAGGGGTACGGGTTCCCAATTTAAAGATCCAAAAAACCTCCCGTTGGAGCAGTTTTTCAGTAAGATCTCCCCCCCTAGGACCAGGACGCACCCTTTCTATCGCCATACATTTAAATCCAGTGAGATCACCCGCATGATGATTGCATGATGATTCCTAAAATGCCGTCCCACCTGTATAATATATGAATTGCACAAAATGTATTTATTGACATTTTTGCATCAGAAATATAGCTATAGGTGTGCTTCTATTCATAGTTTTTTAAGGTCTTTAACTGTCCACAGATCCCATTAAAAAAACAGTCAAGCACTTACACAGATTAACAATGTATTTAATTTAATTGTTGTTGTGTTATATAGTTGTTTTTTGAGGACCCCCCCCAGCTACTAAGGTTCACATGTTAATTGTTTCCCATTGCATATCACTCCTGTCAGTAAAAAATATAATTTGTATGTACAGTATGATTATACTTGACAGAAATTTAATGACTTCTCCATTCTAAAGAAGACCAACTTAAATTAAAATGGAACTCCCAGTATATAACCCCCACTGCAATCCTTCCCTAATTCCGGAAGGGGGGGCAAACTCTGAATCGCAGCCCTAAACCTTAAATGACAATTGGACTTGAGTGAATAACATGCACAGTCATATTAGTGCACATGGTTGGGCAAAAGACCTGCCACTCTGTGCATTCTCTCCAAGATGGCTGTGCCCAGGACCCGAGGTTACCTAGAGACGAGACTTTCACTTAAGACCATCAACCAGATTGATAAAGTAAATATAATAGATATAATAGATAAGTGTAAATGCATTCAGTACTAGGCAGGCCACTAGTGCAGTTATTAGTCTGGCTTTTTCAGAAGATTTAGGAAATGTATGTTTATTTACTGAGGATGGGGCCTCATTTGAAAAAAAAAAAAAAAAAAAAAACAGAAATAGCAACTAAGCATCAGTAGGTTTAACTGTGGTGAGGTAACCTTAATGTGTTTTTTACTGAAGCTTCTATTTCTAGGTTTTTGTTACCAAAATCCTTTGGTGCTTTCTTTGCCTTGACATTATATTAAAAAAGCTTAATTAGTCTTCTTTTGAGAAGTGTTTGTGATTTTCCTGCATTTGTATTTTCCAAATAGAGAGGTGGAGACATGTCAAAGATGTATGCAACACTACTAGAAATATTTTTAACAAAAATTCTTGAAATATATAAAATTAGTTCAACAAGTTAACGTATGTAGGTTTCAGAAAGAATTTTCTATTTTCAGTAAGCTAAAAAGAATATTTCAGAAACTGACACATGATTTGTCAGAATTATCAGATGAAGGATAATTAGTATTTCATTCTAACTTCAGTGAAAAACACAAGTGAACTAGAAAATCATTTTTCTTACTTGTGCAAATGCACCTTGCCAGTCTGGAATTTATCTTTCAGTGCTAGCAGGGGGTCTTTTCATTTCCCAGTGAACACACCAAACCTTTAGCATTTTGGTCTTGTTCTTTCACATTTTGCACAGTACAGTAAAGTTATATAAGCAGTTATATAAGCAGTCAAATATATACTAATTGAAAGTGGAATTACTAAGCAATATCTGACATTTTCCATGTTCGTCATATGTGCCATACAGTATGTAGAGTAGTGGATGCTTGCTTCAGTTTGGATGGGGGGCTGGGTCAGTGGGTGTGTCTGGCAGTTGAGGTCATGTTAAAGATTTAGAGGCCGATTCATTAATAGCGCCAGGTAGCGACAGATGAGCAACTGAAGTATGGCGCTATGAGCGCCGCTAGCGTACGCCGCGGGCGGTAGCGATTCGCTATAGCAGGCCTCCTCAGTCGCTACCTGGCGTTGTTGGGAACAACGCCTACATTGCTGAATATGATGTTTCAGATCAGCTTTGTAGGCGCGTTCATTTTGACCACGCTATTCAACACAGCGCCTGCGCTTTGCTTTGCTGTGGGCTTGAAATCAATGTTAATACCTTCAGAAGTAAACACATTGCAACATGTTTCTTTTTATTATTTTTATTTTGGTTTTAAATGTTTCGGAAATTAATGCAAAATGATCAAAATAAATTTAGGATTTTTCATGTAGTTTCTCGGGGTGCCTGAAAAAGAATAAAAAGTGCAGTTAGTATTTATATTTAATGTGGCTTTTTCGCTGTAAAAAACTAATGCATTAATTTTTTTAAAACATTTTTGTCCAACTTGCACAACAACCCTAATTGTTATGTTGGTCAACTTCCACCCCCCCTGATAGTGGTTTAGGTCATTTTACACCCCCCTTATAGTGGTTTAGGTCATCTTACACCCCCCCTTATAGTGGTTTAGGTAATCTTACACCCCCCTTATAGTGGTTTAGGTCATCTTACACACCCCTTATAGTGGTTTAGGTCATCTTACACCCCCCCTTATAGTGGTTTAGGTAATCTTACACCCCCCTTATAGTGGTTTAGGTCATCTTACACCCCCCCTTATAGTGGTTTAGGTCATCTTACACCCCCCTTATAGTGGTTTAGGTCATCTTACACCCCCCTTATAGTGGTTTAGGTCATCTTACACCCCCCTTATAGTGGTTTAGGTCATCTTACACCCCCCCTTATAGTGGTTTAGGTCATCTTACACCCCCCTTATAGTGGTTTAGGTCATCTTACACCCCCCTTATAGTGGTTTAGGTCATCTTACACCCCCCTTATAGTGGTTTAGGTCATCTTACACCCCCCCTTATAGTGATTTAGGTCATCTTACACACCCCTTATAGTGGTTTAGTTCATCTTACACCCCCCCTTATAGTGGTTTAGGTCATCTTACACCCCCTTATAGTGGTTTTGGTCATCTTACACCCCCCTTATAGTGGTTTAGGTCATCTTACATCCCCCTTATAGTGGTTTTGGTCATCTTACACCCCCCTTATAGTGGTTTTGGTCATCTTACACCCCCCTTATAGTGGTTTAGGTCATCTTACACCCCCCTTATAGTGGTTTAGGTCATCTTACACCCCCCTTATAGTGGTTTGGGTCATCTTACACCCCCCCATATAGTGGTTTAGGTCATCTTACACCCCCCTTATAGTGGTTTTGGTCATCTTACACCCCCCGTATAGTGGTTTTGGTCATCTTACACCCCCCTTATAGTGGTTTTGGTCATCTTACACCCCCCTTATAGTGGTTTTGGTCATCTTACACCCCCCTTATAGTGGTTTCTGACAAATTATGATTGGAGGCAAAAAATATTTTCCCTGTAGTGCAGTACTTGGATTAGAGTGAAGGGTAGTTAGCTTACCGCAAAAAATGAAGTGATCATGCTTTCCCTCAAAGCCAGTCTGGGTGTCCTCACTTCTTTCTGCGGCCAAGTTGGGGATTTCGGGCACCAGTGCTGTTTCTTCAGGTGATTGGATTCTGTGGCATATACATATATTGTGGAGCACACAGCAGGCGAGGATGATCTTGGAGACCTTTTGTGGACTGTACAGCATCTCTCCTCCTGGGCGTGCCAAACAGAGAAAGCGTGCTTTCAGCAGGCCGATGGTTCGTTCCACAATGCTTCGGGTTTTGCGGTGTGCTGCATTGTAGCGTTCATGGGCAGAGGTCTGTGGGCTTCTGACCGGAGTCATCACCCACGTTCTCTGCCCATATCCCTTGTCCGCTGTGGAAAAAACACAAGGAGAGAGACAGCAATTAGTACTAGTACATGTTTTTGTTTTCATTTTTAAAAATTTCGCTTACTATGCCACATATTTTAGGCCAAATACTTTGACATGGTTAATTATTTACCCAGTAGCCAGCCAGCTGGCATTTCGTTGTTCTCGAACTTCCGGCACAGGACTGTCCGCTGCAGGACGTAAGAATCGTGGCATGAGCCGGGGAACCCCGATCTCACGGCCCGCAGCTTCATTTCGTGGTCTCAGACCACCATGATGTTCATAGAATGGTATTGTTTACGGTTCCGGAAATACAGCTCCTGTGCACGGGGAGGGCGGAAAGGGATATGTGTACCATCAACGCACCCTAGCACATTCGGGATCCCTCCCATTAGATAGAAGGCATGTTTTATTTTGGCAACCTCATCCTCAGGAAACTTGATGTAAATAGGGATCAAATCACAAATCGCCAGAACTACCTGGATTAATATGCGGCTCATTGTAGCCTGGCTGATCCCGCTGAGGAGGGCAGAGGTTGCCTGGAAGGTCCCTCGTGCCAAAATGTTCAAAGTGGCACACAGGCGTACTATGCCTGGAATGGAACGAGTGCGTTTGGTGGATGGCTCGATTTTGTGCTTAATCTGATCATATAGGGACTGTAGTGCAGCACGATTCAGACGGAAGCGGCTCCTGATCTGCTCGTCACTTAAGTCCCATACTGAAAGGCGGATTCCAAAGGAGCGGGGTGCCCTAAGCCTCACAGCACCCCCCTCCCTGTCCTCCTGCTCTTCCAGCATTCGCATACATCCATCCACCCATACCCCATACATCACCCTCTTATCCATCACACACTCAACAGATATACCAAATCAGCCAAACAAAACAAAAAAACACAAACACACCACACACACAAACAATCCTACTCCTCAGACACTCACTACAATGCAGCTCACCACAAAACCAGAAGTATAGTGGTCCAAACCACCAGACTGCTGAAAAACAGCTTTCTAAGTTAGGCACAACCAAGAGGGAAGTTGCTGCACAGCCCACAAAAGGCCCCAAAATCAAGCCTCACTTGCTGTATGCTCCACAATATTTGCATATGCCAACAAAATCAATCTCCTAAAGAAACAGCACTGATGTCAGATATTCACCCAACAAGCCACAGAGAGTGAGGACCAAACCCAGCCAGACACTCAAATGAGCTAAGGGAAACAAGCACCACACCACAGCCTTTGCCACAGTGTAACAATACCAGAAGCTTGCCAAATCCAGCCATTTATACTTCACTTTCAAAAAGAACAGGTCCGCTTTGCTGCCTTTTGCGTTGCTCTGCTATTTCCGGGCTCCAATTAGCTGACTCAGGTGTGCGTGAAACGGAGTGCGCACGCGCACGCTAGTAGCGCTACTAGCGTACGTGAGCCTAAACTTGCGTGCATTAACGGACATGGCAGAAAATTCTGTGGTGGGCCAATGAAAGGTAAGCTGCTGTTTCTTTAAATAGCCGTTAGTATAGCCACATGTCACAAGTGTTTAATATACATGAGTACATTGTTGTCTTGGGTTGTGTGTTGTTTGGTTAATGAGGTCTGTAATTAGTTAATTGCCTACCACACATGGTTCAGTCAGTGCAGTGGAGGGGTTGCTACAAGCACCTGGCCAGTATGTCTGAATCTATTAAGTGGACCTGTTTGTGATTGGCTGTTAGAGCACATAAAACCTGCCCAACCCAAATACAGGGCGATGCCATTCTGTAGTCTGCATGCGTGCTTGTTGGTTGTGTATTGGTGTGTGTGTGCAGCTACAGGATGGAGCCAAATTCAGGACATCTGCCGGCCACAGCAGGCCCAAGTAGGAGGGTGGTGGGTGCTGTGCGCAGACCTCCGTTACGGAAAAGGGCCCAGCCTGAAGGTGGTGCAGCACCCCAGGCTAAGCGCCCAGGTGCCAAGATGGAGCCTGAATTTAATTTGCCGGAGAATAATAATCTTGTGCTCCTTACCCTTGCTAAATGGGAGCTGCTCTTTGGCTCCCAAAGCAAGTCAATAGGCAAACAAGAAAGATGCAAACTGTGGGATGCCATTGGTGAGGAGCTTACTAGCAGTGCTCAACACCCACGTAGTGGCCCATCCTGCAGGAAACGCTTCTACACTTTGAGAGGGGCCCTTATAAAAAAGATGAATCACGATCTTGATGTCGAGAGTGGGACCATCCAGGCTCCAAAGAGTACTACAGGCCGTATGAGGAGATGCTGAAGGGCAAAATTCCACTTGCTCGGCTGCAGGGTGTGGATCCTGGGGATGACACCACAGGTTGGACTGAAGGTACATATTTTCTGTCTATTTTGTGATGGTAATGTTAATGTATGTGATTTGCTTTGTCTCTTTCTGGCCAACTAACAGTAGGACCTGTGAAGTAGTACATTATACCTCTTAAATGTTTTACTTTCCTGTGTGTTGCTTTCTGCATAGGTGCACATGGTGCTGTCCATGAGTCAGGGGAGGAGGAGGACACCCAAGATCCTGCCCTTCAACCAACCTCAAGCCTAACCCAGTCTGCCATTGAAGGTATTTAACACTAATTTAGGGGCTGGTTGTTTTTGGTCAAAATGGGTGTGGGAGCACCTCAAACAATAGCTTGTACCACTGTTGAGGATTACTAATATGGACCTGCGGCCTAATTTCACGCCCACTTTAACCCTCACAGCAACTAACTAACAAGGCCCTAACCTGTGTAGCTATGTGGGAAGCCAGAGATGTGTGGCCATATATCTGCATATACATGTGGAAGCCACACTGGCCTGGATTAGGGAATATTATTGATTGAGCTGCACACACACACCTAAATGCATGTTTTATTTTGTGCCGCACATTACCAATGGCTAAATGTTTGCTTTGTTTTTGCCTAGCTGCCCCGCCATTGGCACCAGCATCTCCTCAGGAGCCAAGCTACTCTTTGGATGCCGGTAAGTGCATGTGTCAACCTTGCTTTATCCGCTTTACCACAAGTGCATGTCTATCATTCCTCTTTTTGATTTGTAAGCCAAGTGACTGGTTCATCTTTGGACCCCACTTCCGATGTTGCAGGTCAACAGGACCCTGTTGGTGTGTATTGCAATAAATAATGTATCCTTTATGCTGTTTATGTTACACTGGTTTAATTTGGTTAGTCTAATAATCTACATGTTTGCTCTGTCAACTTGAAGATGCCTATTTTGAGTGCTTTTTCCATCCCCAGGGTCAGTCTAATAGTTTTTGGAGTGATTGCAATGCATTTTTTGGGTATATTTAAAGACAAACATTCACCCAAGTAGTTTGAGGAATATTTAGAGACATTAATTGTGTATTTTAGTTGGCCAGAATATCGGAAGTGGCTGTCCGGAAAGGGCCCTTCACGTTGAGGCTGCCAGAGATGAGGGTAAGTTGTTTTGGCTTGATTATCTAGTATGGGTTTTTGCTATACTTTTGTTGTACTTTATTCGGCCAACTTGTGTTTAAACATGTATTTCCAAGGGCAAAGCTCGAGTGAGGGCCCCACTCCAGACATCTGGGAGATGGCGGGTATGTGTAATTTTAGCAATGTGTCTGATCTTATTTGGCCCAATTATTGGCTCATCTTCCTCTTACATACATGTTAGCAATCTGAGTTTCCAAGATACCTTTTGGCTAGTGTGTAATCTGGCACTTTGTGGAGGTATGGCCTCGATAGTCTATCCATGTTACATTTGAGTTTGGTTCACTGACCTACTAACCTGACTTTCCTGTTTAGCATATGCCAACTTGCCGGAGCTCTCTGATGTGGATTTGCCCCTCTCTGGCAGCGAGACCCCACTCCTACCTGTGTCGGACGTCACGGAGGTAACATGGCTGATTTTGAGGACCAATAACCAAATTGGCATGTTCGTGGGTAGGCGATGAACCAACATGTCACATTTCCGTTCTTGGTTGTTTTGGAAGGAGGCGGGACCAGAACCCCAAGCTGGGACCTCTTCCCAAGTGCCATGTGGCCAAGCTTCAGAGGCTCAAACAAGGGTAAGTTGTATTGTTCCAGTTTGGCCAAATGATTTGGAGGGGCATAGCTGCATTGGTTCTGTTTGACTAAAATGTTGTTTTCTATTTTGTTAGGCTCAAACCAGAGCAAGAGGAGGTGTGGCACCAACCAGTGCAGATTTTTATGAGCTAGGGGTCCGGATGCTGGAGGACTACAGTCGCCAACAGCCGCGTGATGTAACTAATGAGCGCATTGTGGCATTGGAACATCAGGTGCGGATGTGTCAGCAACAAAATGAGGCCCAGCAGCGCCAGATAGACCAGTTGCGACAAGCCCAACAACAACAAAATAACCAGGAACTTGTTCGCCTCTCCAATCTGATGGAGCAATCTCTCCAGCACCAGGAAGAATCTCTCCAGCGCCAGGAACAAAGTTTGTTGTTGACACAACAGCTCATACAACAGCAGTCTATTTTTTTTACTGCACTGTTGGCCCCCAACACCGCCCCTAGCAATGACTCCCAACCTCCCCGGCCACCAAGCCAAGAATATTAATTTGTTTGTGGTTGTATTTTTTTTTTTGGCAAATATATTTGATTACCCCACCTCTAAATTGTGTTTTTCCTAAGACATAGCTAAGAACACAGTCAGGGATGAGTATCTTGATCTACATATGTAAATGTAGGCAAAAATTAATGCCACACATTGGTGACCATAGCTTACTATGGTTTACACATTAAATGGCTACAAAGGTATGGCAAAATTTGCACACGAATGGGTTTGTAGACACTTAAACTATGCTTGACAAGGCACAACACACTGTAATTAGCAAAATACAAAAATTTTATTAATAAAGGTGGGCAACAGGCCCAACATTTGGCCACAAAGTGGCTAAAACAAGGGGCCAGTCATCACCCCACCCTAACGACGCCTCTTCTTGGCCAGCAGCATAAGGCGAAGACGCCGGATCGACCGCCACAGTCTGCGATGCTGGTTTTCACAAGCTGTAGAGAGTAGCAAAAAAACAGATGTTAAAAATTGAATGTGACCTCAGATGTAGCAATGTAATGTCAGTGGGTCCAATTAGCTGACGCTCATATTAACATTGTTGCCCACTGTGCCCTTAGGTGTTACCATTATATGAGTACTAGTGGCTGGCTTAAATGTGGCCACCACATCCCAAGCATACATTTACTCTTAACTCTTGGGAATAAAAGAAGTCCCAGTGTGGACATTTATGTGTTTAGTCACAGCCAATCATCAGGGCCTAAGTCCTAACGAGTAAACTAGTTTGTCCAAGAATCTTAGAGGTCACGACCTAAGCAGGCCCATTTGGTTGGGTAGAAACCACAAATTGTCTCTATGTGGCAAACTCAAGAATGTGAGGCAACAATCAAGCATGCAGACAGGCATGTAGGATTGTTGGCCAAACACATGTAACCTAGATGTGTGTTGATTAAACACATAGGTACATTGTAAATGTCTGCAGATTTGACTATAAGACATATGGTTCACAAGTCTTTAGGCATATGAAGTGGGATGTACTCACCATCGCAGCTGTGGCGGGGGCCCATGCTGCTGGCCGTCCCGGGAGGTGTGGTGGGGAGGATGGTCACCGGCTCCGTCTGCGTGGCAACATCTGTCATGAGAAAGCAAAAGAGAAAAGCAAAATTAGTGGGCCAATGACACATGACTATTTGACATCCATCTGTTTAGGGAGTCTGCAAAAACAAATGCTTGCATGGTTACACACATGTTGTCCGACATTAGCATATTTCCTGGTCCATGAGTTCATGTAAATTATTTATGGTTGCAACATGGACACATAAAGATAATGTGCCAATAACCTTGACAGTGCAATGTTAAGGACTAATTTGCATTTTATTGTAGAATCTTACTAGTGGGCAACATGTGTTAGCCGGAACAACTTAACCAAATAACACATTTGCTAGCCCACATCATGGTGTGGTCAGAAACATAGGGGTGGTTGTCAGTTGGATTGCACTGTAGTGGGGTTTGTGATGTTAATGTACATTATCAAACCAGCTTGTACTATGGACCAGGAAACATGTGTCTGTTAAAAGTGGGCCAAGACCCAGGATTGTTACTCTTCTGTGTTTTGGTCCACTTTGGCAGAGCACAACAATTTGAGTGAGACACCGTCCTCCGCCGCTGCCTTCCGCGCATCACTCCTCCAAACAGAGAGCGCAGGCGCACACACATCTAGAGGGGCACGCAGGAGGCTGCGGCGGTGGCTTCTGCCACCCCCAATGAGGTAAGGAGTTTGTGGGCTTTTTGGGGGGGTGCCCTGGGTGAGGGAGGTGATTGGGCATGGAAGCTTAGAGATTCCAAGCACAATCAACAATGGGTGTTGGTCCACTTTAAGGAATGTCATAACATATGGAATGTGAGAGAAAACAACAAACACTTACCACGACTATGCCCGTGGAGAAGACGTTGTCAAAAGGCCATGGAGGTGCCGCCTATATGATGCCCTGCAAATTAGAGAGGAATGGCAAGGGCTAAGTACAAATGGCCAGATGAAACCTGTCACAGACTAACAATGACAAAATGTGCACTCACCAGGGGATGATCCGCCACTTGAAGCCCAGGGAGGGCTCTGAGGAGGAGGCGGGGAGCCTCGGCTCCTCACACTCTGCTCCGAAGATCCCCCAGCCAAAGGGCCACCCTCCTCCCTCTCACTCCCTGCTCCTTCAGGGAGTGTGGGAGAGTCCATTCCTTCCACCCCACTTGGACTCCCCACTTGAGAGTGGCCCCTTGTCTGGTGAGACTCCTCAGAGTCAGAGTGTGAGGAGCTGAGGCTTGATCCTGCCAGCCCCCCAGCAGCACACTCCTCTGGGGCGTCATCCCCTTCCTCCCCTGGGTCCTCTAAATAGGAGCCTCGAGAGGGACCCTCCCCCGATGACTCCCCCGAGTCCGCCTGTCTGGTTCGGGGGAGGACTCCCTTCCCACGTTTCCCCAGGGGAGGACGCTTATCTGTGTTGAGGGGGTGAATGAAAATAATTAATATTAATACCCAAAATGGACACAGCTTAGCAGATTATTTACCCAAAAGTATAAACATAGCATAAGCTTAAACTTACCTGATGCGTAGGCATCATATAGGCGGTACACGCCTTCAGGGTCCTGGCGCTTGAAGTCCGACCACTTTTGCATAATTGATCGGACACTGAGGTGGGTGTCGAAGCGCCGGGACACTGTGGCCTTCACCTCCATAGCAATTCGCTTCTTGCCCCCACAGGCATAGTCGTATTGGTGGATGCAGAAATCCTATGAGCAATGAAAAACAAACACAAATCAATACATGACATCAGAACAATGGCATAAACAGTTATACTGAGAACAGATTAAAGTGGACCAACACCCAGGATTTTGACTATTCTGGGTTTGGGTCCACTTTGGTGGGGCACACCAATCGGGGGTGGGCCGCTGTCTGAAACCCCCTGGGAAGGCCAGAAATACTCAACTGACCACGCTCCCACGTGACTGCGCCAGGCTATCACAGCGCTCTGCGCCGCTGTGGTATGCGCGTCCAAGGCCGCTTGGACGTGCATACCAGCTCAGCTGCCTCTGAGCGCTGTAGGACGCGTGTGGCATTTCACTCTAACAGGGAGTGCGCCTGCGCAGGCCATTAACAAATGTCTGGCGCAGGGGCGCACCCTGCTAGAGGGAAGCGCAAGACGCATCTGCGGCTCATGCATGCAGAGATGGGACGGGGCTGAGGTAAGGTTTTTGGGCCTCCAGGGGGGTTCATCCCCGCAGGACATCCCGATTTGGGATGCCCCGCGGGGAGTGATCAGATTGGTCCTGAAAACTAAGAGATTTCAGGGCCAATCCCCCCTGTGTGTTGGTCCACTTTAAACATAAAATCCAAGATAAACATACTCACTTTGACCACCTGGCCGTTTACGCGGCTATCCACCCTTTTGCGCTTTGCTTTCGCTGGCCCAGGAGGGGAAGGGGTGGGAGGGGGGTTAGGTGGGGGAGGTGAGGTAGGTGGGGGAGGGGTGGTGGGATCAGAATCAGAGGAGGAGCTGGGGAGGCGCAGAATCCGTCTCCTGGGCAGCATGGTGGAAACGCAAAGGAGGAAACAGGAACCGGATATGACCAAAGCGACAGGGAAAAAAAAAAACGCTCCACGCACAAGGAACAAACTAATATCCGCTATGTGCAAGCTAAGTGGCGGAAATAGTCGATTTAGGCATTCCAAAAAGCTATTGGACTAAGCGCTAGTAATTTTTAGCTTTATGTGGCTTTGAAACGCAAAGGAGGAAACCGGAACCGGATATGACCAAAGCAACTGGGAAAAAAATTATAAAACAAACGCTCCGCGCACCAGGAACAAGCTAATATCAGCTATGTGCAAGCTTAGTGGCGGAAAAACAAAATTTACACATTAACACAAGCTATTGGAGAAAGCGCGAGAAAGTTAAAGCTTGATGTGGCTTTGAAACGCAAAGGAGGAAACCGGAACCGGATATGACCAAAGCAACTTGGAAAAAAATAAAAAAACAAATGCTCCGCGCACCAGGAACAAGCTAATATTAGCTATGTGCAAGCTAAGTGGCGGAAAAACAAAATTTACACATTAACACAAGCTATTGGAGAAAGCGCGAGAAAGTTAAAGCTTGATGTGGATTTGAAACGCAAAAGAGGAAACCGGAACAGGATATGACCAAAGCAACTGGGAAAAAAATTTAAAAAAAAAACCTCCGCGCACCAGGAACAAGCTAATATCAGCTATGTGCAAGCTAAGTGGCGGAAAAAGTAAATTTACGCATTACAACAAGCTATTGGCAAAGACGCCATTAATTATTAGCTTGATTTAGCAGGGTGTTCAAGATCCTGTAATGCATAGGTCCTTGAAAACCAAAAAGCTTGTTGCTTAAAAATAACAATCTTATTCCTTCATAAAATAATAACACAATAAAACTATCCAACTACATGATAATGTGGCACACAGGAGAATGCATAACGGGTTGTTATGAGCTTGTACGCCTGAAGAAATCCTGCAGAATGTGGACATGCATGCTCACAACTACAGTGTATTCATTAAGAACGACTGGGGTCGCGGGAAGTGAATTCCGGGAAAATGGCAGAAGGGCACATGTATGAACAGCACAGCACAGCACAGCGACGCTCGCGCCGCCACATAGCGAATCAAAACAGCGACTGAACAAACTCTGACCACCACAGATTCATCAAGGACAGGGCTGCCGAATAGCTTGGGCGCTGACAGTTTCTATGAGCAAACGTGAGCGCCAAACATGACTGACTAAAAAGTAGCTTTACAAGCCCCGTGTGTTGTGAAAACAAGCTATTTTGAGCCGAATGAGTTTGGTGGGAGGAGATGCATTTTAGATGTCACTCACAACATTACAGTGTAAAAATTACAACTTTCATCTAAAAAACAAAAATAACAAGACAGATTAATAAAACATATCCCAAAAAACACGTGTTGAATTTTGTGCAAAACACAAGAACACAAAAACCACTTAAAACAATCATTGCAGTGTCTGCCATTGAAATGTATGGGAGAGCGGCAGGTAGCGACAGGTCAGACCTGGCGCTGTGATGGGATTAGCAGCGGCGCTGTTCGTTGCAGTCGGCTACATGATGAATCCCGCGCTAGCCGACGCTCTCGCCGGCGCTAGCCTCATTTAGCGTGATAAATGCGTCATTGTGGCCGACGCCGGGCGTACTTGAGTCGGTAGCCGCCGTTAGCTGGCGGTACCTGGCGCTCGTCAGACACTACCTGGCGCTATCGCTTGATGAATAAAGGCCCTAGTAATGCAAGTTCAACTCTGGGAGCACATTTGGGTGTGAATTGCAGCCTGCATCTCTGTTAGCATTTTATTTTTAGATTCGTTCAAATTTTTCCTAAAACATTTTAATACATATGTAATGGGGCATTTTTTACAGAAGAGGTACACCATTTTTCAAATGAGGCAAGAATAATTGCTTAAAAGCTTGGAAACAACAGCACCCTATGGGGTATGCAAAAAAAATCTTGAGCATATACCATAAATAAACAAAGGGGGGTGGGAGCAGCTCAATCACTATTTATACAAAGTTATCAACATTATTATTCAGGGCCTGGGAACTAATTTACTGCCCAGTTTAACCCTCTCATCAACTAAATATCAAGCAACAAACATGTCTAGCTATGTGGAAAGACAGAGATTTGGTTGCACATATCTGCAGATACATGTGGAAGCCACACTGCCCCGGCAAGGCACTCCGTACTCAGTGTGGTCCCCACTCTTAACTCTGAGTCCCCAAAGTTGGGACATGCAATGCAGACAAACATCTGTGAGCTACTCACCTGGGAAGCCGCCAGCCTCCCTCTAGAACACTTCACAGGGAGAAATCCACATTGACTGAACCTCTCCCTGCTTGTGCTCATGGCAATTCAAATGAACAAAGGGGGGTGGGAGCAGCTCAATCACTATTTATACAAAGTTATCAACATTATTATTCAGGGCCTGGGAACTAATTTACTGCCCAGTTTAACCCTCTCATCAACTAAATATCAAGCAACAAACATGTCTAGCTATGTGGAAAGACAGAGATTTGGTTGCACATATCTGCAGATACATGTGGAAGCCACACTGCCCCGGCAAGGCACTCCGTACTCAGTGTGGTCCCCACTCTTAACTCTGAGTCCCCAAAGTTGGGACATGCAATGCAGACAAACATCTGTGAGCTACTCACCTGGGAAGCCGCCAGCCTCCCTCTAGAACACTTCACAGGGAGAAATCCACATTGACTGAACCTCTCCCTGCTTGTGCTCATGGCAATTCAAATGAACAAAGGGGGGTGGGAGCAGCTCAATCACTATTTATACAAAGTTATCAACATTATTATTCAGGGCCTGGGAACTAATTTACTGCCCAGTTTAACCCTCTCATCAACTAAATATCAAGCAACAAACATGTCTAGCTATGTGGAAAGACAGAGATTTGGTTGCACATATCTGCAGATACATGTGGAAGCCACACTGCCCCGGCAAGGCACTCCGTACTCAGTGTGGTCCCCACTCTTAACTCTGAGTCCCCAAAGTTGGGACATGCAATGCAGACTAATATTCATAATTCATTGGAATAATGCTGCACCTTACCTATAAAAATGTCCCATCAAATGTGCAGGTGATTTTTTTAGGAAAATTTTTGAATAAATAAAAAGCTCACCAAAATTCAGGTGGCAATTCACACCCAAATGTGCACCAAGAGTTGAACTTGCTTCACTAAATCATTAGCATGCCCTTCATTGCTGTACAAATCACTTGAAACTGGAGAAGCATGCAGGGGGACAGAAGTGCAATACCGCATGTGAATTCTGCATGACTTAGGTGCAGGAGGGGGATCCCTCTGGTTGGGCAGGATCATTAAACTGACATGGTATTCGGACCTTGCACACTGATTTTTATTTTACTGCTTGAGCCCAGAACCCAGATTCTTCTCACTTATCACCCTTTGTAAAAGTTGTAGCATCTTACTATCCCTGCAGGGTATGAGACGGAGGGTACCTTAATGCTATAACATATGTACTAATGTTATAGAAATCAGCAAAATCAAGCTCACTCACTTAGTCTATACTCTGATAATGCACAAGTCAATGTGGGTGTACACAGCATGCATGACCAGTTGCGACCTTGGCAGATATAGGGATGTGGTATAATGTTTTGGTAGAGTTCTAACGGAGGGGGACCAGGGTTTCACTGCTGGGTTCTACAACCCAGAACACAGAAGGACAAGGAGGGAATTCATTAGAGCTCCCACATAGAAGGATAGACAGGGCTGTGTGGGAAGCCTCAGTCCATGCCACCAGGGAAACAAGATGTCTGCGTAATGATGTTAAAAAATTTAAAGCTTTTATTGGTTTAATCAGAGCAAAACATGGGGTGTAGGCTGATGGGATGGAGGGTAGAGTACGGATACAGGAAAATAGGAGTAAAAATATCACTGCAATGCTATCTCTACCATGGTTTGGTATCTATCTATCTATCTATCTATCTATCTATCCATCCATCTATCCAGGTATTTCAAATACTTTTGCCATTCCACAGACTCGCCAAAAAGAGCATTTACCTGAAGGGAATGGTAGACTAACTATAGGTACTTTTACGGAGTGGAAGAAAAAAATTGACCAACTGTATTTTAAATTAGAGAAACACATTACTAAGCCATGTTTAGGTTCACATTCTGTCTGGGATAAAGCAACATAACAATTGCAATATCTGCAAAGACTGGTCAGTCTAGCAAAGGTTTTATCCAAAACAGGTGCCCTTAAATGTGTTGCTGAACTGATATTGACTACAGTTCACATTGCTGTCTCCTCATATTTCTATTATACCCATTCTATTATATGATAACATTTAGGGTTGTTGTTCAGTTTTGGGTTTAAGTTACATTTGACTGGAATTTTGTTGATTCAGTTGGGTCAGACACAAGCAAAATATCCCTTCAAATTTGGCTTGAACTACACTGAACTAAAAACAGAAGCAGAGGAATATTTGAGCAACACTAATCACCAGTAAACATTGGAAAGGGATGGAATGACAAGTATTACTAGCAACCCATGTGCCATTACTAAAAATTCAGGCACAGAAAAATACTAGTTCAGCATAAGCTGAATCGAACACAAAAATTGGATATTATTATGGGTGCAATATGCCCAAAATGTGCCATGATCTGATTATTTTACTCCGTTAGAGATATGCTTGGATAAGTTTTATAACATGGAAATTAAAGATGACAATTTTACTTCAAGTGGACCTTTTCATTTCAAGTGGCAGAATCTTCCTTGGATAATCGTTTTGGCTGTGGCTGGCAATCCATGCTTAGGTTCCTTTCAACTACACTATTATGGTAGAGCTGTTTTCTCTAATCTATGCTGAATGGAATGATCGCTGGTAATTGGCCAGAGGCCGATACATGCACTGTGGGGTCACAGTAAAGGCGAGTTTAGGGGCAACCTGTTGGGTTTAAAACAGCAGAAGGAGGAAAACCTGAAGCTGAATTCTCAAAAGGATTCATTGATGTATTGATCACTATCTGATTATCCATAGGTTTACACTGGAAAAGCAATCTCAAGATAGGATAAATGGAGAAACTCGACATTTGATGCAAAGAGGAAAATTTGGTTCTGATTATGACCAAGGCAATAGAGATACAGTAGTAGTAGTATATTTTAGAATGCTCTGGTCGCGCCTATCCATTTTGCTAAATGCACATGTTTTAATGTATTTTAGCTGCAACAGAGAGGCACTGTATCAAAATGCCGTATGTGCTGCACTTTATATGCATTTTCTTTGGGGGGAACAACACTGGGCCTGTGCTGGTGGGTATCTGGCTTGTTCACACCCCTATAGCTGGAGGAAGTGTGGGTAATGCTGTGGGGGTGCCAATCTACTTACCCCCTACCTTTTGAACTGGTATAGGAGGCCACAGTAAAGACTGTGACATGTCTAGGCAAACTATATCACTGGGAGTTGCCTGGTTTGAGAATTGGGACACAGGTCGGGACAACCTGTCTATACCACCAAAGAGGCATACTGACCCCCCCAGGGCCTGGGAGGTACAATACTAGACAGGGAGCCTGTAACTTACCAACATCTTCAGCAACGCCTAATGTACCTCATCTGTAAAAATGCCCCATTACAGGGATAGGTGATTTTTTTTAGGAAATTTAGAATATATAATTTCTTTTGTGTGTTAAAGTAAAAAATCTTACTCAGATGTAAGCTTAAACCGGACCTTCACCATAATTTATTGAAAAGCCCAAGCCCTTAAAAAATAATTCCCCAGAATCTAAAATTAATATATTTTACGTTTTTAATCACTTACTTATTATTCTTTCCCCCACATGGCTCCAACTCTGTTCAGGACTTTAGGATCTTGACTCAGAAGCATCACACTTACTGAGGAGAGTGGGATAAAGTACAGGGGGCGGGTTATAGCTGTGCTTTGCTCAGACAGAGCAGAGCTGGGGTCAGGAATAGGTCAGCAATCCCAGAATGCAGAGCGACACAGTCAAAAGACACTTCCTGTTTGCAGGCTGGCTGATGATCCATGAGCTGCCATCTTGGATGTTTAAAGGCTCAGAAAATGCAGTAGATGCAGGTAGGATGATTTTTAATGTGAGCAATCTGTATGTACAGGGTGGGGAAAACATATAAGATATGCTCCTATTCAGGGTGAAGGTCCGCTTTAAGTTCACACGAAAAGCACACCTAAAGGTAAACTTGCTTCAGCAGCTCTTTAGCATTAACCTGATTGATAGGATTTTGTATGGTATTTGATCATTTTGTATCTATGTGTAATCACTGAACATATGACATAACAGTTATTTTTGGTTTGAAAAAGGCATGTTCATGACATTTTATGACATATAATATTACAGATGGGTAATTAGTCATTTAGTTGGAGTATCCTGATACTGGATGAGAGCCCGCGCATGCATTAATGGAGAGTTTTTGGGGCTTGCTGGGGGGTTTCACACAGTGGGGCATACTGCTTCGGGATACCTTGGGGATATGGAACAACACCTGTGAAAGTCAAATCCCTGGCTTTTGTTCTGCTTTAAGTACTATAGAAATTAGATTGTTATATATATTTAAGAAAACACTGTATATTTCACCCCATAAGACGCACCTAGGATTTGGAGGAGGAAAATAAGAAAAATAATATTCTGAACCAAATAATAGGCAAGGTGCAGCATCCTCCACCCTCCCATTCCCAATAGGCAGATTGTCATTCCACCTTCCCATAGGCAGTGTGGCATTCCCCCCATCCTATCCCCATAGGTATTGTGGCATTCCCTCCATCCCATTCCCATAGGCAGTGTGGCATTCCCCTCCTCCCATTCCCATAGACAGTGTGACATCCTCCCTCTCATTCCCCATATAGGCAGTGTGGCATCTGCCCTCCCACTCCGCAATAAGCAGTGTGGCATCTGCCCTCCCACTCTCCAATAAGCAGTGTGGCATCCCCCCTCCCATTCCCCATATAGGCAGTGTGGCATCCCCCCTCCCATTCCCCATGTAAGCAGTGTGGCACCCCCTCCCATTCCCCATATAAGCAGTGTGGCACCCCCCATTCCTCATATAGGCAGTGTGGCATCCCCCCTCCCATTGCCCATATAAGCAGTGTGACACCCCCTCTCATTCTCAATAGACGGCAGAAGTCAACTCACATGTAAAAAAAGTCAACTCACATGCTACGGGGTGCTCCCGCGTTGCTGGCCTGGCTGGCATACTGCGGGAGGCCAGAGGAGGATGGAGGAGCGTCCCCACTGATGCTACTTGCAGCCGGGCACACACAAGGGCCGGCTCCGTAAAATGGTTGGGCATGGCCTGCACTGCATTGGCAGAGACCACACCCACCCGCTCTATGTAGCCAGGTGTCTGAGTGGCCCGGCCAGTAAGAAGGAGTGGCGGGGACAGGGACAGCGCCTGCTGCTCCTCCATCTTCTCTTGCCTTCCAGCTGCTGCCTCTTCCGGCCAGGGCATGCGCAAACACCCGGGTCCGTGCTGTGGGTGGGTGTGGCCTGTGCTGACTCGCCCACCTTCTGCACAGGCCCAGGTGCTCGTGTGCCCCAGCCAAAGGAGGCAGCAGCTGGAGACCAGAAGAAGATGGAGGAGTGTCAGGCACTGTCTCTTCCCTGCCGCTGCTGTTGCTGCTGGAAAAAACAGCGATAGCAGTGGCGGGGACGGGGACAGAGCCCGCCACTCCTCTATCTTCTTCTGCCCACCCGCAGTGTGGCAGGAAGACCAGTCAGCAACGCGGGAGTGCCAGTAACGTGCGAGTTTCCTTTTTTTTTTTTTTTTTTTTTTACATTCAAGGCGCACTGACATTTCCGCCACTTTTGAGGTGCATCTTATAGGGCGAAAATACGTTACATTATTAGACAAGTAGACTTCAGTCACAGGTTAACCCCCTTTTTTCGGAGGGAATCCTGTGACTCAAGATGGTAATAATCCATTTGAAGGTCTCTAAGGCTCCTGGACCATTTATTGTAAAACATTCAACAAATTCTATCACCTCATCTTGCTTCGTGGTTTAATAGCTTGAGGACTGGTGAGATTAGGAGATTTAATTAATGCACACATTAGTGGCCTCCCAAAGTCAAGAAAAGATCCAGAAGTTCCAGGAGATTGTAATAATTATAGACCTATTTCCTTGATAAATATTCACTTGAAACTTCTTACAAAAATATTGGCATTAAGGCTCAGCTCCTTTCTGATATATATTAATCTTGTTCAGGTGGGTTTAATTCCAGAGACAAGACAGGCCTCGGATCAGACCAGACGAGTCATTGATTTGATTTCTGCAGTTCAAACTAATTGGGAGCAAGAAGGGCTATGCTTCTCTCATTATGTTTACATAAAGCGTTTGATTTGGGATTATATGTTTTATGTTTTGGGAAGACAAGGTTTTAGGACTACATTTCAAAATAAATGCTCAAGAAATTTAGCAACATTTCAGGCTCAAAATTAAATGATATTAAGTCTGAGGCATTGAATTTGACACTCGGACCAAGAGGTTCTTGATTTAAAACAATCCTTTAATCTCATTTGGAAAACTGGTAGTATTAATCATCTTGGGATCCAACTAACCCCTCAGTTTAATTTATTATATAAAAAGAAATTACAATTCATTATTTCATGACTTGGAAGGTGACATGCACTCCTGGTCTGGTCTGAGGCTGTCTTGGCTCAGTAGGGCAATTAAAATGACTTTGTTACCTACACATTTATATTTGTTCAGAACACTTCCTATTCCTATCCCGAAGGCATATTGAAAGAAAAAGTGTTGAGCTATATTTGAGCAGGCAAAAGTAAAAGAATAAATCAGAGAATTTTAGATATAGCAAAACATAAAGGAGGCTTTGGTGTCCCAGATTTATGTAGTTTTTGTGTTGCTGCTCAATTAGCCCAACTTACACAGACGTTTATTAGTGGAGAAACATCCAGCTGGGTAATTGTAGAAAATAAAGCATGTTATTTTTTTTTTCACTGATTATCTCATGTGGATATCTAAGGTAAAAACTGCCGCTATATTATGTCCTGCATTCTGTAAAGCATTTAAGCCCCTAGGGAAATCTCTACAGAACTGAAGACTTTATGACTCCAAGTGTCTTACAAAATATGGCAATCTTTATAGACATAGTTCTACTTCTTTTAAAAGAAGAATATGCATATAGACAAATACAGTATTTTTAAATCCTAAGATAATTAAAGAAGGGGACAGAGTTAATATTGATATTTTTGAGAAATAATGCCTAACACATACTGGGGGGATAGGTGGTATTTCTATCTTATATACGTACTTCACATATGATGAAAGCAGACTTGATTATATGATAAAGTAGGAAGGGGATTTACAGCAAACTTTTAAAGTTAAAAATTAGGTTAAAAGGGAGGTTTGTAGTTCTAAAGTTTCTCTCAACACTTCACTGTTAGAATCCAACTTGAAGGTATTTAGTTGTTAGAATATGGTCCCCAGTAGGTTGGCAAATATATACCCTAATATATCTCCTTTATGTTTCAGAAATTGGGGACAGGTGGGTGATATGCTTCATATATGGTGGAAATGTCCCAAGGTGGTAAAGTTGTGGAATGGTTAATGAGAAGCGTTGAAGAGTTGCAGTTTTGGGAGATTTGAACTCCTTGCCCTGAATTCTGGAATCCTGGGGGGAGGGGGGATTGGGCTGTGAGTTCTTTAAATCCCCATATTCTTCTTAGTACTATTAATTTAATGTAGTTCTTTTTGGTTATAAGGTATTGTCTCTATTTTGATTTAAATGGCTGATATCTAGATATATTTCATTTTGTTTTGTTTTACGATTAATACTATGCTAATCTATAAAAAAATATTATTAATATCATACTTAGTTGATTATCAGTCAGAAAGCTTAGATTTCCATTTTTTTTCTGTTACCTTTGATACAATTCATAAAATGCATATTCTAATGTTATATTCAGAATTCTGTTTTGCTTTATTATAAAATGTCTGACTGTAGCCTACTGCCCATGCTTGGAATTTGGATATTTAAAATAAAACATGAAGCACTAAACACCCATTGCTCCTCTTGGAGAAGCACTTTCACTTCCCCCCCCATTCAGCCAAACAGTGCTGCAGCAGCAGCCCCACTCACTAGGCACTCAGTCACAGTCAGGGTGAACAGTCTCCGTGCTGCATTTTGTCTTGTTGCCATCCTTTGACTGCCAGAGTTATCTCTTTACTGCTGTGTCGGTGTGGGGTCTTGAGTTTGAAAATGTCCTACATCAAACAGTTGATAAAGCAGAAGTCAAGACCAGTGTTGAGGTGGATTTGAGCATTTAAAATAAAACATGAAGCAGCCATCAGCCATTGGAGGACTGCTCTCCCTGACTGTGACTGAGTGATCAGAGCTGCTGCTGCACACTGCTCGCTAATATAAGCTTTCTGACTGATAATCACCTAAATATGATATTAATAATATGTATAGCAATATAGCAATTATAATTAATAATATTTTCCAATAGATTAACATAGTATTATTTGTAAAAAAAAATGAAAAATATCTAGATATCACCCATTTAAATCATAATAGGAACCATAACTTATAACCCCAAAACACAATAAATAAATAAATAGATAGTACCAATTCTCCCTAGGATTCCCAAATTCAGACCAAGGAATCCAAATCTTCCAAAATTGTGACTCCTTATTAAATAAAATAATACTCAGCTTCTCCTTGACCATTATCCAATTTAGTTTATCAATAAACATTAAAAGTTTGAAAGTATGATATTTCCATGACTTAGCAATGGTCAAATTAACTGCCAAACAAGCAAAGAAAATAAATGTATTGGCAAATATGGAAATCCCCACAACAGGGTAATTTATCATAGCAACCAATGGCGATTTTTCCCCCTAACTTTGCTTCTAAAACCAAAGGCTTGGTCTCAAAACTGGCAGCAAATCCTGATCCATCCCCCATGCAGCCCTTCTTCCAAGTCATCTTTGAAATCCTGGAAGACATGGCAGCAGGATGTCAATCTGTGATTGGTGGAAGGGTTCTGCATGCTGCCTGAGATGGGATGATTGGGGAGGATTCTGTACACTGCCTGTTAAGAGGTGATTGGGGGTGGATGATTTGGCATGCTGCCTATGATCCCATTCCTCTCCAAGCTGAACATCAGAGATATAAGGTACTTTTTTATTGCATCTATGTCTAAATCCCATTTTATTTAAAGAGAAATTTAAACAGAAACTCTGATAAGAAATGACCAGACTCCATTTTAAATATGCAGCTGTGGGACAGATCATGTTGTTTAATCACAAATGTAATATGCATCTTTAATGTTATGCTGAGAAATAGAGATGAGCGAACTTTTGAAAAATTCGATTCGACTGATTCGCTGAATTTTCCGACAAAAATAGTTTCGACCCGAATTTATTCACGACGAATCGCTATTAAAAACGGCTATTTCTGAGCCTCCTAGAGCCTCAATAGGGTTGTAAACCATTCTTGCTGTAACACGCAGTGTTACAGGATGCGTGCTGGGTTAGTCAAATAATACTGTAAATAATTATCACATGCAGATCAGAGGCATCGCTAATAGAATCGCAGAGTGGCACAATTGCAGAGAGTTGAGGTGGCATCACTATGAGGGGCCCCTATAGTGCCTGAAAAACACACCCTGGAGCTGGCAGCAGCAGGAGTCCAAAAATTAGCTGAATCACACCCTGGAGTTGCAAGCAGCAGCAGCAGCAACAGCTGCAGGTGCCCAAACATTGCTTTGAAGAGACACTGGAGTTGGCTGCAGGAGCCCAAAAATTGAATGAATCACACCCTGGAGTTACAAGCAGCAGCAGGAGCACAAACATTGCTTGATAGAGACACTGGAGTTGGCAGCAGGAGCCCAAAAATTGGATGAATCAAACCCTGGAGTTGCAAACAGCAGCAGCAGGAGCCCAAATATAGCTTGAAAGAGACACTGGAGTTGGCAGCAGGAGCCCAAAAATTGGCTGAATCACACCCTGGGGTTGCAAGCAGCAGCAGCAGCAGGAGCCCAAACATAGCTTGAAAGAGTCACTGGAGTTGGCAGCAGGAGCCCAAAAATTGGATGAATCACACCCTGGAGTTGCAAGCAGCATCAGGAGCCCAAACATTACTTTAAAGAGACACTGGAGTTGGCTTCAGGAGCCCAATAATTGGATGAATCACACCCTGGAGTTGCAAGCAGCAGCAGGAGCCCAAACATTGCTTTAAAGAGACACTGGAGTTGGCTGCAAGAGCCCAAAAATTGGATGAATCACACCCTGGAATTGCAAGCAGCAGTAGCAGGAGCCCAAACATAGCTTGAAAGAGACACTGGAGTTGGCAGCAGGAGCCCAATAATTGGATAAATCACACCCTGGAGTTGCAAGCAGCAGCAGGAGCAGCAGCAGCAGGAGCAGGAGCCCAAACATTACTTTAAAGAGACACTGGAGTTGGCTGCAGGAGCCCAATAATTGGATGAATCACACCCTGGAGTTACAAGCAGCAGCAGCAGCAGCAGCAGGAGCAGGAGCCCAAACTTTACTTTAAAGAGGCACTGGAGTTGGCTTCAGGAGCCCAATAATTGGATGAATCACACCCTGGAGTTGCAAGAAGCAGCAGCAGCAGGAGCAGCAGCAGCAGCAGGAGCAGGAGCCCAAACATTACTTTAAAGAGACACTGGAGTTGGCTTCAGGAGCCCAATAATTGGATGAATCACACCCTGGAGTTGCAAGCAGCAGCAGCAGCAGCCCAAACATTGCTTTAAAGAGACACTGGAGTTGGCAGCAGGAGCCCAAACATTGGATAAATCACACCCTGGAGTTGAAAGCAGCAGCAGGAGCCCAAACATAGCTCGAAAGAGACACTGGAGTTGGCAGCAGGAGCCCAAAAATTGGATGAATCACACCCTGGAGTTGCAAGCAGCAGCAGCCCAAACATAGCTTAAAGGGACATTGGAGTTGGCTGCAGGAACCAAAAAATTGGATGAATCACACCCTGGAGTTGCAAGCAGCAGCAGCAGGAGCCCAAACATAGCTTGAAAGAGACGCTGGAGTTGGCTGCAGGAGCCCAAAAATTGGATGAATCACACCCTGGAGTTGCAAGCAGCAGCAGCAGGAGCAGGAGCCCAAACATCGCTTTAAAGAGACACTGGAGTTGGCTGCAGGAGCCCAAAAATTGGATGAATCACACCCTGGAGTTGCAAGCAGCAGCAGCAGCAGGAGCAGGAGCCCAAACATTACTTTAAAGAGACACTGGATTTGGCTGCAGGGCCCAATAATTGGATGAATCACACCCTGGAGTTGCAAGCAGCAGCAGCAGGAGCAGCAGCAGCAGGAGCCCAAACATTACTTTAAAGAGACACTGGAGTTGGCTTCAGGAGCCCAATAATTGGATGAATCAAACCCTGGAGTTGCAAGCAGCAGCAGCAGCAGCAGCTGCCCAAACATTGCTTGAAAGACACACTGGAGTTGGCAGCAGGAGCCAAAAATTGGCTGAATCACACCCTGGAGTTGCAAGCAGCAGCAGGAGCCCAAACATAGCTTGCAAGAGACACTGGAGTTGGCAGCACAAGCCCAAAAATTTGATGAATCACACCCTGGAGTTGCAAGAAGGAGCAGGAGCCCAAACATTGCTTTAAAGAGACACTGGAGTTGGCTGCAGGAGCACAAAAATTGGATGAATCACACCCTGGAGTTGCAAGCAGCAGCAGCCCAAACATAGCTTGAAAGAGACACTGGAGATGGCTTCAGGAGCATAAAAATTGGATGAATCAAACCCTGGAGTTGCAAGCAGCAGCAGCAGGAGCCCAAACATAGCTTGAAAGAGACACTGGAGTTGGCAGCAGGAGCCCAACAATTGGATGAATCACACCCTGGAGTTGCAAGCAGCAGCAGCAGTAGGAGCAGCAGCAGCAGGAGCAGGAGCCCAAACATTACTTTAAAGAGACACTGGAGTTGGCAGCAGGAGCCCAAAAATTGGATGAATCACACCCTGGAGTTGCAAGCAGCAGCAGGAGCAGCGACAGCAGCAGGAGCAGGAGCCCAAACATTACTTTAAAGAGACACTGGAGTTGGCTTCAGGAGCCCAATAATTGGATGAATCACACCCTGGAGATGCAAGCAGGAGCAGCAGGAGCAGCAGCAGCAGGAGCCCAAACATTACTTTAAAGAGACACTGGAGTTGGCTTCAGGAGCCCAATAATTGGATGAATCACACCCTGGAGTTTCAAGCAGCAGCAGCAGGAGCCCATACATAGCTTGAAAGAGACACTGGAGTTGGCAGCAGGAGCCCAAAAATTGGATGAATCACAGCCTGGAGTTGCAAGCAGCAGCAGCAGCAGCAGGAGCAGAAGCAGCAGGAGCCCAAACATTACTTTAAAGAGACACTGGAGTTGGCTTCAGGAGCCCAATAATTGTATGAATCACATCCTGGAGTTGCAAGCAGCAGCAGCAGCAGGAGCAGCAGCAGCAGGAGCAGGAGCCCAAACATTACTTTAAAGAGACACTGGAGTTGGCTTCAGGAGCCCAATAATTGGATGAATCACACCCTGGAGTTACAAGCAGCAGCAGCAGGAGCCCAAACATAGCTTGAAAGACACTGGAGTTGGCAGCAGGAGCCCATAAATTGGATGAATCACACCCTGGAGTTGCAAGCAGCAGCAGCAGGAGCAGGAGCCCAAACATAGCTTGAAAGAGACACTGAAGTTGGCTGCAGGAGCCCAAAAATTGGATGAATCACACCCTGGAGTTGCAAGCAGGAGCAGCAGCAGCAGGAGCCCAAACATTACTTTAAAGAGACACTGGAGTTGGCTGCAGGAGCCCAAAATTGGATGAATCACACCCTGGAGTTGCAAGCAGCAGCAGCCCAAACATAGCTTGAAAGAGACACTGGAGTTGGCTGTAGGAGCCCAAATATTGGATGAATCACAGCCTGGAGTTGCAAGCAGCAGCAGCAGGAGCAGCAGCAGCAGGAGCCCAAACATTACTTTAAAGAGACACTGGAGTTGGCTTCAGGAGCCCAATAATTGGATGAATCACACCCTGGAGTTGCAAGCAGCAGCAGCAGGAGCCCATACATAGCTTGAAAGAGACACTGGAGTTGGCAGCAGGAGCCCAAAAATTGGATGAATCACAGCCTGGAGTTGCAAGCAGCAGCAGCAGCAGGAGCAGCAGGAGCCCAAACATTACTTTAAAGAGACACTGGAGTTGGCTTCAGGAGCCCAATAATTGGATGAATCACACCCTGGAGTTGCAAGCAGCAGCAGCAGCAGGAGCAGCAGCAGCAGGAGCCCAAACATTACTTTAAAGAGACACTGGAGTTGGCTTCAGGAGCCCAATAATTGGATGAATCACACCCTGGAGTTTCAAGCAGCAGCAGCAGGAGCCCATACATAGCTTGAAAGAGACACTGGAGTTGGCAGCAGGAGCCCAAAAATTGGATGAATCACAGCCTGGAGTTGCAAGCAGCAGCAGCAGCAGCAGGAGCAGAAGCAGCAGGAGCCCAAACATTACTTTAAAGAGACACTGGAGTTGGCTTCAGGAGCCCAATAATTAAATGAATCACATCCTGGAGTTGCAAGCAGCAGCAGAAGCAGCAGCAGCAGGAGCAGGAGCCCAAACATTACTTTAAAGAGACACTGGAGTTGGCTTCAGGAGCCCAATAATTGGATGAATCACACCCTGGAGTTACAAGCAGCAGCAGCAGGAGCCCAAACATAGCTTGAAAGACACTGGAGTTGGCAGCAGGAGCCCAAAAATTGGATGAATCACACCCTGGAGTTGCAAGCAGCAGCAGCAGGAGCAGGAGCCCAAACATTGCTTTAAAGAGACACTGGAGTTGGCAGCAGGAGCCCAAAAATTGGATGAATCACACCCTGGAGTTGCAAGCAGCAGCAGCCCAAACATAGCTTGAAAGAGACACTGAAGTTGGCTGCAGGAGCCCAAAAATTGGATGAATCACACCCTGGAGTTGCAAGCAGGAGCAGCAGCAGCAGGAGCCCAAACATTTTTTTAAAGAGACACTGGAGTTGGCTGCAGGAGCCCAAAATTGGATGAATCACACCCTGGAGTTGCAAGCAGCAGCAGCCCAAACATAGCTTGAAAGAGACACTGGAGTTGGCTGTAGGAGACCAAAAATTGGATGAATCACAGCCTGGAGTTGCAAGCAGCAGCTGCAGTAGGAACAGCAGCAGCAGGAGCCCAAACATTACTTTAAAGAGACACTGGAGTTGGCTTCAGGAGCCCAATAATTGGATGAATCACACCCTGGAGTTGCAAGCAGCAGCAGCAGGAGCCCATACATAGCTTGAAAGAGACACTGGAGTTGGCAGCAGGAGCCCAAAAATTGGATGAATCACAGCCTGGAGTTGCAAGCAGCAGCAGCAGCAGCAGTAGCAGCAGGAGCCCAAACATTACTTTAAAGAGACACTGGAGTTGGCTTCAGGAGCCCAATAATTGGATGAATCACACCCTGGAGTTACAAGCAGCAGCAGCAGGAGCCCAAACATAGCTTGAAAGACACTGGAGTTGGCAGCAGGAGCCCAAAAATTGGATGAATCACACCCTGGAGTTGCAAGCAGCAGCAACAGGAGCAGGAGCCCAAACATTGCTTTAAAGAGACACTGGAGTTGGCAGCAGGAGCCCAAAAATTGGATGAATCACACCCTGGAGTTGCAAGCAGCAGCAGCCCAAACATAGCTTGAAAGAGACACTGAAGTTGGCTGCAGGAGCCCAAAAATTGGATGAATCACACCCTGGAGTTGCAAGCAGGAGCAGCAGCAGCAGGAGCCCAAACATTACTTTAAAGAGACACTGGAGTTGGCTGCAGGAGCCCAAAATTGGATGAATCACACCCTGGAGTTGCAAGCAGCAGCAGCCCAAACATAGCTTGAAAGAGACACTGGAGTTGGCTGTAGGAGCCCAAAAATTGGATGAATCACAGCCTGGAGTTGCAAGCAGCAGCAGCAGGAGCAGCAGCAGCAGGAGCCCAAACATTACTTTAAAGAGACACTGGAGTTGGCTTCAGGAGCCCAATAATTGGATGAATCACACCCTGGAGTTGCAAGCAGCAGCAGCAGGAGCAGGAGCCCAAACATTACTTTAAAGAGACACTGGAGTTGGCTTCAGGAGCCCAATAATTGGATGAATCACACCCTGGAGTTACAAGCAGCAGCAGCAGGAGCCCGAACATAGCTTGAAAGACACTGGAGTTGGCAGCAGGAGCCCAAAAATTGGATGAATCACACCCTGAAGTTGCAAGCAGCAGCAGCAGGAGCAGCAGCCCAAACATTGCTTTAAAGAGACACTGGAGTTGGCAGCAGGAGCCCAAAAATTGGATGAATCACACCCTGGAGTTGAAAGCAGCAGCAGCCCAAACATAGCTTAAAAGAGACACTGGAGTTGGCTGCAGGAGCCCAAAAATTGGATGAATCACACCCTGGAGTTGCAAGCAGGAGCAGCAGCAGCAGGAGCCCAAACATTACTTTAAAGAGACACTGGAGTTGGCTGCAGGAGCCCAAAATTGGATGAATCACACCCTGGAGTTACAAGCAGCAGCAGCAGGAGCCCAAACATATCTTGAAAGACACTGGAGTTGGCAGCAGGAGCCCAAAAATTGGATGAATCACACCCTGGAGTTGCAAGCAGCAGCAGCAGGAGCAGGAGCCCAAACATTGCTTTAAAGAGACACTGGAGTTGGCAGCAGGAGCCCAAAAATTGGATGAATCACACCCTGGAGTTGCAAGCAGCAGCAGCCCAAACATAGCTTGAAAGAGACACTGAAGTTGGCTGCAGGAGCCCAAAAATTGGATGAATCACACCCTGGAGTTGCAAGCAGGAGCAGCAGCAGCAGGAGCCCAAACATTACTTTAAAGAGACACTGGAGTTGGCTGCAGGAGCCCAAAATTGGATGAATCACACCCTGGAGTTGCAAGCAGCAGCAGCCCAAACATAGCTTGAAAGAGACACTGGAGTTGGCTGTAGGAGCCCAAAAATTGGATGAATCACAGCCTGGAGTTGCAAGCAGCAGCAGCAGGAGCAGCAGCAGCAGGAGCCCAAACATTACTTTAAAGAGACACTGGAGTTGGCTGCAGGAGCCCAAAATTGGATGAATCACACCCTGGAGTTGCAAGCAGCAGCAGCCCAAACATAGCTTGAAAGAGACACTGGAGTTGGCTGTAGGAGCCCAAAAATTGGATGAATCACAGCCTGGAGTTGCAAGCAGCAGCAGCAGGAGCAGCAGCAGCAGGAGCCCAAACATTACTTTAAAGAGACACTGGAGTTGGCTTCAGGAGCCCAATAATTGGATGAATCACACCCTGGAGTTGCAAGCAGCAGCAGCAGGAGCAGGAGCCCAAACATTACTTTAAAGAGACACTGGAGTTGGCTTCAGGAGCCCAATAATTGGATGAATCACACCCTGGAGTTACAAGCAGCAGCAGCAGGAGCCCGAACATAGCTTGAAAGACACTGGAGTTGGCAGCAGGAGCCCAAAAATTGGATGAATCACACCCTGAAGTTGCAAGCAGCAGCAGCAGGAGCAGCAGCCCAAACATTGCTTTAAAGAGACACTGGAGTTGGCAGCAGGAGCCCAAAAATTGGATGAATCACACCCTGGAGTTGAAAGCAGCAGCAGCCCAAACATAGCTTAAAAGAGACACTGGAGTTGGCTGCAGGAGCCCAAAAATTGGATGAATCACACCCTGGAGTTGCAAGCAGGAGCAGCAGCAGCAGGAGCCCAAACATTACTTTAAAGAGACACTGGAGTTGGCTGCAGGAGCCCAAAATTGGATGAATCACACCCTGGAGTTACAAGCAGCAGCAGCAGGAGCCCAAACATATCTTGAAAGACACTGGAGTTGGCAGCAGGAGCCCAAAAATTGGATGAATCACACCCTGGAGTTGCAAGCAGCAGCAGCAGGAGCAGGAGCCCAAACATTGCTTTAAAGAGACACTGGAGTTGGCAGCAGGAGCCCAAAAATTGGATGAATCACACCCTGGAGTTGCAAGCAGCAGCAGCCCAAACATAGCTTGAAAGAGACACTGAAGTTGGCTGCAGGAGCCCAAAAATTGGATGAATCACACCCTGGAGTTGCAAGCAGGAGCAGCAGCAGCAGGAGCCCAAACATTACTTTAAAGAGACACTGGAGTTGGCTGCAGGAGCCCAAAATTGGATGAATCACACCCTGGAGTTGCAAGCAGCAGCAGCCCAAACATAGCTTGAAAGAGACACTGGAGTTGGCTGTAGGAGCCCAAAAATTGGATGAATCACAGCCTGGAGTTGCAAGCAGCAGCAGCAGGAGCAGCAGCAGCAGGAGCCCAAACATTACTTTAAAGAGACACTGGAGTTGGCTTCAGGAGCCCAATAATTGGATGAATCACACCCTGGAGTTGCAAGCAGCAGCAGCAGGAGCCCATACATAGCTTGAAAGAGACACTGGAGTTGGCAGCAGGAGCCCAAAAATTGGATGAATCACAGCCTGGAGTTGCAAGCAGCAGCAGCAGCAGGAGCAGCAGGAGCCCAAACATTACTTTAAAGAGACACTGGAGTTGGCTTCAGGAGCCCAATAATTGGATGAATCACACCCTGGAGTTGCAAGCAGGAGCAGCAGCAGCAGGAGCAGGAGCCCAAACATTACTTTAAAGAGACACTGGAGTTGGCTTCAGGAGCCCTATAATTGGATGAATCACACCCTGGAGTTACAAGCAGCAGCAGCAGGAGCCCAAACATAGCTTGAACGACACTGGAGTTGGCAGCAGGAGCCCAAAAATTGGATGAATCACACCCTGGAGTTGCAAGCAGCAGCAGCAGGAGCCCAAACATTGCTTTAAAGAGACACTGGAGTTGGCAGCAGGAGCCCAAAAATTGGATGAATCACACCCTGGAGTTGCAAGCAGCAGTAGCCCAAACATAGCTTGAAAGAGACACTGAAGTTGGCTGCAGGAGCCCAAAAATTGGATGAATCACACCCTGGAGTTGCAAGCAGGAGCAGCAGCAGCAGGAGCCCAAACATTACTTTAAAGAGACACTGGAGTTGGCTGCAGGAGCCCAAAATTGGATGAATCACACCCTGGAGTTGCAAGCAGCAGCAGCCCAAACATAGCTTGAAAGAGACACTGGAGTTGGCTGTAGGAGCCCAATAATTGGATGAATCACAGCCTGGAGTTGCAAGCAGCAGCAGCAGGAGCCCAAACATTACTTTAAAGAGACACTGGAGTTGGCTTCATGAGCCCAATAATTGGATGAATCACACCCTGGAGTTGCAAGCAGCAGCAGCAGGAGCAGGAGCCCAAACATTACTTTAAAGAGACACTGGAGTTGGCTTCAGGAGCCCAATAATTGGATGAATCACACCCTGGAGTTACAAGCAGCAGCAGCAGGAGCCCAAACATAGCTTGAAAGACACTGGAGTTGGCAGTAGGAGCCCAAAAATTGGATGAATCACACCCTGAAGTTGCAAGCAGCAGCAGCAGGAGCTGCAGCCCAAACATTGCTTTAAAGAGACACTGGAGTTGGCAGCAGGAGCCCAAAAATTGGATGAATCACACCCTGGAGTTGAAAGCAGCAGCAGCCCAAACATAGCTTGAAAGAGACACTGGAGTTGGCTGCAGGAGCCCAAAAATTGGATGAATCACACCCTGGAGTTGCAAGCAGGAGCAGCAGCAGCAGGAGCCCAAACATTACTTTAAAGAGACACTGGAGTTGGCTGCAGGAGCCCAAAATTGGATGAATCACACCCTGGAGTTGCAAGCAGCAGCAGCAGGAGCAGGAGCCCAAACATTACTTTAAAGAGACACTGGAGTTGGCTGCAGTAGCCCAAAAATTGGATGAATCACACCCTGGAGTTACAAGCAGCAGCAGCCCAAACATAGGTTGAAAGAGACACTGGAGTTGGCTGCAGGAGCCCAAAAATTGGATGAATCACACCCTGGAGTTGCAAGCAGCAGCAGGAGCAGGAGCCCAAACATTACTTTAAAGAGACACTGGAGTTGGCTGCAGTAGCCCAAAAATTGGATGAATCACACCCTGGAGTTACAAGCAGCAGCAGCCCAAACATAGGTTGAAAGAGACACTGGAGTTGGCTGCAGGAGCCCAAAAATTGGATGAATCACACCCTGGAGTTGCAAGCAGCAGCAGGAGCAGAAGCCCAAACATTACTTTAAAGAGACACTTGAGTTGGCAGCAGCAGGAGCCCAAAAATTGACTGACACACCCTGGAGTTGGCAGCAGCAGCAGGAACCTAGAAATTGGCTGGAAGGCACCCTGAAGTTGTCAGCAGCAGAAGCACATACATTAGCTGCACCATTTGGAAAGTGTAAAACATGGCACCATGCTGAATCTAGTCACATGCATCAGCCATTGGTGGGTGGAAATCCTGGCTGACCCATCCCTGATTCATTTTGACAAGGGTGAGTCTCTCCACATTTTTAGTTGACAGACGAGTTCTCCTCGCCGTAACTATGGCCCCCGCCGCACTAAACACCCGCTCAGATGGCACGCTACTTACAGGGCAGGACAGCTTTTCCAGGGCAAACTCTGCTAGTTGCGGCCACAAGCCAAGTTTGGCTGCCCAGAAGTCCAGCGGATCCTCAAGGTGTGTTGGCATGGTCATGTCAAGGTATGACATGACCTGCTGGTTGAGCTCCTGCTCCAGGTCTTCCTGCTGCTCATGAGTAGCCTCACTATGCGGGTGTAGAAAGCTACTCATTAGTGACTGAAGACTGAGGCTGCTGCTGATGGAGCTGCTGCTGCTGCTCCTGCCAACCCCCCCAACAGGCATGGCAGTGGAAGGTGAGCGCAGAGGTCCCCCCGAGTCAGACCTGCGAGTATGGACCATGGCGCAGATAGGCATCGGCCAACTGACTACGTAGAATGTCTTTGTAGCAGTTGTTTGTCCTCCCTCTTGGCGGGTTTAAAAAATGCCCCCATTTTGTGCCGGAAGCGAGGGTCCAATAAGGTGGAGAGCCAGAAGTCCTCCCGCTGACAAATGGAAACAATTCTGGGGTCACTACGCAAGCACGTGAGCATGCTTCCTGCCATTTGCGCAAGTGACTCGGAGGGACTACCTGTCTCCATCTCCACTGCATACTGCCACGGTGTTTCCGGGTCCTCTGTCTCGCCTTCCTCAAAACCCTCTAGCTCCTCTGGCTGCTCTCTCTCCTCCTCTCCTGTCCGCTGACTAGATAAACCAGCCATTTCGCCAAGCCTAAACTGTGCTTCACTGGGCCACTCCTCCTCCTCTTCCTCCTCCTCCTCCAGTTCAGCTCCAACGGGGTTCATGTGGCTGTAAAATGTAGACGCCATGTCTCCAGTGCCCTGACCAGCCATGGTTTCAAACATGTGCTGTAGTACATGAAGCAGTGGAATCACGTCGTTCATCCCGTAATCCTGCCGACTGACAAATAAAGTGGCTTCCTCAAAGGGCCTGAGCAGGCAGGTGTCACGTATGAGCTGCCACTGGTTGACATTGAAGTTACACAGGGGAGTCCCCCTATCCGCTTGGATCATCAGGAAATCCGTGATGGCTTTTCTCTGTTCATATAATCGGTCCAACGGGTGGAAACATCGCAAATCAGACTATGTTGGGGGATACCGTTCTGACGCTGTAGCTCAAGAAGGGTGTGTTTGCCGGTGTATGAGTGGCTGAAGTGCATGCAAAGTTTCCTGGAAGTTGTTAGGATGTCTTGCATATGGGGTGAACACTTCAGAAACCGCTTGACAACCAGATTGAAGACGTGAGCCATGCAGGGGGCATGGGCCAGCCTTCCTTGGTGCAGCGCAGACAAAATGTACTTCCCATTGTCAGTAACTATGGTTCCCATTTTAAGTTTTCTTGGAGTAAGCCATGTTTGGATTTCCTGATGAATAAATGTAAGCAGTTCACCAAGACAAACCATGTGAAGCACAGCGTGACACCTCCGTGCCCTGCACATATGGTAGACTGGAGGGGCACTGAGACTAGAGCCTACTGTGGAGGGTGAGGAGATGGCGGAGGATGAGGAGGCCGAGTCGCACGGTGTCACAGGCCCAATGGGCAGGGAGCGCGGAGGCCGAAGTGGCGTGACCTGTCCAAGTTGCTGCTGCTGCTGCAAAGGGGCCACATTCACCCAGTGGGCCGTAAACTACATGTACTGTCCCTGACCGTAGTTACAACTCCAGACGTCGGCGCTGCCATGCACTTTGCTACACACCGACAGGCTCAAGGACTGGCCCACCTTCTGTTCAACAAAAGTGTGCAGCGCTGGTACTGCCTTCCTACTGCCAAAGAAATGACGGCTTGGGACTCTCCACCTCGGCTCGGCACAAGCCATCAGTTCTCTGAAAGGTGCAGATTCCACCACCTGAAAAGGGAGCGACTGCAGCACCAGCAACTTGGACAGGAGCACATTCAGCTTCTGCGCCGTAGGATGAGTGGGCGCATACTGCTGTCTCTTGGACATGGCTTCACTGATGGATTGCTGGCGGGATGCATGACTTGGAGGAGGAGGAGCAGGAGTGACAGAGGATGGGTATGACGCACAGCTGCCTTCGGCTGAGGTGCTGGAGCCTTGGCTGGCAGAAATTGGAAGCGGCGTGCCACTTGGTGAGGAAGTAGGCTGGACCACCTCTTCGGAGCCTCGGTTCTCCCAGGACGCTTTATGGTGCCGCATCATATGTTGACGCAGGGCCGTGGTGCCAACATTTGGGCCCTGGCCACGCTTCACCTTCTGCCTACATATCTTACATATGGCCATGTTACCCTCCTGCGGATGCTTCAGGAAAAACTGCCACACTGCTTAGTAGCTACTTTTCCCACCAACAGGCCTCACTGATTCACTGCTACTGTCGCCGACTCCAGGAACCCCTGCTCCACTACCTCCCGATAAGGTAGCCTGCCGCGCAGCAGGTGCTCTACCCCGGCCCCGTTTGGCTCCAGGCTTTACAATTGTGCCCCCATGCTGACTGCCAACCATGCTGCTAACACCTTGCTGCCTCAGCTGCTGACTCCCGGGCAACCTGCGCGCCCCTCTTCTCCTGATGATGACGATGAAGCCCCTTCATCACCCGGCTCCCAAGTGCGATTGGCTTTATCATCATCATCATCATCATCATCACCGAGTTGTGGCTGCATGTCACTGATGTTTTCGGTTTCCTCAACAATGTCTGGTGCAGGAGCTGGAACGCTCGCAACAACACCCACACCACTCTCCACATCACTATTTGTCTGCCTAGTGAAGGAAGCCACCTCCATTTCTTAGCTGGGCAGTAGCTGCTGACTGTCCTCTATCTGATCGTCCTCCTCACTAAAGAGTGGAGCTGAACCCAAAGCATAGGATACGTCGCTGGGGGAGGGAACGGCGTAGGACAGAGGCAATGGGAGGACAGGGACTGATCTCGGGCCATGCCAACTCAGGGTTGTGTCAGAGGAACCTACCGACCCTAGACTGTAACTTGTGATGTAACTTTTTGATGATGTTGATGAGAGCGTTAACCAATCTACCACGGCAGATGCATTACTGGTGGAGACACGACCGCTAGCAGATACTGGCAGATCAGGTCTCTCACCATGACTCCTGCTGCCAGTCTGCTGCGACCTCTGCCTGAAGAATCTTGGCCTCTGCCACTCCTCTTTGAACTTCCTGCCACTTGTCTGCCTGACATTTTTATGTATTTGCTTATTTTGTATAACAGATCAGGTGCTAGGTGCAAGTTTGGGATACCCTGCGCCCTGGTGTAATGACAGCAGTCAGAAACCAATGTAAAATTATATAACTTAGCACAGCTGAGGCTGAAGCACGCTTCTTTTGTATAACAGATCGGGTGCTAGCTGCAAGTTTGGGATACCCTGGGCCCTGGTGTAATGACAGCAGTCAGAAACCAATGCAAAATTAAATAACTTTGTACAGCTGAGGCTGAAACATGCTTCTTTTGTATAACAGATAGGATGCTAGCTGCAAGTTGGGATACCCTGGGCCCTGGTGTAATGACAGCAGTCAGAAACCAATGCAAAATTAAATAACTTAGTACAGCTGAGGCTGAAGCACGCTTCTTTTGTATAACAGATAGGATGCTAGCTGCAAGTTTGGGATACCCTGGGCCCTGGTGTAATGACAGCAGTCAGAAACCAATGCAAAATTAAATAACTTAGTACAGCTGAGGCTGAAACATGCTTCTTTTGTATAACAGATAGGATGCTAGGTGCAAGTTTGGGATACCTTGGGCCCTGGTGTAATGACAGCAGTCAGAAACCAATGCAAAATTAAATAACTTAGTACAGCTGAGGCTGAAGCACGCTTCTTTTGTATAACAGATCGGGTGCTAGCTGCAAGTTTGGGATGTTGTATAAAAAATTGGGTCATGTGCTGAAATGGAATCCCCATGTGGGCTGGGGTTTTTACAGGAGAGCAAAAAATTTAAAACTAATCAAGCTATAAGAAATGTTAAATGTGCCACTGCCAACATGGGATGCACAGTGGCCAGGAATTTTTACAGCACAAAACACAGCTATTTAAAACTGATCTGGCAAATGAAGTGAAATGAAAATAAAAAAAGCTTTCTTTCCCTGTCACTTTATCTGCTGTCCCTGCCTGGATCGTTCCCGATTTTTCACTATCTTTCCCTACCTTTCCCTGGCTCTCCCTGGCACTCTGTGGGTCTCTGTGGATCTCCCTGCCTCTCTGTTACTCTCTGTCCCTGTCTCTAGCAGCTCAGCAAGCTCCGTTGTCTGTGCACTGCAAGTCTCAAATCGGGTTACAAAGCATCATCTGCGCTACTGATTTGTAAACTTAAAAATTTTAACTGCATCTCTGCACTAGCATACTCTATTTTTTGCTAAATGTTTAATTTGTTAACATTGAAAAGTGAATCTATCAGAATGGGTTCCATGTTTCCAACAGTCCAATGTTTTCTCTAGTTTCCACAGTGTCCACTTGTGCAACCAACACATTAGAGGCAACAGTTGTGGTGATCTCTAAAAAGAAAAGAGCTTAAACTAGCGGAAACCGGAGGTCATTGCAAATCAGGTCCATTATGTACAGAATTTTTTCATCAGTTAAATTTGAATAAAGTCTTTAGGTTGCTTTAAATATTGTATATTTGCAGTTTATGACATGTTCGCAATAAACTTTTCACCTGGGGCCTAAATAGCTCTGAAGCAGCAGAACAATCAGCGATATGCTTGTCAGCAAAGCTAAGGGGATAATTAAACATTTCCTTGCTGTTTTCAGCAACACTTATTTTCTTTTACAAAACTCTGGAAATCTGACGTTGTGGCAGATTTTATTTTTGTTATACTTGATGTGAGGAAATTAGAAGTTTGTTAATCATAATTTGTACATTTTGTAAATGGGTCAGAAAAAGACTTTTAGGAATGTACTCTTGGATCAGTCCCCCTTAGGAGAGTTGTTCATTAAAATCCAAACTTTGTTAAATGCCCTGCAGGAGTTGTTGATTTTTTTCTTGTTTTAAATTTTTAAACATCTCTTCTTCATTGGAAAAAAACCCATGTGCAGAGTGTGTCCATCTCATGCTTTAAGAAAGAATGGATTCACATATATGTTTTTTTTTGTACCTTGTGTACTTGTGTTTGAGCCTTTGCTTAAAACAGGTCAGTGGAGGAGGTGCCCTCTCCAAATGAAGCAGAGAACCATGCAATATAACAGAGAGCTTAAATACAGGATCAAGCACATGGGTAAACGTTATATAGTGTTCATGTGGGGCACGCAAACAGTGTGGAAAAAATGTACCTGGTAAGTAGTTAAGCCTGAGTTTGGGATGTAAAGGAGATGGGATATGTAGTGCCTAGAGCCGTCTGTAGAAAATTAGCTGGGGGTCTGTAAAACTGCAAGGTCATTTACAAAATTAATTTCTGCTTCATTTTTCATAAGTGTAAAATTATATTAAGCTTCATTCCCCCGCACCTTACCTGCCCTCCCTGCCCAACTGCATTGAATGACGCAGTGGCTTGGCTGTGTTTTTTTCTTTTTAAACATGCTTTTCCACCTGCAATTTTTGTGATCAATGATTTGAACAAGATTTTAATAAACAACTCTCCTTTTTTTCTTTTTAAACATGCTTTTCCACCTGCAATTTTTGTGATCAATGATTAGCTGATCTCATGAATGCTTGCTGACATCACCAAGTCCCCTGGACCCAGCCCTGTAGAAGCCACCAAAAAAGGTGAGTTTACCAACGACCCAGGGGGTTTCACATAGCAAGGGATCCAGATTTTAGATGCTAAGGGGGCAGGCTAACGGCACACCCTGGAGTCTTTTAGACTCCACAACTAACCAGTACTGTATTTGAACTACCCTGATTTGGGTTAGTTCTCCTAACATACATGTCTAAAATATTACAATAGTTGTATTGGGGTTTTTAAAGATATTTTAGAAGAATAGTTTTTTTGTTTTTGTGTATTCTAATTTTACAGTGAGCTAGATGTCAGTAAGGAAAAACTCAGAGAGAGGAGCAAACAGAGGAATAACTATGGGGATATGGGGGTGCTCAGGAGGTCCCATCATTGTTGCTCCTCCACCTTAATTATCACATTTGTGCTCACTTGGCATCATTTAGAGAAAGGAAGTACGGTTCGCCTCTGCTATTTTAGTCTTTAGTCATCTAGCTGCATATAACTGAGTTAAAAGAAAGAAAAGGCTTACTGTATGACCCTTCAAAGGGTCCCATTTAATTTTCATACCAGGACCCCATTACATTTAGTTACACAACTAGGTGCAAAGTTTAGGACTTGTATTCTATAAACCTTTAACCGCCAGCCACGTGAAATATACATCTCTGTACCTCTAACTGTTAACGGACATTTACTCACCTCTCACTCATCAAGGCACCTGCGGCAGCTTGTTTTTGAGTTTATAGCATTGCAGAGACATTAGGGGGTCATAGGGCGCTGACCTCAGGTTGACTACTGTGACACGATCGTCGCAGGAGCCAATGCAAGGGTCATGCACTGTAGCTGTCATCAACTGGAGCCTGAATTATTTTTTTAATGGCGGTACAGGCATTATCAGCTTCTTGCTGCATCCTGATTTTAGTTAGGAAGATTGACGTAGGATACTGCTAGGTGATAAATATATATATATGCCCAACATTATTCAAGAACCTAACCAAGGTTGCTTGTGACAGTCAATACATAAAAAAAAAACTTGTTAGGTCTCATTAGTGTGATCAGATTCATTCATAAAAAAACAGCAATGTACCTGCTTTAGTTCACAAGCAGGGGATGAATTGAAGCTGCTCCTGAGATCCTGTGACCTCTTGCTGCCCCATATTTCACCACTTCTTTCTAGATCATTACAGAAATACAAACATACACATGCACACACACTTTACTTTTTAGTTATTATTACAGCTTTTAGATTTTATTATTACACTTAGCTGCATTATCACACTTTTTTACACTTTAGGTACAACTTTTTTGCATGTACTGATCTTTTGATTTTTTAAATTGGTTTGATTTCTATTACTGATTTGCATTGTGTTCTGTTAAGACTTTTTTAAATTTGATTTGGGTATAGCTGTGCATAAGTACATTGCTGCCCTACTATTTAGAAGGCGCATTGTATTTCGACAATATATCCTAAGCAAGCATGCTTAAAGTTTTATAAATCATGTGAGAGTTCTACTGTGTACACACATTTTAAAAAAAATCAAGGAAAGGACACACATCTAGACCCCACTGGTTGTCGTTGATTTGTGTATAATGGCAAAATTGTTTGGGAGCTCATAACGCCTTTATTAGGGAGAGGTTACGCTTATACATAGATTATTATTATACCAGCATGCCCCTGTTTAGCGCTTAATAATTTTTGGACACCCCAGCTTGCGGCACTGTCAACTGTAACTGGAAAGGCTTGTCAAAGGGCATTTCTGAATTAAAAAACTAAAGAAAGTCCTATGCTCTTAGAAGCAGAGCTGCTGACTGTTATATTTATAGTTAAAAATAATGTATTTATGCTGACAACAATCCATGGTGAGTCAATATCAAATGCGCAGCAACATGGTACCCAACCCAAAAGCTTGGTTGCATCAGAGATTATTATAAAGTTATGGGTGGCATTGATAAAACTGACCAAATTCTCACTTACTACAATGCCACCAGAAAATCCAAAGCCTGGTACAAAAGAGTTTCTATTCATTTAGTCCAATAACAACTTTCAACTCTCTCGTTGTCTTCAAGGCAACAGTACCAGGCTAAAATTTGACATTTATAAAGTACGATCAGCAGCTCCTTGTTTTGCTGTTTGGTGAAGCTGAGGAGGTACCAGAGGTTGCAGGCAATGACAACGAGACCAGGTTAATTGGGGACCTCTTTATAAACCCAACCCTGGTAAGAGATATCTGCAGAAGGCTACTGCCCAAAGTGTCCCTGCAAACCCGTTTGTTTATGTTTTGAGGATAATTTTGAGCTTTACTATACCCAGTTAGATTATTGATTTATGTATTTTTGATCTGCTTTGTTTTTATTTTCATTTTAGACTGTACGTGGGCTGTCCCCCTTATAGTTACCATATTTTTTGCCCTATAAGGCACACTTATTTTCCCCAAAAGTGGGGGGAAATGTCACTGCATCTTATTGGGTGAATGCACATTCCCAGCTACCACTCCTCAGCAGCCATATCCCGCCGACACACATACCAAAAACACACACACATTACTGGCTGCTGCTGCCCTAGCGTCTGCCTCCGCCATCGCCTCTGCAATCTTTGAGGCGGCAGGCAGAGGTGGCAATTATGGAGGCAGCGGATGCTGGTGATATGTGTGTGTGTGTGTGTGTGTGTGTGTGTGTGTGTGTGTGTCGGCTGTGTAGGAATGTTTTTGTTTTTGGGAGGGGCATGCTGCACACTGTCTGTATTTGGAATGCCTGCACACTGTCTGTATTTAGGATGCCTGCACACTGTATGTATTTCCTACGCCCATACACTACCTGTAATTGGGTTGGGATGCCTGCATTCTGCCTGTAATTGGGATGCCTGCACACTGACTGTAATTGGGATGCCTGCACACTGCCTGCATTTGGGATGCCTCACACTGCCTGTATTTGGGATGCCCCTCACTGACTGTAATTGGGATGTCTGCACACTGCCTGCAATTGGGATGACTCACACTGCCTGTAATTGGGATGCCCCTCACTACTTGTAATTGGGATGCCTCACACGGCCTGTAATTGGGATGTCTCACAATGCCTGTAATTAGGATTCCTCACACTGCCTGTAATTGGGATGCCCCTCACTGCCTGTATTTGGATAGCCTGTACACTGCCTGCAGTTGGGATTCCCACACACTGCCTGTATTTGGGATGCAGACATTGCCTGTAATTGGGATACCCACACACTGCCTGTAATTGGGATGCTCGCACACTGCCTGTATTTGGGATGTCTGAACACTGCCTGTTATTGGGATGCCCACACACATCATTTAATTAGGATGCCCCTCACAGACTGTAAGTGCTTGTAATTGGGATGCCTGCACACAGTCTGTAATTGGGATGACTCTCACTGCCTGTATTTGGGATGCCTGTACACTGTCTGCAGTTGGGATGCCCACACACTGCCGGTTATTGGGATGCCCAAACACTGCCGGTTTTTGTTTTTTGGGATGCCTGCACAGTGCCTGTAATTGGGATGCCTGCACACTGCCTGTAATTGGGATGCCTGCACACAGCCTGTAATTGGGATGCCCACATAGTGCCTGTATTTGGGATGCCCGCACACTGCCTGCATTTGGGATGCCCCCACACTGCCTGGAATAGGGGTACCTACACACTGTCTGTATTTGGGATGCCCGCACACTGCCTGTATTTGGGATGCCCACACACTGCCAGTATTTGGGATGCCTACACAGCGCCTGTAATTGGGATGCCCAAAAACTTCCTGTAATTGGGATGCCCCTCGCTGGCTGTAATGTGGCATGCTGCTCACTGTCTGTAATTGGGATGCCCCTCACTGTCTTTAGTGTGGGATACCACTCACTTCCTGTAATGTGGGGTCTGTAATGGTGTGGTTGGGGGAATTCTGCATACTGTCTACAACATAGTGATTGGGAGGGTGTATTTTAGCACACCATTTGGTTAAGAATATTTCTTATTTCTAATTTTTCTACTCCAAATCCTGGGTGCATCTTATATGGTGAAAATGTGGTAATTTTTATTTTTTGTGTACTTTTACAGGTAGTGTGGTCAGTGTATTTTTGTTTCCTTATTTTGGTACTTTAGTTGATGTGATGGTAAGTGCTGAGGAGGAGCAGCTGGTTACTGGTGGTGGATGATAAAAACATTGTGGATTAGGATTAGGAGTTTCTGATGCCACAAGCTACTCTACTGGCACCTTACAAGGCAAATTCTAATGACACCTCTTAGTACCACTAAGAAATGTAAAGAGTTGATTTGCTTGAAAAACTGCAAGGTGCACAGTCTGTCAGCACAGCTGAAATTTTCAAGTAAAATTACCCTTGCATGCATACTTTACTTCGGAGGTGTTTTGTCAACTCTACCCTTGAAAGTACCTATGTTGCGTATTGTTTCAGATTTAGCCTGTTTTCTCTTGCTCGTATTTTGATGTTTTAGGAAAATGTGTGTTTTTTTTTTTTTTTTTTAAATTATGCATTTGTATTCTTTTTGTTCAGGAAACCATGTGCAGCCATTACATTTCTTGAAGAAAGCTTCAAAGAATATATAGTTTGTGAGGGGTATTTAAAAAGTAAAGGGTTGTTTTGCTTTAGAAACTGCAAGGCGCACTCTTTGTCTGCAGAGCTGACATTTTAAGTATAATTACCCATATGGGCACTCTTTACTTTGGGGTGTTTGCCAATGCTACCCCTAAAAAATACCTATGCATGTTGGGTATTGTTCTGTTCAGAGACCTTGCTGCTCGTATTCATATTTTGATTTTTAGGAAAATATGGTTTTGATTCAGATTTACTTTTTACTATGTTTACTTTTTATAGAAACTTTTGCAAGCAATATGGTTTTCTTGAAAACCTTGAATTTTTTTCCACATATTTCACCCAAAAATATTGAGAAAGCAACCTGAAAAAAAAAAACAAAAATCTCCTATTAAAGCCCAAACTCCCTGGAAATTCCTGCAAAAAACAGATATATAGTTCAAAATGTTAAAAAAATGCATGGCAAAAATAGATGTTATGTTTCTTTTAGTATCAGATTGATGTAAAACACATGTTTATGGCATGTTAGTTTATTATGCTTAGCCTGTAATACTTGTATACCTGTAAAACTATTTTTCCTAAATGGCCTTCATTCCATGGTCCAACAACACCGTTCAAGTCTTTAGGAATAGTTAGGCTGTGTTTTCTGGTGCATGTAAGCAAGTAAAGCATCCAAAATCTGAATGTTAGCATAGCCGCTCTTGCGATTGGCAGTGGCACCTCCTGTACCCCTCTAAGGCCATGTACAGCCATGCCAGCCATACAGTTACAGTTGCCATTGCCCTAGTCTCCTACTCAATGCCCTGTCCACAGCCCCATTGTACCCACAAGCCAAGAAACAGAAAAATGTAAAGAAACAATGCACACTTTATATTTGCTGTTTCAGCGTTGAATAGTCTAATTGTATCTAATGTAATTAAACATGGCATCCTAGGGGCTGAATATGACAGGGAAAAGGTTACTCTATGAGCAATGTTAGGGGATCTTATTTAATGTCTCCTGCAGAGTTTGGTCAAATGAAATTCCTCCTTTTTTTAATCTTATATACTTTATCTGGCTCAGTGCAATTTTTGTTATTATCTACATATGAATTATTGACATTTTAAAGGTCTCCCCAGAATTTGGCAAAATTTGTTCAGCACAAAACCTAAATGGTCATTTTAGCTTTGATCCAAAACTAAAATGGTAGCACTCATTGTATAGCTTTTTTTATTTTACAAATCCTAGTGCACTATTATTTTACTATTATTATGACTCATCCTTGCCATCAACCTCAGTATAATTTGAATTTGCCGGTAATAAGTTAATTTTGTTGTGTACAAAATTTCAGGGATACATCATTTCAGGTGTTCTTGAGATTACAGTTATTAACCTTTTTATAGTCTGAGTTAAGTAATTGCATGGAAGTGTTCCAGCTCTATGCACCACTCTGTGGCTGTATTTTAATGAAACAGTAAACTAAAAAAGATGACAGCAGCTTGTGATTCAGCATGGAGTTATTTTTCTTGTTCAAATAAAGCATTTGCCTTGTCCTTTCTGTCATCCATTCACTGGATAAGTGTTTCTAAACCTGTTCTCAAGCCCCAACAACCAGTCATGTTTTGTGAATCTCAATACAATGACCTACTGTATGTGTACCACAGTTAAAGAAATAATGAAACCTGTGCATCAAAAACATAACTTGGTGGACCATTAGGTTTTAAAAGGGGTTAATTTGCATAAAGTCTACTTACCCCCCCACACTGTTCTCTATGCTAGCTGCCATCTTCAAAGTGGTTGCAAACTGGACCTAGAGTTTATAAGTCTCTAGGTCCATTGAAATACCTGATTTGAGATGACTTGTTTGGTAAAGGTATTGGGAAGGTACTTTTTAGTGTATGCTTTTCTCTCCACTTCCATGGACAGGAGCAGACTTGCCTCCTGGAGACCTGGGTGAATTCCTGGTGGGCTGCACTGATTTGGATCTCTTTGGGCTGCTGCTTCATACACCTCCCTCCAAAGAAACCCTAGACAACATTTTGTCCCAATGATATAGCTTTAGCATAATTGCTGTGAAGGGGGACATACTAACCCCTGCCATATTGTCAGTCTATAAAATACTAAAGCTCCTAAAGATTTAGTATGATAGTGTTGGCTTTATCCACCCAACCATGACCTATAAATGGAATGCTATAGCTTTAGTCTTGGGGCACACTTGACTGGCCAGTTAGCACAGTGGGGAAGGTGGGGCTCAGTAGGGGTGGTACTGGCTGGCAATAGGCTAACTGCCCTGGTGAAAACCCCAGGCTAATTTTTGGCTTAAGTCTGCCGCTGTCTATCGATGTCCCACCTGTGTCACCCCAAATTGCAGTCACAGGCTTTATTTGGGGTGGCTGTTTAGACCAATGCGTTGGAAGATGGAACCTTTTTCTCAGTGGTGAAAGTCCCTCTTTTGTTTCCGAAAGTTTACCTTTTTTGATAATTTCCCATTATCCATAGGCATAAGATTTTTTCAGTCCTCCGCCAGGTTAGCGTACTCAATGTAAATTATTTTAACTCAAGTGATATGAAAGACAGGGCTATAGGGCTCATTCATAGCCTTCTCAAAACCATCTTGTTTTTGTCTCGTAATGTGTAATTTTCACTATTTTCCTGTATGTCTATGTGCGTACGCATGATGCAGAGCTGCGCTATCGTAAATGGGTGTTTACTGCTCTCGCAGCGTACACGAGAGGACGAGGTTTTCATTTACGTTGCTTTGTAATCCTCGTATACTACCGTGTTTCTGCGTTTTTCATCGTACCTTCCAACCTAGATTTTCAGTTTCCCGCGATATTCAGCTTGCATGTTTCTCAAAATATACGTAGTAACGTAATTTTGTTGTAGAAGCTGCTATGTTTGCACGCATGTACGCATGCACGCAGCTTATTAACTCATTCATGTCCCCCGTTTCAACTATTTTCTTACTCACTTCTGCTCCCATGCTTACCTTAACTCCCTTGTGAGTGTTTTTTTCCCCTGTCCTACTCTATTAATGCTTACCTTAACTCCCTTGGCACTGTATGTTTTTCTCTGCCCCACTCTATTCATGCTTACCTTAACTCCCTTGGCACTGTATGTATTCCTCTGTCCCACTCTATTCATGCTTACTTTAACTTCCCTTGAGTGTTTCTTTTTCTCTATCCCCATATTTTCATGCTTACCTTAAGTTCATCTATTCTTTAGATATTTTTCAATTCCTTCTGGCTTTTTTCGGATTTATGTGCAAGTGGATTTGTAAAATCATGACATTTATATTAGTTATCAAGAAATTATAGACATCATAAACATTTTTTGGTATAAAATGTATTAAAAGTAGGTTTTTGTTTTTAAAATGTTTTTTTCTTATCAAAAAAAGAAAAGAAAAAATAAATTAATTTCTAGTATATGCATTTTGAATACATGTTGATTAAAATATTATTAATTTATAGCCTATGCATTGTTCCTGAAATTAATCTAATATTCTAGCATATGGATTGTTCCTGAAATTAATCTAATATTCTAGCCTATGCATTGGGAATACCTGTTGATAAAGGCATGTTAACGTAAATCAACTAAGTTGTCTAAAAACTTACCAGGCTGGTGGGCGACCTGTTCTTGGGGGACCACCCTCCTCTCTGTGGCCTGCCACTCCTCTTGGTCTGACTCTGTAGAGGAAGCAAAAATATAGTAATGTATAATTTCATATTTGTTACGAAAATGTTACGACGACATTTACATTTGAATTTGTGTGTGACATCACCCACCTTCTCCTAGCACCTCAGGTGCTTGGCCTTGTGGCCTGTGACCTCCTGCCTCAACTCCAGGCTCTACACCCACCACCTCAGCATCTAAAAGTATATAAGTAAGAAATGAGTGTATGTTTACAGTGCATGTACCTGTGTGTGCTTCTGTGTGATAATCATACCTGAGTGCTGCTGTTCCCACATCTCCTCCGATTCCCTGACGAGCAGCTGATGCCTCTTCTCTGCAGACAGGTCCGGTGGTTGCTTTTTAGGACTTTCAGAGGAGGGGGAGGACCTTGGCACTGGACTGCCACTACCTTCACATCTGCCCAAATCTCTCCAACCTTGGCCGAACTCCTCGCCTCCGGGTGGGCCCTTATTCTATAGGTATATTCACTCACTAGAAGACAATAGTATTCATAAACACAGGCCTGCCTAAGGTCAGTGTATTCCTAAGATGTAATGGTACTTTACTTACTTGGGAAATGTTTCCTGAAGAATTTCCTTACCCCGGGCCTCTTCCTGCATTTTAGGTCCGACCAGTGCTGGATGATCTTGGTATAGGTGAAGGTGGTGTCAGTTTCCTCCTGCAGCTTGGCTACTATGTCCAGTGCCAAGGTCCATTTTTCAATGCTGCTCGGCAGGTAATCATACAGATGGGTCAGCATCATCTAAAAGGTGGAAGAAAAACAGATGTCATTAAATAAAGCATCATACAGATCTTTTTAATTATGCAAGCAGGTTATTATTAGCACTCCCCCAAACCTGTTAAATCATTGTTAATGTCTGGACCTATCCTCGGATAGTACATTTGTTTGTGACGCACATGTGCGCACAACGTTCTATGCATTAGGTGCGTTTAAATTTACATTTTTGGCCCACTTTTTTAGCCCGTAATGGCTAAACATCTGGTGTGCAAATAAACGCCTGCAAATATCACACGCATAATGGTCTCCTGCTGATGGCGAGTGAAGAGCGTGGGGGCTCTCTTTCATTATGTGGCGCGCCCCAGCAGTTTCCGGGGCATGCGCAGCCGTACGCACTGACTTCATAGACTGTGACAACTATTTAAATGGTAGCCGCCAACACAGCTATGTTTATGATCACACATCAAGATGACCGGTAAGAGACGACCCCAAAAGACGCCAAAACAGGCTGCATCGCAGGATCGCCGTGGCGTACGCCAGCAAGAGCCTGTGCCTTCAACTTCCAGGCAACACAGTGGGAGGCCAGCTACCAGATCCAGCCAAGGCACTTCTAAGGATAGTTTTGGAAGACTCCATTCTCACCCATCACAGAAGGATCAGGCTACCAGGGCTTCTAAAAGGCAAAAAGAGGTTAGTTTGAGCCAGCCTGCAGCTCAACCAAAAATTGCCCCAACCCAAAAGGGATCCTCCACAAGCCACAATGCTCCCCTTACTCAAACATCTAAAGGCAGCAAGTGTAGTAAGGGCAAGGGGCAGAGAAGGCCAAAACACCATAGCCCCCCCATAAAAACCCTCTCCTGTTAGAGGCAACTTGCCTGAATCAATTTTAGAGAGCCCTCTGTCACCGTGTGCCTCAACAGCTGATTCTTCCTGGGCCAGCCAAGCTAACACACCCAGTCCCCAAGCAAGTCCTGCCCACTCATTTCCCAGCCAAAGGTCTCATTCATCCTCATCCGCTAGTCTAGCTCAAATGTCACCTATTTTGCCAACTAGCCAGGATGAGGCAGACAGGTCATCAGTTGGCAGAAACCTGCGCCGTGGCAGTTTGAGTGGGCGGTTTAGTGAGCCCCAATGTATGGCTTTGGCTACTGGTGTCTCCGACCATTTCCAGGAATTATATGGGAGCAGATTTAAAGCAACCAGTAAGAACAGAAAAATGGAAATTTGGGAGGAGATCACCAAGCAGGTGAATTGCTCTGGCACGGAGTGTAAAGATGTGGAGTAACTGCAGAGGAAATTTTCTGACTTGAAGTATCCGTTCGTCAGAAGATTAACAAGCGCAAGTTGCTTGTGTAAAGATAGTTGTTTGTGGTGGGCAGGTTGATGTGGTGCATGAGCTTCTAATGTTTGTTTTTTTATATGGTTTAAGTTTGATAAACTGATACCCATCAAAACTCCTATTCACTGCTGCTGAGGAAATGGTCTTAGGTTTAATCCACCCATCAACACTTCAGGGCGTTGCAGGGAGGATGACAATTATCTTGAGCCAGAAGGTTAGTATTTCAACTAATGGATGCTCTTTTTAGTGTAAAAAATGTATAGAAAATGTTTCAGACCACAAGGTATGTGTGTATGTTAACCTTAGATTATGATGTAATTTCAGCACAACCAACAGTTCAAATGATTACCCTACAACTGTTCAACTACCAACAGTTGGAGGGTCGGTGCCACTTCTTCAGAACAGCGTTAGCAAGGAGTACTATTACTGAACAATTACATCTAGTAATTGTAATGTTCCCTACCTGGTGACGCATGTGAAGCAAGATGACAATTTCCCACAGGATATTTAGAAAAAAATAGCTAAATACTTTCATTTCTGTCCCTACAGACACCACCCATTATGGCAGACATCCATGAGCTTGAGGAGGATGTCAACATGTCGCTGCCACCCCAACAAAAAACACAGCAACAGCAGCTGCCACTGCACCAGCTGCAGCCTCCCACAAATCCGCTCAAGCATGCCCTCTGCTGGCACAGCCCTAACAACAGCACCAGCATGGCCAGCAGATGCCTACCCAACAAACAGGTACATGGCCAAGCTCTACTGCAGAGGATTTGGGCTCACCATCTGGAAATTTCACTAGCCCTGGCCCTGCAGCTGCACGCCTCCAAACCCGGGTAAGAGGACGACGGACTCAGCACCATCACCATCTTACCCTGGTGAGGCGTGTGCAGATGATGGAGTCAGCTTGGAGAAGTGATAGCCGCAACTTCCGCCAAACCAGCGAAAGATTTCAACAAAATATGGCTAGTAACATGACCCAAATTAATAATACTCTGCAAGCCCTGCTGGAGGAAAGCCGGACCACCAATGGACAGAGGGCGGAGCAGTGGCAGATGCATAATTCTAACCCTGCCCAGATGGTGGCCATTCTTCAGGCGGCACAACAACCATACTTTATGCAGCAACCATACCATTAAATTGCTTAGTACAATTTTGATTTGTTATGTAAGGGCATTTGATCATGAGTGGCTATCATGTCCAATTAGCATAGAATATTCCATTACACTTAACTAACTTTTGCTGTTGTTTCCAAATTTTACTTTGGCAAGGAAAAGAACAAATTTAGAAATTAGTAACATAAAATAACACATATTGGTAACAAACACCTAACATAAATTTTAAGTGAAATGAGTGGAAATCAGGTGCTCCCTGACAGACTGAGCAGAGGAGCTCTGGGTGCCAACATAAAGCTCTTCTGGTATGTCCAGAAGTGCTGGAGAGGGAGATACATCCATATATTGGGGCACCTTCTCCATTATGGCAAAATTATGGAGAATCATACAAGCACAGATAATTTTAATAACTTTGGCCGGCTCGTACTGCAGAGCCCCCCCTGCTTGTCCCGGCTTGCGGAAGTGACTCTTTAGCAAGCCAAATGTCCCTTCAACTACAGCCCAGGTCTTCCGATGGGCCCGATTATATAATTCTTGTGGCTGCGTCTGAGGGCGAAGGATGGGGGTCATTAGCCATGGGAGAAGGGGGTATCCCGAATCACCTATAAAAACAAAATACTCTCAATATAATAATTACATTGCATCTCAGTAAATCAGAGGGGAAGAGCATCATATGTTGAGGCAGGGGACTCCTACATTTATAGCAGCTATAAGTCAGCTATTAATAAACACTTACCCAGTAGCCAACCACCAGACAAGTTGCCAGAATCAAAACGTTCATAGAGACTGGATTTCCGCAGAATTTAGGCATCATGTGTAGACCCAGGAAATCCAGCCATGACGCTGAGAAAGAAAAAGTCTGGACCAACCACACACTGGACGTTTATTGAATTAAACATCTTTCTGTTCCTGTAATTGCAAAAGAAAAAAACGATTTACAAAACATATATTGAAAATTTTACTTTCTCATTGTTAAGGGGTCTTTATTAGTTAATTTTGGGTGGAAAAACCTCATATATAACAGTTAAAATACAAAGTAGTTTTATATTTAGATTTAGGTCAACATTAACATATACAAATTAGCTTTAGATCTAGATTTAGGTAAACATTAACATACAAAGTAGCTTTAGATCTAGATTTAGGTCAACATTAACATATACAATACAAGGATACATTAGGTAACATATATGGAAGGATGGGCAGAAAAACCACATACCTATATAAATGTTCATCTGCTGCTGGAGGCACCAGCGCTATGTTCGTACAGTTGATCGCACCCATGATGTTAGGCATATCGGCTATATCATAAAAGCCTAACTTCACCGCATTTCAGGCTACCACGTTATCAGGGAAACAAATGTATTTTTGAAACATGGTAGCCATGCCATCCAGAAACTTGTTTAGTGTGTGGCTCAGTGTAGGCTGGGACATGCCAACGGAGAGGGCACCCAGCCTCTGGAATGAGCTGTTCACTAAAATTTGAAGGCAGCCAACCAATTTGGTCATGCCTGCAATTGCATGCCCCTTCCTTGTGGTGAGGGCTAACCATGGCCGCAGCTCACTATACAGTTTTCTCAAGGGAAACACGGTTCAGTCGGGTGAGCTTGAATAGCTCAACGTCATGCGTGCGAGCGATATCCAAACGTGCGCGATGCAACCTGAAATCTGACATGCAGATGCATAGTATGCCGCGTTGCTGCAGGCGCTCATATTCTTCCACGTAGTCCACCTCCATCACACGGCAACTCACACAACGGCAGCAAACTCTTACCAGGAAATACACCCCGTAAGTTTAGTGGACAGTTTTATTGGCAGTTTTCAAATCAACAATCAAGGCTCGGAATCATGTGCAAGCCCATTCCAATAACATAACATTCCTAAGAAAGCGAACTATTTACGCAAAATATATGATTGTCAAATATGCCTATTTGCGTTAATGTAAACGCACATACGCATGAAAAAAGACACGAAAATCCAGTTAATGGCTGCAAAAACTCACCAAAAATACACAAACACACGTGAAAGTGAAGGAAAAGGAGGCTGTGAATCAAGGCCTATGTGTCTTTATCTGTTGTTCCCAGATGGATTATTGTTCATGAAGCTTGTGATGATCTGATAGAGAGATTTCCTTATTGTCATAGAAAAAATAGTGGCGGTTTCTTCTTAATGATTACTATTTGAATTAAGTTCCACCCAAAGTGACAAATCAGGTTCACATAGTGTACGAATCTGGTCAATAACACAGGATTGGGCTATCTCAATCAGAGGTAATCACAATTTTAATTCTCTAAATTAATGTGAATGTGAAAGTATATTTCATCCATTTAAGTTCAAAGGCCATAATTTAAGCAAAAATACATTTCGTAGCATAATATAGTAAAGCATCATGGATTTAATAAAAAGTGTCAGGTTACAAACAAAGATCAAACTGCAGGTATTGAGCTGGTCGTACCAAAGCCATGCCCACCCATTGGCCGAAACCTGGAAGTGCAGCTCCTTGCTTTACAAACCAGGACAGTGGTAGGATGATCAGCAGTTCAGGAGCAGCAGTAAAGTTAGCAGAAGTTCTAGTGCCCCTAGTCACTGTATAGCAAAAGTAAGCATTTCCTTCAACTTACACAAATGAACAAACAAAAGCAAAGTCAATTTTAAAAAGTTCACACTGTAAACACTGTGAAGAAGCTTTTAAACAACATCACTGCATTTAGTAATAGATTGCCGATAAGCACTTCACATATACCTATACATAGACCTTAATATTAATACAAATCTTAGATAATATACCATATAGAGCAACTCTTGAATCCCAATTCACATAGGTCCATGACAGAAGATAAATTGTTATGATTTTTTCATTGATTTTCTGTACTACTTTTATTATTTCAGTTACTCTAGATATGAGCTCAGACAAGCTAAGATTCAAGCTGGATTACCCTAATGTATCATACTGACAAATAATGTCTGCAGCCTGTGGGACAAGTACAGCTTTTCCTGTAAAATTACCAGAAATATCATTTTATGGCAAATACACACCCCACACTCCAACTGAGGGAGCAATACATCTAAAACCTGGTTGGCGGAATACAGTAAAAGTGTAAAACCGTAAATGTGAGTGTAATTTTACAGAGCACACTTTAGTGTTGCTAAAATATATAAGTAGAACAAAACCCTTAGCAGCCGGCCCTGGAATCTAAAATATTTTTTTGGTTGGACTTCCCGCTCTGTGAAACCCCCTAGTTTGTCCATAATAAATTATTAGCCGTTAGCTGTGACAATTTGATCTGGCAAAGGGATGATTTTTATCACATATTTTACCAGAAAATATTGAGAAAGCATTGACAAAAATTACAATGAAAATACAAGACATTTCATGTTAAAGCCTAAAATCTGCCTGAAAATCCCTGCAAATATCACAGTTAAACAAACAGTATATTGCACAAAATGGCCTGACAAGAGTGACATCAGCATTCTGTGTGTACAGGGCTTACTTCTCTCTTCATGTAGTTCTTGTTTTACTTTAAAACCCTTGTCCAGACACACTTTCTGCCACCTTATCCCCCTTTGGAACTTGAGTAAATTGAGACATCTAAGAGCATCTCAGCAAATCTTTTGTATTCATAGCAAAATACATTTTTTTTGCATTTAAGGGTCAAATAGTTTATGACACTTTATGTTTTTAAGGTGTGGCCATGAAAGGGGTGGAAATAGGCTCCAGAAGTTGCTCCAGTATATTGAAGTTGTAATAAGGATACACAGCTAGCAAAAGGCTAGGATGTCTGCATTTTCTTAAAGGAACTGTATACCCACCAAGGCAGCAAGCAGTCTACCTGATACCTGTCCCATCTGCCTCTCCTCAGTTTCCTGAAACGCAAGGTGTAAGCAGATGCAGGGCTCCAAAGTTTGCCCTCCTTTCATTTTTATTGCTCCATGCAAATAAGTGGTCTGACAGCCACTTTCTCCCTTTTAACACCAGTGAGCATGGCAAGCTACAGAAGTCCCATTACTTTCTTTGACCACAGCAGAGCATGTTCAAGACTCATAAAGCTGCACCATGACTTGCCCTTCCCAGCTCAGGAAGGACCAAGAAACTAAAAAAAAAATAAATCCACTTAGAATACATAAGGTATTTACATATTATCTGAGATTTTGAGATGCTTTTAAACAGCTGGTTTAACACTAACACTGTTGTGTCAGTACTTTTTAATACCGCTTGCTTAAGCAAATTGGATGTCAATACTCCACTTGGGTGTCAGTACACTTTAATAGCACTTGCACAAACCACTTGGGTGTCAGTACTCTTTAATAACACTTGCTCAAACCACTGGTGCATCAGTACTCTTTAATACCTTATCCGGGTTATAGAAGGAAATGAATGGAAGATAGATTTTAATACTCCAGATGGGCACTATGAATATCCTGTAATGTTCTTTCGACTTTGCAATGCTCCAGCTATCTTTTAGGAGTTTTTCAGTGAGATCTATCAGGATATGCTACACCTATCGGTGGTAGTGTCTCTTGATGACATTCTCATGTATTCTCTTGATCTTCAGTTTCATTGTCCAGTTCTACATCAACTCCGGGAAAATGGTTAATGCGCTAAATTGGAGAAGTGCCTTCTTGATTAATCTTCGGTTCCCTTCCTTGGATATATAACTACCACTGAAGGATTACAAATGGATCCCCAGAAAGTTGCGGCATTTCAGAATTGGCCTCAGCCTCAGTCTCAAAGCCACACAAAGATTCTTAGGGTTCTGTAATTATTGCTGTCTGTTTATTCCTGTCTACTCCAGTCTTGTTGCCCCCATAACTGCCCTAACTAAAAAGGGAGTCAGTGCAAATTCCTGGCCTGCTAGGTCAACTTCTGCATTTACAGCTCTCAAAGAGGAATTATTTTATGGTCCTGAGCTTCCCCACCCAGATCCTATTGCCTCTTTGTTTTTGGAGGGGAATGTATCTTGTATAGGTGCTGGAGCAGTTCTTCTTCACAAGCATTGAAACAAATTATGTCTGTTGACATTCTTTTCTGAAAAGTCTTCTTCGGCAGAGAAGATTTACTCAGTTGGAGATCGTAGACTCCTAGCCATCAAGTTGGCACTTGAAGAGTGGCACCATCTGCTGGAGGGCTCACTGTACAAGATCACAGTCTACACAGACCATAAATACTTGGCTCATCATTTGAATCCCAGGCAGACCTGTTGGTTCCTATTCTTTATGCAATTTGACTTCTCAATTACTTAAAACCAGGCCAGAAAAACACTTGTGCTGATGCCTGGTCCCGGTCTTTTGATATGACTCTGAACTACTGCCTTTCCTGTGCCAATTCTGAGACTGAATCAGGTTAAAATCAATGATACTTCAGTACTGAACAATTTACCCTCAGGAAGGATTTTGTACCTTTAGATCGACCTCCACCTTAGCAGACCACTACATACGTGAGGTCTTCAGACTCCATGGTATGCCAACCATGCCAACCCACAATAAGGCTGATTCAGCACCTCATTGTGAATGCTCTTTTTTTGAGGAAGTGAATTAGGAAATTGGGAATCTCCAAATGCTTGCTGTTGCTTTGGAATTCCCACCTTGGCCTTCAGTTCTTGCACTGCTGTGATGCTGAGTCATCCAAGAATCCTGTCATGTGTCATCCTCTTTCTCTGAGCAAGTACTCCTATCAGTTTTCTGTCAACACAACTCCGTCCTGGAAATCCTGGTGGTGAAGACCTGGGCACAGACTCTCTGCCAGACTATATCCACCATCTGGGACTGTACCTCAGAGGGCCTGGCTGTCCCTTAGACTGACCAACTCAGGTGGAGGACAGTGAATCCACACCACCAGTCATGACACAGAGTGTACTCTATGGAGGTCTGTGCTCAGTTTAATACATGTTGAATGCTAAACTGTGATCAATAAACAGCCTTCATCAGATATATTGTAACTGCACCTGGTCATCAAATGCAAGAGGGCTTGTGATTAGCAGTGTCGATTGAAACCTCTGTGAACCTAATCCCACATTAAGCAAACTGGGTAGGGTCTAGGGCTGTGTTCCCTAACCCTCTCCTCGAGAGCCATCAACGGGTCATCTCCACATAGCTGATTCTATAGCTCTGCTGCTGCTGCAAAAATTACTTTACCTCTGTGTGGAGATCTGTAAAACATGTCCAGTTGATGGCTCTCGAAGAGAGGAATGGGGACACTGGCATAGGGTGCCTATGCATCTTAAAGTGGACCATCACCCTCGGGTGATCGGCCCGGGAATCTATAAGATCACCGGGATGTCCCGCTGGGTGAAACCCCCCCAAAACCCCCTTACCTTAGTTTCGGCGGCGGCCGGCCACCGCCGCCTCCCTCGCGCCCCTCTAGGCGTGCGTGCCCCCGCGCCGGCCGTCTGTGAACGGCCTGGCGCGGGGGCGCGCGCGTCAAGAGGGACGCGCAGGAGGCGGCGGCAGAGGAGCCACAGACAAGCGGCTGTCAAATCGCTTGTCCGTTGGCGCTGGGAGCGGGGAGAGGTGAGTTTTTAGGGTGATCGGGGGGGTTTCACACAGCGGGGCACCCCGATCGGGGGTGCCCCGCCGAAGTGGACCAAGACCCAGGATAGTCAAAATCCTGGGTGTTGGTCCACTTTAATGTGGATTTAATCTTGGCTTTCAGAGCTTCATCACAGCAACGGGCCCATAGTCATTGGGGCTAGTGATTTGACTCTTCATCGGGAGAAGGATTGTAGTGGCTTAAAGCAAATACATTGACTTGTGCATGGGAAATATATGCCTGCCAAGCAGCCCAATTGTAAATTAGCACATGGTTTAATGTCAACAGTGAGTAAAAACACAACATTTAATTCTCGTGGTAAATAGAAGACCTACATTTGAGAGGCATCTATTATATATCAGACAAGCAATCTCTGTTTACAGTTTTGACATCTGTACACCATCTACCGTATGGTAAATGTGAATAAAAACTTTGACACATTTATTCTTACTGCTGTCCAGTCCCCAAAGTACACTGAATATGTTTGTGGTTGCACTGCCGAATTAAACTATATATTCTATTCAAGCTTTAGTACACACCTCAAGCTTTCATGTGGTACCAGGCTTGTTGTTTGGTTTTCTGGAAGTAATCTCTAAAATAATGTTTTGGCTGCACAAAGTTCCTTAAAAAAGCATTAAAGATATCAATTAAAATTTCCTTAAAAAACAAGTTAAATCTGAAAATGCAAGTTCCCCTGAACAGAACAATACCCAACATGCATAGGTACTCCCAAGGAAAGAGTTGCCAAACACCCCAAAGTAAAGCATGCGCGTGAGTCTAATTTTACTTGAAAATTTCAGCTCTGAAGACAGTTTACACCTTGCAATTTTACAACCAACACAACCCTTTATATTTGAAATCACACTCATATATTCCCTGAAAGTACACATCTTAAGCTTTCTAGGCTTACCCAGCTTGTTGTAGTGGGCTTATTTTTTGGAAGTAATTCCTTGAAGAATTCTTTGGTTGCACAGGGTTTCCCTAAGAAATCTATAAAAATGCACAATAAAAAACAAATTTTAAAAACAAGCCAAATCCGAATGCCCAAGATCCCCCGAGCTGAACAATACGCAACAAGCATAGTTAATTATTGAGATTTTGTCACTGGGGAGCAGCTATGCAGGGCTTGTAGAAAAGGGTGCAAGAGGCCAGCCTTGATAGCCCCAAAAGCCCAAATAGCTCCAGGCTTTTCTCTCCCCCCCCCAGGCTTTGGGGAGGCAGGTAATGGAGGGGGCTCGGGGGTTAATGGCAAGTCACCTGCTAACCACAGGTGACTTGCCAGACCCCACACATTGTGAACTGGTATAGGGGTCTCATGGATTCCTTACCAGTTCACAATAGGTTAACTGGAAAAAAAGACACCACACACTACTTTTTAAATAAAAAATGTTTCTTTACTCACCTCCAATCTTCAGCTCCTCTGTTCCTCGAGTATCCAATGACAGATGAGGTGATTTGCTGGAAGGGGGGACAGGGGATCAGAGGATCCCATGCCCCTTCACCCCTCTCTCCAGTATCACCGTATCTGACAATAGTCAGGCAGGAAGTGGGATGACTTAATGAAGATGGCAGTGGCGATCACGAAAGCGAGGAGGGGGGGCATGTCAGGCCCTCTCGTGAAGACTGAAGTGTCCAGGCCCCCGCCCCAGTGAAGAGGAGATACGGCGGTAGTGATCACGTACAGGGGTGAGTAAATGTCAAATTTTGTGAATTGTATACTACTTAACCTTGGCTGTTTAGCCTGGATCCTTAATATACAGACTTAATTGATTGACTTGGATTTTTTTGTGTGTTTCTTGTGTTGGTGCTAGACATCTGCCGAAGGTGTTTTTGTGAAAAGTAATAGTGTTAGCATTATTCCTGGTCTCCTCTGGAAGTGGCAGTTTGCCTGGAAGACCTGTTTAAAAAGCATTGAATTATTACCTTTATCACATGGCAAGATATGTGTGTCAAAAAAATGACTGTGAGCAGGTTCAGCTTATTATTAAAGTGGACCAAAACCCAGGATAGTCAATAGTTTTGACTATCCTGGGTGTTGATCCTTTCCCCGAGCCGGCGCCAGCACGCTCTCTATTAGAGGGAGGAGGAGGATGCAGCCATCAGAGCCACTGCTCTTAGTTGCTCCGTGGGACTGGGAAGAGGTGAGCTGGGTTCGGGCGGACTTGAGGGATTCACACAGCAGGGGCACCCCAGGTCAGGGTGCCCCCGGGGAAAGGACCAAAACCCAGGATAGTCAAAATCCTGGGTTTTGGTCCACTTTAAAATGATCTTGCTGGAGCTTGGTGTTAGCATATTAGCATTGATCTGCAGGGCTCTCATAAGCCCTTAGTCTGTGTAGCTGTTTTGGTCTATACCAGTGGTTCCCAACCTATTTTCATGAATTACCACTTTTTTCCATTGACAGACTAACACCACAGGAAGCTCTGCAGGAGTAGGAGATAATGGCTGCAACAATGGTCTGCCTACAAGTAAAATAGATCACTCAGTGGGGCTCGTGGTGCAGCTGTTTAGGTGTATGAAATAGGGTGAAGGCCCCCTTTAATGTTCCGAGAGGAAGATATGTGGGTCACAGGATTCCCCTCACAGCTTTTAGAGTGCACCTGAGCATCCAAACCCTTTCTTCTCCAACCCCCCAGTGGTGGCTGTGGAAGAGATAATTAGGTGCAGAGGTATACTTAAAACGCTGCAGGTCTCAAATGGGGAAAGCCTGTCACACTTACTGACATGGATATGCTTCCTATTGGAGGATTGAGTAGCTGGTCTGGCAGCAACTGTTTCTGGAATTGAACTGCAAGCAGTCGCCTACTCACAGCTCTACATCCATTGTTGTTGCTGGCGGCAGCTTTGTGTATTACCCATCAGGTCTTTAATTACAGCACGTGGGAACCCCTGGTCTAGGCAATATTCGAGGTTATGGGTGGTTGGATAACACTTCTTGAATGCTTATACACCTACTACATCTGATATTGAAATAGAAGCCACTGTTAGATGGAATGTTAAAAGAAAAATGGGGATCCCACACTCCCCAGAAAACCAAAACCCCAATGAATTCAGTGGCACCACTATATATTTAAATACAAATATATACAAATTTTATTAATTCATGTGTATGTACAATGCAAAAAAGACACTTTCCAGTTTAAAAAAACACAAACACAATGAAAACCAGAGGGGGGATGGGGGAGGAGGAATGGGGGAGACAAATACATGGAATATACAATGCTGCTAGGTCAGAATGCTGATCACAATATAAATATATATATATATCAATTGGCGTCTGTAACCAGGCTGGCAATCTAAAAATCTAATATAATCTACAAATATGAAAGTACTGTGCAACAAACTTATTATTGATTAATACTTATTCTTATTGAGAAAGAACATTTCTATTTCATATGTGTAATCAGGATGAACAGTATTTAAATACCTATCCTGTGAAATACCACCATTAATACTATAAACACCTAATAGATAAAGTGCAATGTGCCAACCCAAATACACATAACTAATCTATATACATAACACACAAAGAATCCACAAATAAACTACACTACTTAATCAATAGGACCAGCCGGGTAGAGAACAAACAGACACACAACATGTAACAGAAAGCTCACAGATCCACAGCTCGCCAGCAGCAAGTCCCTCCAAAAACACCCCTCACCGCCCTCCTCAACGCCGACGCGTTGCGTGACGTCACCGCATCACTCCTTCAGGGCGTGTGGATGGAATGTTGTCGGCACCACCAGTCCCTGAAGCCAGATCCTCTCAGTTACTGGCAGTAGATACGAATAAGGTCGTGCCACAAGGTCGTGCCTGTCTCTTATTAAAGGCATCTTGTGTTGCATAAAGAGTGAGGAAAATGGATAAAGAAATAACTGCAGCAAAAGGGAGGGGACAGGGACATGGTCAGTCGTCATATTGTTGCTAATTCAAAAATATGCTCAATTTGCCCATTATCAGAACTATGGTGAGCCTCAGCTAGTCCTTTAAACATTCTCTAGTGCCCTTGCGCTTGCTTTATTAAGTAAAGTGCCTTATTTTCCTGTCGCAGTTTACATTTTATATTGATTTTCCAAATGCTCTTTTCAATTCTTTTCATGATTTGGTCCTTGCCGTGTGAAACCCCCCAGGTAACCTGACCGCACTCACCCTTCTTCGGTCCTAAGGCGCATGCGCAACCTCTCGTTCAGTCAGCTCGTCTAAGCCTTCGTCTAATGCGAGCAGATCCGAGCGCTGGTGGTTGCATCCCCCTCTACCCTCTAACAGGGAGCATGATCGTGCCAGCATTCACAAATGCCTGGTGCGTGCAAGTGCACTGCTACAGGGATGGCAGGGATGCGGCTGCTCGTGCATGCACCATTGGACCGTGAAAGAAGGTGAGTTTATGGGTGATCTTGGGGATGTTACACAGCGAAGGCATCCCGATTTTGAATGCCCCAGGGGGGAGGGAATCTCCATTGGTTTTGGTCCACTTTAATAAAATCTGTATTTTAATTGGAAGGCAAAGATTAAGAACAAAGGAAGTGAAGCATTCAAATCACTATGAATATATATAAAAAAAACACTTTCATAAACTATTACAGCACATTGAAATATGCCATTGCTAGAATGTACAGTCTATAATAATATGTTTATGGAGATTTTGTAATCTCAAAAGCTCTAGGAAAATCCTTTCTAAAGTGCATCTTAAGATTAAGACACTTTCTTGATTCACAGCCTCAATTTACAACAAGCTTTACCACTTTTATGTGTTCTATAACCTTTCACAATTAGAAGTGCTAGTTAATGTATAAAGGAATAAGCTCGGAAGTATGCTTTAAAGGTCTATACTGTTTTTAACATTTAGTTTTATGGAACAAATTAACCCATACATGTGTATCCTCCTTTTCAGTTTTAAACATCCCATAAACATGAGCGCGAAATGACGGTTTGAAAGCTTTACAAAATGAAACCACTTTAAAATGAGTAGCCATTATGAAGAAAAAATAAAGGTCAAATTGTTAATATAATTTTAAATACATAAGTAGGAATTATTTTCAAAATGCATATACAGAAATGGAATGGTATATGTTAACCATTCATAGTGTTTTAGAGAATTAAAAATAATTTCTTTCATACAGAAAGAATGCAGAGTTTCAAGAGTCCTTGGAACCACATTTAATTAATTTAACCATTAAATTGGCAATAACATTTTAAGTATACCACCATACAATAATGGGAAACAAAATGGGGGTTTGGCATGAGAGAAAAAAAAAATTCTGAAAAACTTTGAAACAAATTACAGCCTGAAGAAGGAATTAAAAGTAAGATATATTTTAACTGAAAGCATCATCAATTACTAGAACAGGCCATAAGAAAAACACAGTAGAGCATAACATTATTTTAAATGAAACAGATGACCTTACAAAATAAAGGATTTTACTATCTCAGAGTAATGGCTTACTAATAATACCACATGTGTTGGAGCCAAATAGCTACAAAAGATGCAACAATTAATGTTTTCAGTCAAGAAAATGTTACATTTTACACTAAAAAATGCACCATTTTAGACAAAGCCAGGCTAAGGTTTCGAAGACACCAAATGGAAAACCATATCCAAAGAATTACAAACATGCAATTAACAATGTAATTGTATAAGAATACACTCACAGGTGCAGATCTAAGATTTGATGTTTGAAATACTCCCGAAGTTGAAACTATTTGAATTCCTTAAAGCGAATGTTTTTATTAAAGTAGATATAACTTAGTAAATACATCTTAGCAAACTTGTAAACTGTCTAATCTCTAGGGCTGAGTAGATGGGCTCCTTCTGGATCAACCTTCTATGTTTCTAATATATATATATATTTATTTATATATTGGATGGTGTTACCTAAAAATGTGAAAGAAAATTGCAACAAGCTTTCAATTTCTACTATTGAGGATCTTTCCATAAATGCAAGTTTCCTGTGGCAACCTATGGCAAACATTAGAACTAACCACTCCAATTTTTGAAAAGATACAAAACTGGCAGGCTGATTCATTATTAGAGACAGGTAGCGACAGATGAGCATTTGTAGCAGGCATTTCAGAGCGCCCGCTAGTAGTCGCTGTGCTCGGCCGTGGTTCGCTAGTTCAGAGTGTCTCAGTCGCTGTGCAGCATTGATGAATACCTTGTGGGGAGTCGCTATATGAGCAGTACAGCGCTGTATGGGAGCGAATGTTAGCGACTGGTCAGTGCGACCGACTCACACCATATTCTTTAAAAAAACAACCTCACACACTGCTGGCGCTCAAAAATGCTTTGCTGTAGCCCAGAGCGCCAGAGGCTGTGTGATTAAAGGCTGTTTTATAACATATATCCACCAGTAACAAAGCGAAAACATATGGAATTACATTGTAACTACATTGTGACATGAACACATTAAAGCCAGACCTGTAATGTCAATTCTGCATAACTGAAAAATATTTTAAAAAATGGCTTTTTCTAGGCCAGGAGAGATCACAACATTATTTGAGAACAAAAAAAAAGTTAATAAAAGACCCCTGTTTAAAAAGAAATAAAAGAATGTCCATTGAAATGTATGGGAGAGAGACAGGTAGCGAGAGGTAAGACGTGTCGGCTGAATGCCGGCGCTGTACACTGAGGCTGGGATAATAATGAATCGGACGCTACATGGCGTTATCCCAGTCGCTCAAAAGATTCTGCTTGATAAATTGCGTGCCGTGTCCGGCATTCACCTGGCGCTACCTGTCATTTATAAGGCACAACCTGACGCTATCCCTTCATGAATAAGGAATTAGCTATGCAAAATTTAGCTCTGAGTATATAATATACTCAGGTCATGAAAAAACTATCCATGCATAGCCACTGATATGTGCTGTGTTGTGATAAATGAAGACCAGGGGTTCCCAATGGATTTTCAAAAACCACTTTACATTTTCTAATTATCTCAAGTCCCACCTAGGTGGTAAATAGGGGTTGTCAGGAACAAATCAAACTTTGGTTAAGTGTAGGTGGCAGCATAACAGGTTGTAATAATGGCCAAATGACCCTCCAGGGGGGAACAACACACCAAAAAGTCATTTTTCTGGGTGCTGTTGTTTTTTAGACTGGACAGATTTGCACAGTTGAGAAAAAAGTCCCTAAACCTCACTTGCATGCATGATACAGATTTATATTCAGCACTTACATTTTCCCAGTATTCCAGCCCTGCTGCTGCCTGTATTTGACCAATATAACTGCCATGTACCATTCTTGAGACTAGGCTATTTTACATACAGACAGCCTCCATCTATATTGGCTGCAGCCTCCTCAGGGAAACTCAGCAGAGGAGGGGGGCAGAGTGTCAAGTGTGAGGATGATGCAGAATCAGGAACAACAGGCAGGAGCAGATGAAGACCTGCAAGGCAATATAGAGTCGAAGCCTACTGTAACTGAGGGGAGCCAGTGGGGAATAACTGGTAGAGTGCTACACCATGCACTGGTTTCAGAGCGGGAAGTCTGTCAACAGATTGAGTTTTTGCTGGAGCCTTCCACATGGTGTGCCAATGGCCAGTGAGCCCAAATATGGGAAATATGGGAAATATTGGAAATATTGGAATATGGAAAAATCCAGTGCTGAATTCAGAGAGCTGAAACAGGTAGTCATTCAAGCCGGGGGTCAAGAGCCAGAGAGTAATCCAAAAGCCAAAGTGTAAGAGCCGGAGTGGGTCGCAATCCAAAGCTAGAAGCACATCTATTTACACAAAGGCTGCGAGCATGATGTTATGTCTCTATTATATATCATGATATTTTGTACTGCCTCCACCTGAGACTCTCCATGTATGGAAATACAGCTCACATTGGAGCCATTTTGACGAGTCCTCATGTGGACCCAAAGTCCTCTTTGTAATGATACCCATAAGAGATCTAGTTTCCATTTGTTCTTACATATTCTATTGTCGAGTCTCTTGGTGGATTGGTTGTGCTAGACCGCACCATATAGATTCATATAATATTTTCTTGTATGTCGTTTGTCTCACTTCTGCGTTTCCATATTTTACATCTGGATATGCCAAAGAGGGGCCCTTTTCCATCTTCAATTCATAGGCATACAATGGAGCTTCTTGTTGTATTTCTTCTCTGCTTTGCTATCTATTACTCTGCTTGCTTGCCACTTTTTCTAGGGAGGTAGTGTGGGGGAATGAGATGGAACGGTACCACCATTGTATCCTTGGATGGTACCGCTATATCGATGACCTGCTCATCCTGTGGCATGGCACACCAGAACAGGGTCAAGCGTTCATAGAACAGCTGAACAAGAACACATTGAACATCTACCTTACCCATACCATGTGTCCCCATCAGGTTGGCTTCCTAGATTTGGAAATCATAATTGAGGAGGATGGGAACATACGTACTAAACTCCACCGTAAAGAAACAGCAACCAACAGCCTACTCCACTTTGACAGTTTCCATCAGAGGAAAGTAAAGACGGGCATCCCTTACGGCCAGATGCTCAGGGCCAGGAGGAATTGCTCGCATAATGAAGACTTTAAAAAGGAGGCTCAAGATATGGGGATGAGATTTCACAAACGTGGGTACCCCAGGAGGACCATCAGATCAGCTATGAAACCAGCAGAAGATATGCCGAGGGAACAACTGCTGCAATACAAAAAAGGTAAAAGAGACAAGTCCCAACAAATGGGAGAAGTGAGATTCATTAGCGAGTTCAATAATGATTGGGGCACCATTAGACAGACTTTAAAGAAACATTGGGGGGTGCTACAGGCAGACCCCCATCTTATGCAATGGGTTAGGAAGGGACCATTCCTAACAGCCCGCCGCTCACCCAATTTGAGGGACCGACTGTGCAGCAGTCACTACAGGAGACCTAACACCTGGCTAGAAATGGGAAAACCTAAAGGCTCTAGACCCTGCGGCAGATGTAATATCTGTCCCATGGTCACAACCAGTGACCATGTGAAAGAACACTCATGCAATCGAAGATATCCCATAAAACATTACTTAAACTGCAGATCAGAGGGCCTCATTTACATGTTAGAATGTGGATGCCCGAAACGTTATATTGGTGAGACAATAAATGCTCTGGGGGGGAATTTGAAGAAGAAACTGCAGCAAAGAGAACTTGAGTGGATGTTCAAATTGGGCACTAGGGCACCTGTTGGGCTAAATGAGGATTTTTCTTTCTTTCCATTTTTGGGCGGGATTAACACACAGTAATATAATTTGTAAATGTATTGCTGTACGGCCTGCAGGTATGCAGGCTTCACTATGTTTGGCCACTAATTTGCCAGGGGTTTTGTTTTTTCGTTTTTGGTTTTAATTAGAGATGAGCGAACTTCTAAAAAGTTCGATTAGGGCAATTCGCCGAATTTCCCCAAGAAATTCGGGTTCGCCTGAATCGAACTTTCATGAATCGCTCATCTGAAAAAAAAAATGCCGGCATGGTGGGAGCGGGCAGGCCGGCTACGCTGTCAGCGGGCCGCCGCCGGCCCGCTGACAGCGCAGCCGGCCTGCCCGCTTCCACCATGCCGGCATTTTTTTTTTAAGCAAAAATGCCGGCATGGTGGGAGCGTGCAGGCCGGCTACGCTGTCAGTGGGCGGCGGAAGCCGGCCCGCTGACAGCGCAGCCGGCCTGCCCGATCCCACCATGCCGGCATTTGTTTAAAAAGCAAACACTTACCTGCATGGTCGGAGCGTGGAGGCCGGCGACGCTCTCAGGCGTCCTCTGATGACAGCTGAGAGAGGCGCCGGCCTCCACGCTCCGGCGCCGCTCTCAGCTGTCATCAGAGGACGCGTCATCACAGGGCGCGTCATCAGAGGGCGCCTGAGAGCGACGCCGGCCTCCACGCTCCGACCATGCAGGTAAGTGCTTTTTAAACTAATGCCGGCATGGTGGGAGCGGGCAGGCCGGCTGCGCTGACAGCGTAGCCGGCCTGCCTGCTCCCAACCATGCCGGCATTTTTTTTTTTTATTTCAGGGAAAATTCGATCGGCACGAACCCAAAAGAATTCGGGTTCGTGCCGAATCGAATTTTCCCTGAAATTCGGAGCGAATTCCGGTTCGTCCGAACCGGTTCGCTCATCCCTAGTTTTAATGTTTCCAATTGAGCACATATGTTGAGGTATTAGATGTTTCACTGTGGTAACTGATGCATATGGGGAACATATTCACAGTATGTAAGGATTCAGACATGATTCAAAGCCTCTCTTTTTTCTCCGGTTGCATTCCAGCAGGTGGACGAATGGAGAAGGCCTTTGCTGCGACATTCCCTCCCGGATGTGACGCGATAACATCTTATTCAAAAAAGTGGCAAGCAAGCAGAGTAATAGATAGCAAAGCAGAGAAGAAATACAACAAGAAGCTCCATTGTATGCCTATGCCTTGAAGATGGAAAACGGCCCCTCTTTGGCATATCCAGATGTAAAATATGGAAACGCAGAAGTGAGACAAAGGACATACAAGAAAATATTATATGAATCTATATGGTGCGGTCTAGCACAACCAATCCACCAAGAGACTCGACAATAGAATATGTAAGAACAAATGGAAACTAGATCTCTTATAGGTATCATTACAAAGAGGGTCCACATGAGGACTCGTCAAAATGGCTCCAATGTGAGCTGTATATCCATACATGGAGAGTCTCAGGTGGAGGCAGTACAAAATATCATGATATATAATAGAGACATAACATCATGCTCGCAGCCTTTATGTAAATAGATGTGCTTCTGCTCCAATGATATTGATAATACACTCAGTCGGGTGTCTTACCAGTATTAATATCTGCATTGTAAATAGTTAAGTTAGGCACACATTATGTGTTTTTAATGTTGTTACTGTCTAATTGTCTATTATCTTATATGTACGGATTTTGCACTGCCACGTCTCGCCTTTTGGACTCCAGCTGGGGTGCGCCCACGCCTCCATGTGCCCCGACGCTCGGGTGCCTCCTACTGCAGGGGAGTGCGCCTGTGCGCCGGGCACTGGGCGCGCGCGCAGCCCCGCTCCATCAGATTCTTGGCAGGTGCGCTCCAGGGATGTGGGGAGGGGGCACTTCGTCACGTTGCCCTTACGCTTCCCAATCAGGAGGGCGGGCGGGGCGCGTGGTGACGTGCACCGTCTTCGCGTCACTCTGGAGATGCACGGTGTGTAGCTTAAAAGCAGACATGGCGGTGGGTCGAGCGAGACGGCCTGAGGAAGTGATTCAGTGGGAATCACGCTACGCGTCGCCCCTTTGCTCGTTCGGACCCCCAGGGGATAGCTCTGGATATCTGGTGAAGTACTTTATCATTCATTATTGTTAGTCCTAATTGGTTATTTACAAGGGTACTTTGATTCATGTTTGTATTTAGGAGAGAAGGGTTGTTTGGCACTTGGCACTTTAATCTTGTTTTGCACTGAAAGGAAGATTGTATGAATTTATTAATTTATTTATTTATCTATTTATTCACCCATCTATTTATAAGCATTGTTTTGCACAGAGTATATTGTATATAGATTAATTCATGTGTATTTACACTTAGTGACACAAGTGGGTATGATCTTGTATTTTTAGGGACTTGACACTAATTGTCAATATATTAGAGCACCATATAATGATCCAGGGGGTCTGATGTTTTTAACCTTAGTTTTTAATTTCACAAGTGTGACCTAGTATTGTAATAATACCCGTATATGAAATAAAGGGTTATTATCAATTTATATACTTTCTGGTTTCTGCGGTTGGATTTACACAGGTATATTGTGGGGTTGTTCTGGATCACCACACCCTTGTTGAGTGTTAACAGACACTAGAACAGAGGTACAGTAGAAGCAGCAGCAAATTACTGTAACAAGCTTCAAGAAGGCAGCGGTGATTCTGACAATACTGGAGGTGACTCGGGACAGCTACTCTGATTCCAATTTGACTTCAGGTTAACTTAAAATATTCATATTCTTGTAAGAATATTTTATAACTTTGCCTCTGATATATAGCCAGTAGGGATGAGCGAATCGATCCGGACGAACCCGGATTCGATCCGAATTTCAGGAAAAATTCGATTCGGATCGAATCCGAATTTCCCCGCGATTCGATCACTCGAAGTTTTCCTTTAACATCCATTCATTTACATTTACAGGCATTCTAAGATGGCGGACGGGACATGTCTGGACATGTATCCCGCGCCAGTGCAAGCTGGGGCAGTCACATGCAGCCTATCAGCAGCCAGCAAGCCCGGTGACGTCACACAGCGGTATTTAACGGCGGCCATCTTGCTTTTCCTCATTTCTCTATTGCATTCGTGACAGACAGACAGAACGCTGTGTAGCTGAGGCAGTTAGACAGGCTGGAGACAGGGACAGACAGGGACAGGCAGGAGACAGGCAGGAGACAGACAGGAGACAGACAGAAAGCCAGGGAAAGGTAGGAAAAACGGAGCTGGCTGACAGGGAGATTTTTTTTTTTTCATCCAGCCTTTGTTAGCGTTTTCAGGCTGCTTATAGTAACTAACTGTGCATATATACTGAACTGATCTTAAGTCTGCTGTGAGGCATCCCATTCTGTGACTAAAGCAGCCTCTGTTTAAGACCATATAAGCATTTGCTCTTATCATATTTGAAATTAGGCCTGATAAAGACACTTTTGCTGGCCAAAGCACTACTGGACCCTGCCAGGTCCATTCCTGCCCGGGGCATCCCATTCTGTGACTACAGCAGCCTCTGTTTAAGACCATATAAGCATTTGCTCTTATCATATTTGAAATTAGCCTGATAAAGACACTTTTGCTGGCCAAAGCACTACTGGACCCTGCCAGGTCCATTCCTGCCCAGGGCATCCCATTCTGTGACTAAAGCAGCCTCTGTTTAAGACCATATAAGCATTTGCTCTTATCATATTTGAAATTAGGCCTGATAAAGACACTTTTGCTGGCCAAAGCACTACTGGACCCTGCCAGGTCCATTCCTGCCCGGGGCATCCCATTCTGTGACTACAGCAGCCTCTGTTTAAGACCATATAAGCATTTGCTCTTATCATATTTGAAATTAGCCTGATAAAGACACTTTTGCTGGCCAAAGCACTACTGGACCCTGCCAGGTCCATTCCTGCCCAGGGCATCCCATTCTGTGACTAAAGCAGCCTCTGTTTAAGACCATATAAGCATTTGCTCTTATCATATTTGAAATTAGGCCTGATAAAGACACTTTTGCTGGCCAAAGCACTACTGGACCCTGCCAGGTCCATTCCTGCCCAGGGCATCCCATTCTGTGACTACAGCAGCCTCTGTTTAAGACCATATAAGCATTTGCTCTTATCATATTTGAAATTAGCCTGATAAAGACACTTTTGCTGGCCAAAGCACTACTGGACCCTGCCAGGTCCATTCCTGCCCAGGGCATCCCATTCTGTGACTAAAGCAGCCTCTGTTTAAGACCATATAAGCATTTGCTCTTATCATATTTGAAATTAGGCCTGATAAAGACACTTTTGCTGGCCAAAGCACTACTGGACCCTGCCAGGTCCATTCCTGCCCGGGGCATCCCATTCTGTGACTACAGCAGCCTCTGTTTAAGACCATATAAGCATTTGCTCTTATCATATTTGAAATTAGCCTGATAAAGACACTTTTGCTGACCAAAGCACTACTGGACCCTGCCAGGTCCATTCCTGCCCAGGGCATCCCATTCTGTGACTAAAGCAGCCTCTGTTTAAGACCATATAAGCATTTGCTCTTATCATATTTGAAATTAGGCCTGATAAAGACACTTTTGCTGGCCAAAGCACTACTGGACCCTGCCAGGTCCATTCCTGCCCAGGGCATCCCATTCTGTGACTACAGCAGCCTCTGTTTAAGACCATATAAGCATTTGCTCTTATCATATTTGAAATTAGGCCTGATAAAGACACTTTTGCTGGCCAAAGCACTACTGGACCCTGCCAGGTCCATTCCTGCCCGGGGCATCCCATTCTGTGACTACAGCAGCCTCTGTTTAAGACCATATAAGCATTTGCTCTTATCATATTTGAAATTAGGCCTGATAAAGACACTTTTGCTGGCCAAAGCACTACTGGACCCTGCCAGGTCCATTCCTGCCCAGGGCATCCCATTCTGTGACTACAGCAGCCTCTGTTTAAGACCATATAAGCATTTGCTCTTATCATATTTGAAATTAGGCCTGATAAAGACACTTTTGCTGGCCAAAGCACTACTGGACCCTGCCAGGTCCATTCCTGCCCGGGGCATCCCATTCTGTGACTAAAGCAGCCTCTGTTTAAGACCATATAAGCATTTGCTCTTATCATATTTGAAATTAGGCCTGATAAAGACACTTTTGCTGGCCAAAGCACTACTGGACCCTGCCAGGTCGATTCCTGTTGGGGCATCCCATTCTGTGACTACAGCAGCCTCTGTTTAAGACCATATAAGCATTTGCTCTTATCATATTTGAAATTAGCCTGATAAAGACACTTTTGCTGGCCAAAGCACTACTGGACCCTGCCAGGTCCATTCCTGCCCAGGGCATCCCATTCTGTGACTAAAGCAGCCTCTGTTTAAGACCATATAAGCATTTGCTCTTATCATATTTGAAATTAGGCCTGATAAAGACACTTTTGCTGGCCAAAGCACTACTGGACCCTGCCAGGTCCATTCCTGCCCGGGGCATCCCATTCTGTGACTACAGCAGCCTCTGTTTAAGACCATATAAGCATTTGCTCTTATCATATTTGAAATTAGCCTGATAAAGACACTTTTGCTGGCCAAAGCACTACTGGACCCTGCCAGGTCCATTCCTGCCCAGGGCATCCCATTCTGTGACTAAAGCAGCCTCTGTTTAAGACCATATAAGCATTTGCTCTTATCATATTTGAAATTAGGCCTGATAAAGACACTTTTGCTGGCCAAAGCACTACTGGACCCTGCCAGGTCCATTCCTGCCCAGGGCATCCCATTCTGTGACTACAGCAGCCTCTGTTTAAGACCATATAAGCATTTGCTCTTATCATATTTGAAATTAGGCCTGATAAAGACACTTTTGCTGGCCAAAGCACTACTGGACCCTGCCAGGTCCATTCCTGCCCAGGGCATCCCATTCTGTGACTACAGCAGCCTCTGTTTAAGACCATATAAGCATTTGCTCTTATCATATTTGAAATTAGGCCTGATAAAGACACTTTTGCTGGCCAAAGCACTACTGGACCCTGCCAGGTCGATTCCTGTTGGGGCATCCCATTCTGTGACTACAGCAGCCTCTGTTTAAGACCATATAAGCATTTGCTCTTATCATATTTGAAATTAGGCCTGATAAAGACACTTTTGCTGGCCAAAGCACTACTGGACCCTGCCAGGTCCATTCCTGCCCAGGGCATCCCATTCTGTGACTACAGCAGCCTCTGTTTAAGACCATATAAGCATTTGCTCTTATCATATTTGAAATTAGCCTGATAAAGACACTTTTGCTGGCCAAAGCACTACTGGACCCTGCCAGGTCCATTCCTGCCCAGGGCATCCCATTCTGTGACTAAAGCAGCCTCTGTTTAAGACCATATAAGCATTTGCTCTTATCATATTTGAAATTAGGCCTGATAAAGACACTTTTGCTGGCCAAAGCACTACTGGACCCTGCCAGGTCCATTCCTGCCCGGGGCATCCCATTCTGTGACTACAGCAGCCTCTGTTTAAGACCACATAAGCATTTGCTCTTATCATATTTGAAATTAGCCTGATAAAGACACTTTTGCTGGCCAAAGCACTACTGGACCCTGCCAGGTCCATTCCTGCCCAGGGCATCCCATTCTGTGACTAAAGCAGCCTCTGTTTAAGACCATATAAGCATTTGCTCTTATCATATTTGAAATTAGGCCTGATAAAGACACTTTTGCTGGCCAAAGCACTACTGGACCCTGCCAGGTCCATTCCTGCCCAGGGCATCCCATTCTGTGACTACAGCAGCCTCTGTTTAAGACCATATAAGCATTTGCTCTTATCATATTTGAAATTAGGCCTGATAAAGACACTTTTGCTGGCCAAAGCACTACTGGACCCTGCCAGGTCCATTCCTGCCCAGGGCATCCCATTCTGTGACTACAGCAGCCTCTGTTTAAGACCATATAAGCATTTGCTCTTATCATATTTGAAATTAGGCCTGATAAAGACACTTTTGCTGGCCAAAGCACTACTGGACCCTGCCAGGTCCATTCCTGCCCGGGGCATCCCATTCTGTGACTACAGCAGCCTCTGTTTAAGACCATATAAGCATTTGCTCTTATCATATTTGAAATTAGGCCTGATAAAGACACTTTTGCTGGCCAAAGCACTACTGGACCCTGCCAGGTCGATTCCTGTTGGGGCATCCCATTCTGTGACTACAGCAGCCTCTGTTTAAGACCATATAAGCATTTGCTCTTATCATATTTGAAATTAGGCCTGATAAAGACACTTTTGCTGGCCAAAGCACTACTGGACCCTGCCAGGTCGATTCCTGTTGGGGCATCCCATTCTGTGACTAAAGCAGCCTCTGTTTAAGACCATATAAGCATTTGCTCTTATCATATTTGAAATTAGGCCTGATAAAGACACTTTTGCTGGCCAAAGCACTACTGGACCCTGCCAGGTCGATTCCTGTTGGGGCATCCCATTCTGTGACTACAGCAGCCTCTGTTTAAGACCATATAAGCATTTGCTCTTATCATATTTGAAATTAGCCTGATAAAGACACTTTTGCTGGCCAAAGCACTACTGGACCCTGCCAGGTCCATTCCTGCCCAGGGCATCCCATTCTGTGACTAAAGCAGCCTCTGTTTAAGACCATATAAGCATTTGCTCTTATCATATTTGAAATTAGGCCTGATAAAGACACTTTTGCTGGCCAAAGCACTACTGGACCCTGCCAGGTCCATTCCTGCCCGGGGCATCCCATTCTGTGACTACAGCAGCCTCTGTTTAAGACCATATAAGCATTTGCTCTTATCATATTTGAAATTAGCCTGATAAAGACACTTTTGCTGGCCAAAGCACTACTGGACCCTGCCAGGTCCATTCCTGCCCAGGGCATCCCATTCTGTGACTAAAGCAGCCTCTGTTTAAGACCATATAAGCATTTGCTCTTATCATATTTGAAATTAGGCCTGATAAAGACACTTTTGCTGGCCAAAGCACTACTGGACCCTGCCAGGTCCATTCCTGCCCAGGGCATCCCATTCTGTGACTACAGCAGCCTCTGTTTAAGACCATATAAGCATTTGCTCTTATCATATTTGAAATTAGGCCTGATAAAGACACTTTTGCTGGCCAAAGCACTACTGGACCCTGCCAGGTCCATTCCTGCCCAGGGCATCCCATTCTGTGACTACAGCAGCCTCTGTTTAAGACCATATAAGCATTTGCTCTTATCATATTTGAAATTAGGCCTGATAAAGACACTTTTGCTGGCCAAAGCACTACTGGACCCTGCCAGGTCGATTCCTGTTGGGGCATCCCATTCTGTGACTACAGCAGCCTCTGTTTAAGACCATATAAGCATTTGCTCTTATCATATTTGAAATTAGGCCTGATAAAGACACTTTTGCTGGCCAAAGCACTACTGGACCTGCCAGGTCCATTCCTGCCCAGGGCATCCCATTCTGTGACTACAGCAGCCTCTGTTTAAGACCATATAAGCATTTGCTCTTATCATATTTGAAATTAGCCTGATAAAGACACTTTTGCTGGCCAAAGCACTACTGGACCCTGCCAGGTCCATTCCTGCCCAGGGCATCCCATTCTGTGACTAAAGCAGCCTCTGTTTAAGACCATATAAGCATTTGCTCTTATCATATTTGAAATTAGGCCTGATAAAGACACTTTTGCTGGCCAAAGCACTACTGGACCCTGCCAGGTCCATTCCTGCCCGGGGCATCCCATTCTGTGACTACAGCAGCCTCTGTTTAAGACCACATAAGCATTTGCTCTTATCATATTTGAAATTAGCCTGATAAAGACACTTTTGCTGGCCAAAGCACTACTGGACCCTGCCAGGTCCATTCCTGCCCAGGGCATCCCATTCTGTGACTAAAGCAGCCTCTGTTTAAGACCATATAAGCATTTGCTCTTATCATATTTGAAATTAGGCCTGATAAAGACACTTTTGCTGGCCAAAGCACTACTGGACCCTGCCAGGTCCATTCCTGCCCAGGGCATCCCATTCTGTGACTACAGCAGCCTCTGTTTAAGACCATATAAGCATTTGCTCTTATCATATTTGAAATTAGGCCTGATAAAGACACTTTTGCTGGCCAAAGCACTACTGGACCCTGCCAGGTCCATTCCTGCCCAGGGCATCCCATTCTGTGACTACAGCAGCCTCTGTTTAAGACCATATAAGCATTTGCTCTTATCATATTTGAAATTAGGCCTGATAAAGACACTTTTGCTGGCCAAAGCACTACTGGACCCTGCCAGGTCCATTCCTGCCCGGGGCATCCCATTCTGTGACTACAGCAGCCTCTGTTTAAGACCATATAAGCATTTGCTCTTATCATATTTGAAATTAGCCTGATAAAGACACTTTTGCTGGCCAAAGCACTACTGGACCCTGCCAGGTCCATTCCTGCCCAGGGCATCCCATTCTGTGACTAAAGCAGCCTCTGTTTAAGACCATATAAGCATTTGCTCTTATCATATTTGAAATTAGGCCTGATAAAGACACTTTTGCTGGCCAAAGCACTACTGGACCCTGCCAGGTCAATTCCTGCCCAGGGCATCCCATTCTGTGACTACAGCAGCCTCTGTTTAAGACCATATAAGCATTTGCTCTTATCATATTTGAAATTAGGCCTGATAAAGACACTTTTGCTGGCCAAAGCACTACTGGACCCTGCCAGGTCCATTCCTGCCCGGGGCATCCCATTCTGTGACTACAGCAGCCTCTGTTTAAGACCATATAAGCATTTGCTCTTATCATATTTGAAATTAGGCCTGATAAAGACACTTTTGCTGGCCAAAGCACTACTGGACCCTGCCAGGTCCATTCCTGCCCAGGGCATCCCATTCTGTGACTACAGCAGCCTCTGTTTAAGACCATATAAGCATTTGCTCTTATCATATTTGAAATTAGCCTGATAAAGACACTTTTGCTGGCCAAAGCACTACTGGACCCTGCCAGGTCCATTCCTGCCCAGGGCATCCCATTCTGTGACTAAAGCAGCCTCTGTTTAAGACCATATAAGCATTTGCTCTTATCATATTTGAAATTAGGCCTGATAAAGACACTTTTGCTGGCCAAAGCACTACTGGACCCTGCCAGGTCCATTCCTGCCCGGGGCATCCCATTCTGTGACTACAGCAGCCTCTGTTTAAGACCATATAAGCATTTGCTCTTATCATATTTGAAATTAGCCTGATAAAGACACTTTTGCTGGCCAAAGCACTACTGGACCCTGCCAGGTCCATTCCTGCCCAGGGCATCCCATTCTGTGACTAAAGCAGCCTCTGTTTAAGACCATATAAGCATTTGCTCTTATCATATTTGAAATTAGGCCTGATAAAGACACTTTTGCTGGCCAAAGCACTACTGGACCCTGCCAGGTCCATTCCTGCCCAGGGCATCCCATTCTGTGACTACAGCAGCCTCTGTTTAAGACCATATAAGCATTTGCTCTTATCATATTTGAAATTAGGCCTGATAAAGACACTTTTGCTGGCCAAAGCACTACTGGACCCTGCCAGGTCCATTCCTGCCCGGGGCATCCCATTCTGTGACTACAGCAGCCTCTGTTTAAGACCATATAAGCATTTGCTCTTATCATATTTGAAATTAGGCCTGATAAAGACACTTTTGCTGGCCAAAGCACTACTGGACCCTGCCAGGTCCATTCCTGCCCGGGGCATCCCATTCTGTGACTACAGCAGCCTCTGTTTAAGACCATATAAGCATTTGCTCTTATCATATTTGAAATTAGGCCTGATAAAGACACTTTTGCTGGCCAAAGCACTACTGGACCCTGCCAGGTCGATTCCTGTTGGGGCATCCCATTCTGTGACTAAAGCAGCCTCTGTTTAAGACCATATAAGCATTTGCTCTTATCATATTTGAAATTAGGCCTGATAAAGACACTTTTGCTGGCCAAAGCACTACTGGACCCTGCCAGGTCCATTCCTGCCCAGGGCATCCCATTCTGTGACTAAAGCAGCCTCTGTTTAAGACCATATAAGCATTTGCTCTTATCATATTTGAAATTAGGCCTGATAAAGACACTTTTGCTGGCCAAAGCACTACTGGACCCTGCCAGGTCCATTCCTGCCCGGGGCATCCCATTCTGTGACTACAGCAGCCTCTGTTTAAGACCATATAAGCATTTGCTCTTATCATATTTGAAATTAGCCTGATAAAGACACTTTTGCTGGCCAAAGCACTACTGGACCCTGCCAGGTCCATTCCTGCCCAGGGCATCCCATTCTGTGACTAAAGCAGCCTCTGTTTAAGACCATATAAGCATTTGCTCTTATCATATTTGAAATTAGGCCTGATAAAGACACTTTTGCTGGCCAAAGCACTACTGGACCCTGCCAGGTCGATTCCTGCCCGGGGCATCCCATTCTGTGACTACAGCAGCCTCTGTTTAAGACCATATAAGCATTTGCTCTTATCATATTTGAAATTAGCCTGATAAAGACACTTTTGCTGGCCAAAGCACTACTGGACCCTGCCAGGTCCATTCCTGCCCAGGGCATCCCATTCTGTGACTAAAGCAGCCTCTGTTTAAGACCATATAAGCATTTGCTCTTATTATATTTATATTATAAGACACTTTTGCTGGGCATAGGCTTACTGCTGCCTGCCAGGTGCACTTCTGTTGAGGCATCCCATTCTGTAACATAGCATACCCCTCTTTATTTACACTAAGCAGCTCTCTTATTTACACTAAGCAGGCCTGTTGGAGGCTGAGTGTTACTGCTCACTTTTGGTGTGCATTATATTCTGTTTCATATAGACCCACCGCTGCCCGGGGTTTTTTTAAATATCACCTACTACCACGCCAGTTAGACTATGTCGGGCAGACAAGTGCCTGGAAGTGAAAAGAGGAGTGGCAGAGGCCAAGATTCCGCAGGCAGAGCTCGCATCAGACTGGGGGCCAGTAGCAGCAGGAGTCACGCTGAGAGACCTAATCTGCCAGTATCTGCTAGCGGTCGGGTCTCCACCAGTAACGCATCTGCCGTGGTAGACTGGTTGACGCGCTCATCAACAACATCATCACAACTTACGTCTGAGACCCCCAGTCTAGGGTCGGTAGGTTCCTCTGACACAACCCTGAGTTGGCATGCCCCGAGAGCAGTCCCTGTCCTCCCATTGCCTCTGGCCTACGCCGTTCCCTCCCCCAGCGACGTATCCTATGCTTTGGGTTCAGCTCCACTCTTTAGTGAGGAGGACCATCAGATAGAGGACAGTCAGCAGCTACTGCCCAGCCAAGAAATGGAGGTGGCTTCTTTAGCTAGGCAGACAAATAGTGATGTGGACAGTGTCGTGGGTGCTGCGAGCGTTCCAGCTCCTGCGCCAGACACTGTTGACGAATCCACGAACATCAGTGACGTACAGCCACAACTCGGTGATGATGATGATGATGACGATGAAGCCGATCGCACTTGGGAGCCGGGTGATGAAGGGGCTTCATCGTCATCATCAGGAGAAGAGGGGTGCAGGTTGCCCCGGAGTCAGCAGCTGAGGCAGCAAGGTGGTAGCAGTCAGCATGGGGGCACAATTCCAAAGGCTGGAGCCGGCCGGGGCCGGGGCCGGGGTAGAGCACCTGCTGTGCGGCAGTCTACCTTATCGGGAGGTAGTGGAGCAGGGGTTCCTGGAGTTGGCAACAGCAGCAGTGAATCAGTGAGGCCAGGGGGTGGGAAAAGTAGCTACTCGGCAGTGTGGCAGTTTTTCCTGAGGCATCCGCAGGAGGGTAACATGGCCACATGCAAGATATGTAGGCAAAAGGTGAAGCGTGGCCAGGGTCCAAATGTTGGCACCACGGCCCTGCGTCAACATATGATGCGTCACCATAAAACGACCTGGGAGAACCGAGGCTCCCAAGGGGTGGTCCAGTCTGCTTCCTCACCAAGTGAGCTCCCAATTTCTGCCAGCCAAGGCTCCAGCACCTCAGCCGAAGGCAGCTGTGCGTCATACCCATCCTCTGTCGCTCCTGCTCCTCCTCCTCCAAGTCATGCATCCCGCCAGCAATCCATCAGCGAAGCCATGTCCAAGAGACAGCAGTATGCGCCCACTCATCCTACGGCGCAGAAGCTGAATGTGCTCCTGTCCAAGTTGCTGGTGCTGCAGTCGCTCCCTTTTCAGGTGGTGGAATCTGCACCTTTCAGAGAACTGATGGCTTGTGCCGAGCCGAGGTGGAGAGTCCCAAGCCGTCATTTCTTTGCCAAGAAGGCAGTACCAGCGCTGCACACTTTTGTTGAACAGAAGGTGGGCCAGTCCTTGAGCCTGTCGGTGTGTAGCAAAATACATGGCAGCGCCGACATCTGGAGCTGTAACTACGGTCAGGGGCAGTACATGTCGTTTACGGCCCACTGGGTGAATGTGGTCCCTTTGCAGCAGCAACTTGGACAGGTCACGCCGCTTCGGCCTCCGCGCTCTCTGCCCATTGGGCCTGTGACACCGTGCGACTCGGCCTCCTCATCCTCCGCCATCTCCTCACCCTCCACTGTAGGCTCAAGTCTCAGTGCCCCTCCAGTCTACCATGTGTGCAGGGCACGGAGGTGTCACGCAGTGCTTCACATGGTTTGTCTTGGCGAACGGAGTCACACAGGGGAGGAACTGCTTAAATGTATTCATCAGGAAATCCAAACATGGCTTACTCCGAGAAAACTTAAAATGGGAATCATGGTTACCGACAATGGGAAGAACATTTTGTCTGCGCTGCGCCAAGGAAGCCTGACCCATGCCCCCTGCATGGCTCACGTCTTCAATCTGGTTGTCAAGCGGTTTCTGAAGTGTTCCCCCCATCTGCAGGACATCCTAACAACTTCACGGAAACTTTGCATGCACTTCAGCCACTCCTACACCGCCAAACACACCCTTCTTGAGCTACAGCGTCAGAATGGTATCCCCCAACATAGTCTGATTTGCGATGTTTCCACCCGTTGGAATTCCACCCTTCACATGTTGGACCGATTATATGAACAGAGAAAAGCCATCACGGATTTCCTGATGATCCAAGCAGATAGGGGGACTCCCCTGTGTAACTTCAATGTCAACCAGTGGCAGCTCATACGTGACACCTGCCGTTTGCTCAGGCCCTTTGAGGAAGCCACTTTATTTGTCAGTCGGCAGGATTACGGGATGAACGACGTGATTCCACTGCTTCATGTACTACAGCACATGTTGGAAACCATGGCTGGTCAGGGCACTGGAGACATGGCGTTTACATCTTACGGCCACATGAACCCCGTTGGAGCTGAACTGGAGGAGGAGGAGGAGGAAGAGGAGGAGGAGGAGTTGCCCAGCGAAACACAGTTTAGGCTTGGCGAAATGGCTGGTTTATCTAGTCAGCGGACAGGAGAGGAGGAGCAGGAACAGCCAGAGGAGCTAGAGGTTTTTGAGGAAGGAGAGACAGAGGACCCGGGCACACCGTGGCAGTATGCAGTGGAGATGGAGACAGGTAGTCCATCCGAGTCACTTGCGCAAATGGCACGAAGCATGCTCACATGCTTGCGTAGTGACCCCAGAATTGTTTCCATCTGTCGGCGGGATGACTTCTGGCTGTCCACCTTATTGGACCCTCGCTTCCGGCACAAAATGGGGGCATTTTTTAAACCCACCGAGAGGGAGGACAAACTCAACTACTACAAAGACATTCTACGTAGGCAGTTGGCCGATGCCTATCTGCGCCATGGTCCATACTCTCGCAGGTCTGACTCGAGGGGACCTCTGCGCTCACCTTCCACTGCCATGGCCGCTGGGGGGGTTGGCAGCAGCAGCAGCAGAAGCTCCATCAGCAGCAGCAGCCTCAGTCTTCAGTCGCTAATGAGTAGCTTTCTACACCCGCATAGTGAGGCTACTCATGAGCAGCAGGAAGACCTGGAGCAGGACCTGAACCAGCAGGTCATGTCATACTTTGACATGACCATGCCAACACACCTTGAGGATCCGCTGGACTTCTGGGCAGCCAAACTTGATTTGTGGCCGCAACTAGCAGAGTTTGCCCTGGAAAAGCTGTCCTGCCCGGCAAGTAGCGTGCCATCTGAGCGGGTGTTTAGTGCGGCGGGGGCCATAGTTACGGCGAGGAGAACTCGTCTGTCAACTAAAAATGTGGAGAGACTCACCTTTGTCAAAATGAATCAGGGATGGATCAGCCAGGATTTCCACCCACCAATGCCTGATGCATGCGACTAGATTCAGCATGGTGCCACGTTTTACACTTTCCAAATGGTGCAAAACATATTTATGTCTTTAGGCCATTTTTTGGGCTCCTGCTGCTGCTGCTGCTGCCAACTCCTGCCAACTCCAGGGTGTGATTCATCCAATTTTTGGGCTCCTGAGGCCAACTCCAGTGTATATTTGGGCTCCTGCTGCTGCTACTGTCAACTCCTGCCAACTCCAGGGTGTGATTCATCCAATTTTTGGGCTCCTGAGGCCAACTCCAGTGTATATTTGGGCTCCTGCTGCTGCTGCTGCCAACTTCTGCCAACTCCAGGGTGTGATTCATCCAATTTTTGGGCTCCTGAGGCCAACTCCAGTGTATATTTGGGCTCCTGCTGCTGCTGCTGCCAACTTCTGCCAACTCCAGGGTGTGATTCATCCAATTTTTGGGCTCCTGAGGCCAACTCCAGTGTATATTTGGGCTCCTGCTGCTGCTACTGTCAACTCCTGCCAACTCCAGGGTGTGATTCATCCAATTTTTGGGCTCCTGAGGCCAACTCCAGTGTATATTTGGGCTCCTGCTGCTGCCAACTTCTGCCAACTCCAGGGTGTGATTCATCCAATTTTTGGGCTCCTGAGGCCAACTCCAGTGTATATTTGGGCTCCTGCTGCTGCTGCTGCCAACTTCTGCCAACTCCAGGGTGTGATTCATCCAATTTTTGGGCTCCTGAAGCCAACTCCAGTGTATATTTGGGCTCCTGCTGCTGCTGGTGTCAACTCCTGCCAACTCCAGGGTGTGATTCATCCAATTTTTGGGCTCCTGAAGCCAACTCCAGTGTATATTTGGGCTCCTGCTGCTGCTGCTGCCAACTTCTGCCAACTCCAGGGTGTGATTCATCCAATTTTTGGGCTCCTGAGGCCAACTCCAGTGTATATTTGGGCTCCTTCTGCCCCTCATAGTGATGCCACTTCAACTCTCTGCAATTGTGCCGCTCTGCGATTCTATTAGCGATGCCTCTGATCTGCATGTGATATTTCTTCAAAGTATTATTTAACTAACCCAGCACGCATCCTGTGCGTGTTACAGCAAGGCTGAATGGTTTACAACCCTATTGAGGCTGTAGGAGGCTCAGAAATAGCCGTTTTTAATAGCGATTCGTCGCGAATTTATTCGGGTCGAAACGATTTTTGTCGGAAAATTCGGCGAATCAGTCGAATCGAATTTTTCAAAAGTTCGCTCATCTCTAATAGCCAGTGAAAACCTTACAGCAGCAGACTGGCAAGGCTATGCTGCACCAGTCTCCACGCTGATCATAAGGGAGCCCAGATAATTTTAAAGAGTTTATAAAGTCCACTATTTATCAATGGCAACATGGATCAATGGCCTATCTCTGATTCTGTATATCCCACCACATGGCTGTTCTTGTGTTCAACTGGATCACAAATTTGAAAACCATTAATGTCTGTTAGAGAAAAATTTGGACCAGGTGTTTATTCTGAAAGCAGACCCCCAGTCTAAATAAGTCACAGTCCTCTGGGCCACTGCATGGCCTTGACCTAGGGCAGTTATATCTGCTATGCCCATCCACAAAAAATCCAGGGTACTTTAGAGTACCCAGTTCTGTCAAGTGTCCTGTAAGACATTTTGTAAAGCTGCAAGTAAACTGATTAGTCTTATTATTTTAATTATAACATTTTTTTCTACAGGAAAATACACACCTAGCTACAGCTTAGATCATCCATCTTCAGAATATTTAACTTCTATGGGCCCTGTCATTGACAAGGCACCTTGCATAATAGGGGTGTAGTATTTGGGATGTATAAATCCGGCTGCTTACAAACATACTGTATTTTTAACCTAGTAATGTTTTCCACCTAACTTTGACAGGTTTTGTTTCTTCAGTCTGTCATGAATTTTCTTCTTTCAATTACACCTTTGGCTTTGAGTTGTGTCTTGCAAAATTGCCCATTAGTTGTTTAGCTATTTAATTCATTAATTTGTTTACTGAACAGTTGTTACACATTTTGTATTTAATTTACACATAATTGTGAAGGAGGAGAAGCAGGCATGCATGTGTATTCAGGGCACTGCTGTTAGAGCCTAATTTACTATTTTTTGTTGCAGGGGCTGGATGACCACCTCTCAGTGCTCGCACTGCTGAGCTGTCTGGAGACAGCTGGCACTCAGCATTGGAGCGCTCCTGGTCGGGTGTTGTCCGCAGCACAGGGCTTGTATAAACATTTGTGCTATCGATCCCTAGCGCCGAATGGGAGTGCCGCAAATCATCCAAATTTATGAATGAAAGCACACAGCTCACATATGGGCGCTGTAAAAAAGGGGATTCAAGGCACACTGCGCCTGTTGCAATCCCCATTTTTCTATTTTTTTGGGGGGGATGGCAGGCTAAAAGAAAACACTGGGAATTGCACTGAGGACACTAGAAACGCATGACACAGGCTTTGCATGGGCCAAATCACAACTTTACAGTGCAATACAAAAGTTTAAAAAATGCATACAATATCATTTCCATAACAGCCCAGGGATTCCATGGCACGTGCACCAGCCCCCCCAAAATATATAAAATAAACAAAAGTGGCCAAAGAAATTACAACCATCCCAGTCCATTGAAATGTATGGGATAAGGCCACACAGTGCAGGGTAGGCACCTGGACTTATGTGACACTGTAGGGAAATCAGCGCCGGCATCCATTCCATCGCTGGTGCCGATGACAGATGGGACTCTAACTGGCACTATCAGAGGTACTCTGAATTTTTGACTTGACAACTACACCTTTTACACTAGGACCTGACATTCACCTGGCGCTATGTGGCATATTTAACAAACCCTCCAGTTTGTTCAGTAGCTGCTCATTGCCTAGCAGTGCTGAGGTAGCCTACAGTCACTTGTTCACCCTGGGAAAGCAGAGTATGCAAGCTAGAACCTTATTGTCATTAACCCCACCTTTTAAGTTTTTAAGTGTCATTACTAACTAAAAAGAGCACTTCATCCAAAGTGAGCATGTCACAGTCACTGCAAGACAAAATAAATAAAAAATGTAATCTTCTATAGGGCCCACTGTGAGGCCTACTGTGGGGTCCACTGAATATATTAACTACAATCAGACTTTTGCATTATAAGAAGAATTCACAAGGTTGTCCTATAACAGTCAGGACAATCTGCAATGGCAACCTGTTGGTACTGCAGCTAATACATAATTCCCAAATCTTGGAGACCTGACATGGTGGAAATGATTTTGTACTATGGAAGCTTTGATGTTTTAGGTTCAAGCTTATTCACCTCCTTGATTTTTTGTAGCTACATCGAACAGAGCAGTCTCCTTTCTGACCAATTCAGTATCACGTGTTTAGAACCTACACAGACATACAGTAATGAAGAGGCTACATGGTCATGTAAAGAAACCAGTTGATTTCTGAAGAAAAAGCAAATGAATACTGACACATGATAGAGAAGAACATTGGGGGACCACAAATCAGTTATAACTCACTCGCCAATGGTTCCAATGCGTTGAATCTAGAAGATCAGACATACACAAATATAAGGTGCACACTCAATTCCATTTGCAAAAAATAGAAATAATTTTTAATGCCATATAAGTTTATATAATGAAATGCACTCAAACATATAACCACACATAATACAACAACACCACAGACAGAATATGTCCAAATCCACAATATGCAAATCCCTCAAAAATAATTCATATAATGTATAAAAAATTGCATAATATAAATTGCTATGTAAAGTGCTATGAGCAAACCCACAGTGTAAACAATGCATACAGTTCATGTTTCAGAAATGCATAGGTGTCCTGGGCATGACAGTAGCTTCCATAGATGGAGGGATCTTAAGCTTAATTCCTCACCAGACTATTACATCTATTCCATATTACCAAATTATGGTGGAGTCAATGCTGGGATTTGACCCTGAACTATTCTCTTCCTTCAATTTAGTGGAGAATCCTCACCCCCAATGCCAGTCTAATGTGGTGGGGTAGAGTATTGGAGGTTTTCGTGGGCAGAAAATCAAAGCTTTCAGCTAAGTTGAAGCAATCATTCTGCATTTCAGCATTGGTTCAGGAATCTTTAAGGTTTTCCTTGGGAATCCAGTAGAACAATGCCATGGTGGTAACTTACATAAATCATCGTGATGGCATCAAGAGCAGGGCAGCCATGCAGATACCAGGGGAGAATTATGAAATTATGTATCCTGAGGCCACCTTCCTGGCTTAGTCAAGCTCACTATTGCATATACTGTTGGGTACTGCTTCACTTGAGGGTGTTTATTTTACTGATTGGGATCATCACAGCAACATAATTAAGAAGTAACAGAATATTTGATTATTTCTGGTAATCTAATATTCTGGTATTCTGGTTTGAATTCATTCTAGAATGATCTAGATGTTTGAGGTATGCAACATGTACTTTAATGTTTTATTCCAAAAACCTTAATTCTTAATATTGTATTGTATTCACCAGTAGAACTTTTAAAATTCAAAATGTCTGATAGACACTTAAAGCTTCATAATCTCTAGAGAAGGGTGAACCCCCCCCAAACTCCAGCAAGTTTGGCAGAAGTTTGAAAAAATGCCTGGGTACCTGAATCTGAAACCGGAGATCAATGGGGACCCAAACTTTGGGGGTTGGCTGAGGTTGGGGAGTGCAAAGTGTGCAGCAGAAGCGCTGCTATAACTCACCTGAGCCTTGATCCTCTTCTGTCAGTGGCAACGGAGAAGTGGCAGCGGCGGCGGTGGCGTTTCAAACTGGCCCCAACTGGGGCTACAAAAAGATGGCTTCCAGCTAAGTGAGTGCACTTCTATTGCACTTCTAGTACCAGTTTACTAATGGCACACCTACCGCAGCTCCGCCACCACTGATAGGAGAGGATCAAGGTTCAGGTGAATTTCAGCAGCTATCTGATGTTGCAACCTTAGATGAAGTAGGTTGATGGGCTGCTCAGCATCCCATTAACCAGCTTTTCCATGTTCAAGCCAGGTGCCAAACCGTACAAGGACTTCTGGCTGAAGTTCGTGTTTGGATTTGGGAACCAAAACTCGCAAAGTTTGGTACAAACCCAAACTTAGGGGTTCGAGGTCGCCCATCTATAATAATAACCTCTTATTATTCCCATATAATTTATCTACGATTCCCCCACCCTTATCTGGATACTTAATCACATTCATGCTCAGGTGGAGGTTTGATTGTGGGGAGCCAGAGTCCCAAAGAAAGGATGGCCCTGGAATCTACAGCCTAGAACCCAAGACTTGAACCTGCAGCCTAAAGTCTAAAGTCTTTTTCTAGAGCTCCCTACAAGGGAGGATGTGTTTTTTGCACAAGAGGACCCAGGTTGTACCTGGGGAGTCAAGGGACTGAGTAGACAGACTTGGAAGGAAAACAGCTGGCTGGTTGGTTGGACTGATAGTATCAGTGATGCCCTGGTACAGATGATTGAGCAGCACAATTGCTGGAGTATAATCAAAACGTAACAGAGTTCGCATCCAAGCAATCCAGTAAAAAAATCTAAAGGTTAAACAGGAGTTTAATTGTAAATGTATTCAAGTCCTTATCCAAGTCAGGGGCTGGCAGTGAGCAGGCAGGAAACAAGGGTTGTAAATAGGTAATCCAAACAAGAAGCTGAGGAGTAATCCAATAACAAGCGGCACCATGGATTGATCTAGGAAAACCTTCTGATGCCATTGTGGGGCTGGGACTTCCTATTTATAAAGCCCAGTATCTTGTGATGTCAGCAACATGACTTCAGAAATAAAGGACCCTGCAACTGTGATGTCAGCCAGCTTTTCTCCTCCAGTGCATGTGCACTGTGAACTGAACTTTTGTGTGTTCATATAAGATTTAAAATTTGGCTCACACCCGAAAGCAAACCCCAAGGTAAACTTACTTAACCAAATCTTTAGAATGACCCCAGCATGTTTTTGGTAGTAATAAAATATCTACCACACTGTAAAATGGTATACCTCAAATATAGAACTGCCCAATTGTATTGTTTAGTGGGAACGTTCTTAAAAACATATTCTGGATAATCCCCACAGTTAACATATCACAGTATGGGAGGGTATTTGAATTTTTTTTAAATAACAGCAGCTTATGGAAAATTGAGATACATTGATTGTGAACCTTTCCAAATTTTTTTTTTATTTCCCATTCTTGATTTTTCCACACTTAATAAAATACCTACTCCAGTAAAAAACTATTTTGTCCCATCATAGGTGTCGGGGATATATATTTTTTTAATATAACAAACCAATGCCCTCTTTATTTTGTTGAGTTAGATAATCCTTCAAATGTGAGTCACTGCAAAAATCCCAAAGGCATTCAACTTCTATTATGTTAAATGTATGTCAAGAAAAAGTAAAGCAAATTCAAGCTAAGCTAGGAGTCGACATATTTGCAATTTTTTTCTCTTCTTTTCCATTTTTATTGTTTCTGCTAAAAGTTGGGCTACACCCATTTTCCATTATTAATTATTCTCAATTTCTAATCCCAAATATTAGTTACAGTCATAGCATGGCTTTTTACCATCTCTATCTCCAGGGGCGGGCTGGCTATAGGGCATACCGGGCAGAATCCCGGTAGGCCGGCACATGGCAAGGCCGCAACCTTCTCTGCTCATCGGCTGCTACCCCTTTATCCGCATCGCGGCCTTCGCTCTCTGTATCTGCGGCAGATATAGAGAGCGAAGGCAACGATCGCGGATGAAGGGGTAGCGGCCGCCGCTCTCACACACGTTTGCAGGCAGCTCCCGGCTGTTGCGCACAGGTTGGTGGCTGTCAATGGGCGGCGTCCATTGTTTTTATTGGATGCCGACCATATGGGTCACGCCCACCAACCGGCGCGCAACAACCAGGAAGTGCCTGCGCCCGTGAGCCTGCGACCGAGAGGTTGAGGCAGCCTCAGAATGTAATGCTTCAGCGGCGGAGTTCCGGTGCCACAATAGAAGCAGCAGCTGCGTGGGGGAGGCAGCCCGGTACCACACGGCAGCAAGAGACTGCAGGTCACGAGCCGGACACACCGCACCTCCGAGGTACCTGATACCATGTGCTTAGCCTCTCGTATGACCACGGACAGTCCCAGGCAGGCTCGCGCTGTTTGAACCACGGTGAGACACCCTGTTAGCATCTGCAGCAGAAAGGTAAGAGCCCTCTGTGTGTGTTCTCCTCCCCGCAGAGACACCAGCGCCCTCTCTTCCTGTAAATGTGGGATGCCCCTCTCTGCCTGTAAACATGGGATGCCCCTCTCTGCCTGTAAATGTCGGATGCCCCTCTCTGCCTGTAAACACGGGATGCCCCTCTCTGACTGTAAACGTGGGATGCCCCTTGCTGCCTGTAAATGTGGGCGGCCCCTCTCTGCCTGTAAATGTGGGATGCCCCTCTCTGCCTGTAAATGTGGGATGCCCCTCTCTGCCTGTAAATGTGGGATGCCCCTCTCTGCCTGTAAACACGGGATGCCACTCTCTGCCTGTAAATGTGGGATGCCCCACTCTGCATGTAAATGTGGGATGCCCCTCTTTACCTGTAAACGCGGGATGCCCCTCTTTGTCTGTAAAGCAGGGTGCCCCTCTCTGCCTGTAATGTGGGATGCCCCTCACTGCCTGTAAAGCAGGATGCCCCTCTCTACCTTTAATGCGGTACGCTCCTCTTTGCTTGTAATGCGGGATGCCCCTCACTGCCTGTAAAGCGGGATGACCCTCACTGCCTGTAAAACGGGATACCGCTCACTTCCTGTAAAGCGGGATGACCCTCACTGCCTGTAAAACGGGATACCGCTCACTTCCTGTAAAGCGGGATGCCCTTCACTGCCTTTAAAGCAGGATGCCCCTCTCTACCTGTAATGCAGGACGCTCCTCTCTGCCTGTAATGCGGGATGCCCCTCACTGTCTGTAATGGGAGATGCTGCACTAGTACTACCTCCAATGTGGGTTGATGCTCACTGGCTGTAATGGGGTGATTCGGAGGGGGGATTTTAGCACACCATTTTGTTCATAATATTCTCTTTCTAATTTTTGTCCTCTAAACCCTGGTAAACCATGGAACAAAATAAGGTGTGTGTGTGTGTGTGTGTGTGTGTGTGTGTGTGTGTGTGTATATATATATATATATATATATGAATATACTATACCGGGCCAGGAAAAGTAGGGCCGGTGTGCCCCAAAAAGTCCCGGGCCATTTTTTAGTCCCAGTCCGCCCCTGTCTATCTCTCTCTATTTATTTGGGGTGAAGCTTCACAGTTAGTAATTTTCTTTTTCTATATTTTGGAAATGCTTTTTAGGGTAGGGGGATTCCTGTATACAGCCCCCCTCCCTTGAAAGCTTAATTTCCACTTATTGCCCAGATTTTCTAAAATATTTTTCTGCTTGATATCTTTGAATCGATAATGTACCCATCTTCCAAATACATTTTTGTACTATTTCCTTTTTCCTTGTTTTTGTTGGCCGTCACTTCTCTCCTGCTCAATATACACCAGCTTCAGTAACTGCCATGCTTTCAATAACTAATTAATTAATTAAATTAAAAACAAAATGGCGGTTCATGAATCTGTAGGCTTTCTGCAAACAGGAAGTGCTGCTGGGTTTCCTGTTGCTGTGCATTGTCAGTTATGTCGGTTGAATCCAGGAAGCAGATGGCTCAGATGCTGGGAGAGGAAATTCCAAAATGGCTGCTACCAGGCATTTTCAGCTCTGAGTGGAACCAGGAGCAAATGTAGGTGCTGACAATGGTTTAGCATCATGATTGCAGATTATGCAAGGACGTTTTGGGGAGTTTTGTTTTCCAACTGTGCCAGGCTGTTGGTCCAGTTTAAATGCTTTTCAATGGCTTCTTTGAGAGATATCACAATGGGCTGAGCAATTTCCGGCATGTTTTTTTTCAATGAAAATGACAGACGGGATTGTTTTTTATTTTCTTATTACACATTTAAAAAAAATAAAAATAAAATAAAAAGTGTACCTTTCCATCTTCAGAGCCAACTAGTCAGTGTCTTACACCAGGTCTCCTCTTTATCTCCTGGGCTCTTCAGAGCCTCTTCGAGGCTCATGGGGGAGTTTCATGAGAGGCTTCAGACCTCTGACATCCCGGGGGGGTGGCTTGCTGCCCCCCACCACATTACATGCCCCCATAGTGGGCAGGGGGGTGCAGATGTGCCCAACAACATGGGCCCAGTATCAGACCTGTGCTATAAGGCATAATAGTTGGTAATTATTTGGACTAGAGCACCGATTCAGCTCTTGAGTCCTGGGATATATGGGGAATAACCCCCAAATATTTGAGCACCTTACTTTCCCACTGGAAATCATATGCTGCCTGTAACTGTCCCCAGAGATCTGGGGGAACAGTTATATTTAGCGCTTTGGATTTGAGTGTGTTAACCTGCAGACCCGAGATAGCCTCAAAGTCTTTAAGAATCTGTAGTAGGGTTGGGAGGGATATGAGAGGGTTAGAAATGACCAGCAGTACATCAACAGCGAATAAACATAGTTTGTAAACTGACAAAAAAACAAAACAAAAGACTGCACCAACTATCCTATATAGATATTGAGTGTGCTACACTGGGGGGTGGTATATGGGTAAGCCAATAATTAATCCAGACGGGGTCCCACAAGTCCCCAAAGAACAAACCCCACAAAATCAGTGGCACCACTGTTTATATCAAAAATCTATACAAGCTTTATTTATACATATATTTACAATACAAAAATGGGACAATTTAAAACCACATTTAAAAACATATAACAAATTAGATACAGAGGGGGGAGGGGGACACCAAGATGGCAAAAAATGCAGCTGAATTTCTAATCCAAATGATTAAATATAAAGTCTGTCCATCCAACAGGCTGGAAATAAAGTGCACAGCTAATAACCCATAAATACAATATACAGTGAATAGTATCCCCTAGCTTCACTAATACAAATACAAGTGAATTAATAACCCAAACCTATATCTCCTATTTAAGAAAAATTACTAATCTAACTTATCAAAAAAAAACCTAACCAAGCTTCCAACCAAAACTTCAACATATATACCCGTTCAAAAATCTAAATTGAACACCATGTTATACTAAAAAAAAAAAAAAAAAAGGGGGGGGGGGGTGGAGAAGGAACAGAAAGATAAACTTTTACTGGTTTAGAACTTCTCTATCGATTCGTTAACAAAAAAAAAAATTCTACAGCATCCGGATTGTCTAACGCTCTGGTATCTATGACCCAAAAGCTAACGACTTAGCCAGGTAACATAGAAACTATTCAAGTGCCGTTAATCCATCTTTAAAGGCCAGGAACTGCATCCCGCCAAACGCACATCTGGGTGACTTGACCGGCGCAGATCTCATAATGCCTGCAGACGTCAAATGGAGACCTCTTTAAAGGAGAAGGATATGCGGAAGGGAAAGCTCTACTTGTATTTGATTTTATGCTCCTGCAATATGGCTAGCAGCAGTCTCAGCTCCTTCCTCTTAGCAATTGTGGTAGCTGAAAGGTCCGAATAAATTTGATAATTGTGGCCCTGGAACGAAAGGGCGGTTGCTTGCCTCGATGCTCTTTGTATTAACTCTTTGGTGTTGTAAAAATGAAATTTTGCTATTATATCCCTGGGAGGGTCATTGGGTTGTCTGAGAGGGCCCAGGGACCTATAAATACGATTAAATTCTAAGCGATCGACAGGGATACTAGGAACCAGTTCTTGGCACAGGGCAGTAACTGCAGATTTAACATCTTCAATATGCTCAGGGAGCCCTCTGAATCTAAGATTTGAAATTCTATCTCTATTTTCAAAGTCTTCCAACTTAGCTGAAAGCACAGAGTTATCAATTTTTAACTGCTGTAACTCAGAATCCAGGGTTTCTTGTGTGTTCACAACTTCCCCCAGCCTGCTTTCAAGTGACTGCAGACCTGATGTTATTCTGTCTAAATCCTTAGACATGTGCTCTTTCAATAGTGCTGTGCTGGACAGGAGGGCTTTCTGCAGAATGTTATCAAACTGTATTATGAGGGCTGAACTTACTTCAGGCTGTGATGCTGTGAGCTGGGGGCTGACTCTTCCTCTCTCGCTTTCCCTGAATGATGCCTCACTGCATTCTATCTCCTCAAGATCTGCGAGGGACAGCTCATCCGCCATCTTGCCTCACAGTGTCTCTGCTGCCAATGCCTGGACTTGCCTCTGTGTGCCTGCTCCCCGCACTCCGCCACCGCCGCTGGCTCCCAGGTACCTTCCAGTAGGTCCCTGTACCGCTCTGTTCCTCAAAGCACGCTTTGCCTTGAGACGCTTCCCTGCTATCTTTTCCACTTAGTTCTGTAACCTGGGTTAAAGCCACTGCAGCCCTTATTTAACTGCTCATAAATTTCAGATAAAGCTTCTCTACCCCTAGGGTCTTTTTTGCTATGTTGTTCAAACAGGGTATACTGGGATGCTCCATTCATCCCCCCAGTCTCCTTCATTACAGAGTTCACAAAATGTTTTATTTGCATATAGCCAAATAGATCCTTTGGCTGTAACTGGGATTTATCTCTTAATTGTGGGAAGGTGGCTATGCCTGTGCCCTGAAGACAATCCTCCAGTTTCAAAATCCCTGCCCTCTTCCAGTTGCGGAATCTCATTGGGTCCATAACCACAGGAAGGAACATGGGGTTGTCCCAGAGCGGTAACAGGGGCAGATGTGCAGAGGCCAGACCCCCCAAATATTTAAGATCATCCCATACCTTTAATGAATGGGATAAGATCGGGTTTTGGATATGTTTCCTGACCTTTGGGATCACCCATAGAAGGCCCGCTATTGGCAATGGATGAGACAATGTTGATTCTATTTGTATCCAGGATGGAATGTCCAAGGTCGCGTGAAACGAGAGTACTTGGGCTAGTTGAGCTGCTTGATAGTATTTTGTTATATTGGGGACTCCCAGTCCTCTCTGCTTTTTGACCTCATCATAACAAATTTTGCAACTCTTGGACGCTTTTCATCCCAGATAAACTCCTGAATCTTACTTTGAAGCATTTTCAGGTTGTCAGGATTGTACCTAACACCCGTCTGTCTTAAGCCAGTATCCCCCAATCTCCACCGCCACTTCTGCCTATAGACAAGCCCCCGCTTGTAGGAGACGCGAGCAATGCCTCTCCCAGTCGGTTGCCCCCAGGACTTAACAGGCGCAAGGGATAGTAGCTTAAGGTGCAGCTTGGTGTTAAGCAGGGAATCCCGAATGAGGATGCTGGGTGCGGAAAGTCCGTAATTCAGGCCGAGGTCAAACCAGGAAGTCACAGGCGAGGTATCCAGGGGAGAAGACAGAGGATGGTCGAGGGTAGCCGGGGTCAATTCCAGGAGGTCACAGGCGAAGTACAGGAGGGTCAGGCAAGAGAATGGTCAGGCAAAGCAGAAGGTCAGGGCAGGCAGCTAGCAAGAATAGTCAGGGTCCAAATCCAAATCCAATCCAATATCTTCACAAACACAGCAGCACACGTCCAGAACCCAGAAGCTATAACGGGCACTGGGAAACTGGAACAGTGCAAATATATAGGAAAGTCTGGCCAATGGGAAACAGGGAAAAAGGAGGGAAGGAAGGTGCTTGGTGCAAACAAGGAAGTGGGATCGGTCCCAGGAGCTGGACGGCCCAGGCCAGACAGGCCGACCAGTCCCTGGGTCCGATCCAAAGAACCGGCCACTGACTGGGCAATTCAAACTCGCCCCCGGCGGGCGCGCTGGGGGAAGCGCCGCCGGGAGGCATAAAGCAGACGTGCTCGCGCGCGCGCGCGAGCACGTTGACGATCGGGCGCGCCCCCGCCAGGAAGGGGAAGCGCAGAGCTGGAGGGGAGAGCCGCAAGGCCGCGCAGCCGCGCGGAGCGGGCTGCGACGCGGCCACCCATGGCGTCCTGCGCCGCCCGCCCCAGATCCCCGCGACGGTGCCGAGGAGCCGGCAGACCCGGGGACCGCCGGGCCGCAGCTCGGTGGGAGCCAGCCGGCAACGCGCCGCGGGACCCGGAACGGCGGTGAGGTAAGTGCCTAACATTACCCCCCCCTGAGGAGGGGCCACTGGACCCTCCAAGCTGGGTTTTAACGGATTCTCTCTATGAAACTTCTTTACTAAATTCTGTGCATGAACTTCTCTGGCAGGAACCCAAGATCTTTCTTCCGGACCGTACCCCTTCCAGTCAATAAGATATTGAAGAGAGTTCCGAAAGAAACGAGAATCAAGGACCCGGGCAACCTCAAACTCCTGATGCCCCTCAACTACCACAGGACTAGGGGGACTATTAAGTTCATGGTTTCTTGCGGACTTAAGAAGTGAAACATGAAAGGATTTACAGATTTTCATGGAAGAGGGGAGGGCCAACCGGTATGTCACCTGATTGACTTTGTGTGTTATGGGGAATGGGCCAATAAACTTGGGTCCTAATTTAGCGGAGGGTTGGCGTAGCGCCAAGTTCTTGGTTGAGAGCCAAACCCAGTCACCCACTTTAAAGTTAGAATTAGACGATCGCTTGCGATCAGAAAATTTTTTCTGTAAACGAGCGGCCCTAGTTAGGTGTTGTTGGATCTTATTCCACTCCCCTGGCCATTTAGAAACCCATTCATCCACGGAGGGAACTCTAGAGGGTTGGTCCGAAAGAGCAGAAAACTTCAGATCCTTGCCATAAACACAGTGGAAAGGAGAAACCCCTGTGGACGAATGCGTAGCGTTGTTAAAAGCAAATTCTGCAAAAGGTAAGAAGAAGGCCCAATCAGTCTGAGAACCCGCCGTAAAACAGCGCAAGTATTGTTCCAGGGACTGGTTCGTCCTCTCGGTTTGACCATTCGATTGCGGATGAAAGGCCGAGGAAAGGGAGACAGAGAACCCCAACTTGGCACAGAAGGCCCTCCAAAACCGGGAGACAAACTGGACCCCCCTATCCGAAACAACATCCATGGGAATACCATGAATCCTAAAGACATGAGTAATGAAAAGTTGAGCAAGAGTTTGAGCTGAGGGGAGTTTCTTTAAAGGGACGAAATGGGCCATCTTGCTAAAACGGTCCACAATTACCCAGATAACCGTATGACCCTGAGACGGAGGGAGGTCAGTAACAAAATCCATGGCCAAATGTGTCCACGGGGAGGCAGGAATGGATAATGGAAGGAGTGGGCCTTCCGGTGAGCTCCTCAAGGACTTACTTTGGGCACAGACTTTGCAAGCGGAGACAAACTTTTGAGCGTCCTTCCTGAGAGAAGGCCACCAAACTTGGCGTAACAATAAAGCTATGGTTTTTTTTAATCCCTGGATGCCCGGTTGTTTTAGTATCATGAAAATGGGACAAAAACTCAGACCGGTAAGCAGAAGGCACAAACAGGGCTGACGTGGGTTTCCCAGGAGGAGCTTGGGCCTGGAACTGAGTAAGATCAGGAAGTTGGGGTTGAATGGCGGCCACCACTAGGGAGCGAGGTACGATGGGAGAAACCACCCTTTCCGGTAAGTCAGGGGGAGAGAAACTCAGAGACAGGGCGTCCGCCTTTACATTCTTAGACCCGGGTTTATATGTTATAGAAAAGTTAAACCGAGAAAAGAATAAGGACCAGCGAGCCTGTCTAGGAGTTAACCTCTTGGCGGACTGAATGTATTCCAGATTTTTATGGTCAGTAAAGACCGTTACTGGATATTGAGCCCCCTCCAACCAGTGCCTCCATTCCTGGAAGGCAAGTTTGATGGCCAGTAATTCTCTGTTACCGATATCATAATTCTTTTCGGCCGCTGAGAATTTCTTGGAAAAGAAGGCACATGGATGGAGGCGAGCAGGTGAGCCGTAGTATTGGGACAAGACCGCTCCGACCGCTATCTCTGAGGCATCCACCTCTACAAGGAAAGGTCGTTGTTCATCGGGATGGACTAGGACGGGAGCCCCGCTAAATACCCTCTTAAGATTCTCGAAGGCCAGGACAGCTTGAGCCGGCCAAACCGGGGGGTACCCGCTTTTCTTTGTCAAATTGGTTAGTGGTGTAACCAGGGCCGAGAAATTCTTAATGAACCTTCTGTAAAAATTGGCAAAACCCAAAAACCTCTGCAGGCCCTTCAAATCTCTGGGTTGCTCCCATTCCAAAACAGCCCTCACCTTAGATTGGTCCATAGACAGACCAGACTTAGAGATAATGTAACCGAGGAACGGAACCTCAGAAACCTCAAATTGGCATTTCTTTAATTTGACATATAAACAATTCTCTCTAAGTTTCTGCAAAACTAGGCGCACATGTTTTCGATGCTCATCAAGGGATGAAGAAAAAATTAAAATATCATCTAAGTAGACAACCATAAATCGGCCAAGATAATCTCGGAAAATTTCATTAACAAAACTTTGAAAAACCGCAGGGGCATTACACAGGCCGAAGGGCATAACCAAATATTCATAATGCCCCTCAAGGGTATTAAAGGCCGTTTTCCACTCGTCCCCCTGCCTAATTCTTATGAGGTTATAGGCCCCTCTGAGATCTAGTTTGGAGAAGACCTGCGCCCCGACCACCTGTGTAAAGAGCCCCTCAATAAGCGGTAGGGGATACTTATTTTTTACCGTGATGTTATTTAAGCCCCGGTAATCGATACAGGGGCGAAGTCCCCCATCCTTTTTCTCCACAAAAAAAAACCCTGCCCCCGCTGGGGAAGATGAAGGCCGAATAAACCCTTTTTCTAAGTTCTCAGCGATATATTCCCGCATGGCAAGGGTTTCTGCTCGGGTCAAATTAAATATTCTCCCTCTGGGAGGCATCGTACCAGGGAGCAGTTCTATTGGGCAGTCCCAAGGTCTATGGGGAGGAAGTTTGTCTGCTGCCTTTTCTGAAAAAACATCAGCAAACTCCAAATATGGAGTAGGAATCCCACTAGGGAGTAAGTGTGTGACCCTGAGGGGAAATTCAAGGCAGCTCCGGAAACACTGGTGTCCCCACTTGGTAATTTGCCCCGAAACCCAATCGATTTGAGGATTATGCGCCTGCAGCCATGGCAACCCCAGAATCAAGGGGGTCCCAGGCATGCTCAAAATCAGGAACCTGATAACCTCAGAATGACTGGCTCCAATTTTGATTTGCATGGGAGGTGATTGAAACCGAACTAACCCCCCGGCCACTGGAGTGCCATCAATGGCTGACACCCGGATAGGAGTTGGCAAGGTTTGTGCCATGATTCCTAGAGTCTGAGCTAGATCAGAGTCTAGGAAGTTCCCAGCTGCTCCAGAATCGAGAAGAGCCTCTAAGTTAATATATTCGGCACCAAACATAACCTGAACTGGGACAAAAACTGGAGACGATACTTGAGGAGATACCTTACAGCCTAGGAGGGCCCCCTCGATACCCCCTAGGCTCTGAAGTTTCCCGACGGTTTCTTTGGGCAAAGTCTAACCCTGTGGCCGGTCCCACCACAGTATAGACAGAGCCCCTCGGATAGACGTCGTCGTCGCTCGCCTTCGGTGAGCCTGGTGGCACCTAGCTGCATAGGCTCTTCAGAAGGTTGAGCGACGGGAACCTCAGATTTTGCAGCGGGTTCAAAATGTGATCCTTTCTCCAGGCGCCGTTCCCGGAGTCGGCGATCAATGCGGATGGCCAAATGCATTAAGTCATCCAGTGTTTGGGGTTCCGGATAGTTCACCAGGGTATCTTTGATAGCGTCAGCCAGACCTAACCGGAATTGGCCACAGAGGGCAGGATTGTTCCAGCGTGAGTCAACTGCCCAACGCCGGAATTCGGAACAGTAGTCCTCGGCTGGACGGCGTCCCTGGCGGAGGGTACGTAACTTTGCGTCAGCTGAGGCCCCCTTGTCAGGATCGTCATAAAGGACCTCCATTGCAGTGAAGAAACTGTCCACTGACTGGCGGATGGGGTCCTGAGCTGATAGACTAAAGGCCCAGGACTGAGGGTCTCCATGTAACAGGGATATAATCAAGCCCACTTTTTGTTCCTGTGAGCCCGAGGACACCGGGCGAAGCTGAAAGTAAAGTTTACAAGAGTCCCGGAAATTGGCAAACTTTGCCCTATCGCCAAAAAATTTTTCAGGAAGCGGGATCTTGGGTTCCACCGTCATTGCGGCCGGAGCCCCCTGAGAAGTGGGGACCATAGGAGTTGGACGGTTCTCCTGGGCCGCAACTCGATGAGCCAGGTGCTCCACCGCCGCCGTCAGGGCCTGCACCTGCTCCAGAATTTGGTCCATTCTTCTGGCCCGTTATAATGTCAGGATTGTACCTAACACCCGTCTGTCTTAAGCCAGTATCCCCCAATCTCCACCGCCACTTCTGCCTATAGACAAGCCCCCGCTTGTAGGAGACGCGAGCAATGCCTCTCCCAGTCGGTTGCCCCCAGGACTTAACAGGCGCAAGGGATAGTAGCTTAAGGTGCAGCTTGGTGTTAAGCAGGGAATCCCGAATGAGGATGCTGGGTGCGGAAAGTCCGTAATTCAGGCCGAGGTCAAACCAGGAAGTCACAGGCGAGGTATCCAGGGGAGAAGACAGAGGATGGTCGAGGGTAGCCGGGGTCAATTCCAGGAGGTCACAGGCGAAGTACAGGAGGGTCAGGCAAGAGAATGGTCAGGCAAAGCAGAAGGTCAGGGCAGGCAGCTAGCAAGAATAGTCAGGGTCCAAATCCAAATCCAATCCAATATCTTCACAAACACAGCAGCACACGTCCAGAACCCAGAAGCTATAACGGGCACTGGGAAACTGGAACAGTGCAAATATATAGGAAAGTCTGGCCAATGGGAAACAGGGAAAAAGGAGGGAAGGAAGGTGCTTGGTGCAAACAAGGAAGTGGGATCGGTCCCAGGAGCTGGACGGCCCAGGCCAGACAGGCCGACCAGTCCCTGGGTCCGATCCAAAGAACCGGCCACTGACTGGGCAATTCAAACTCGCCCCCGGCGGGCGCGCTGGGGGAAGCGCCGCCGGGAGGCATAAAGCAGACGTGCTCGCGCGCGCGCGCGAGCACGTTGACGATCGGGCGCGCCCCCGCCAGGAAGGGGAAGCGCAGAGCTGGAGGGGAGAGCCGCAAGGCCGCGCAGCCGCGCGGAGCGGGCTGCGACGCGGCCACCCATGGCGTCCTGCGCCGCCCGCCCCAGATCCCCGCGACGGTGCCGAGGAGCCGGCAGACCCGGGGACCGCCGGGCCGCAGCTCGGTGGGAGCCAGCCGGCAACGCGCTGCGGGACCCGGAACGGCGGTGAGGTAAGTGCCTAACACAGGTAATGTGGAGGGATTTTAACTGGTAGGGTCCTAGCTAAATATAAAAATTTAGGCAGCAACTTCATTTTAACGGCTGCGATTTTGCTCAGCCAAGAAAGGCCATAATCCCTCCAATTAGATAAAAACTTAAGAAGTTTCTGGCGGAGAGGAGGATAATTGGCCACAAACAGGGCTTCATACCTGCTGGTTAAATAACCCCCAAATATTTGAGCACCTTAATCTCCCACTGGAAATCATATGCTGCCTGTAACTGTCCCCAGAGATCTGGGGGAACAGTTATATTTAGCGCTTTGGATTTGAGTGTGTTAACCTGCAGACCCGAGATAGCCTCAAAGTCTTTAAGAATCTGTAGTAGGGTTGGGAGGGATATGAGAGGGTTAGAAATGACCAGCAGTACATCATCAGCGAATAAACATAGTTTGTAAACTGACAAAAAAACAAAACGAAAGACTGCACCAACTATCCTATATAGATATTGAGTGTGGTACACTGGGGGGTGGTATACGGGTAAACCAATAATTAATCCAGACGGGGGTCCCACAAGTCCCCAAAGAACAAACCCCACAAAATCAGTGGCACCACTGTTTATCCCTTTCGCTGCCAGCCTACCTGGAGTTTTTGTCACCCTTGGTGCCAGACCATTTTGCAGTATTTTGCGCTCCCCGTGTTCAAATGTGATTTTTGAAGGGATTTCCAGGGATTTCCCAGGAAAATTATATATTGTTTTTTTCAGCAGAGTCTGAGCTTAGAAACATAGAAACATAGAAGGTTGACGGCAGAAGGAGACCATACGGTCCATCTAGTCTGCCCTTATGTGTATACTGTATGTTCTCTTTATCTTAGGATAGATGTGTGCTTATCCCAGGCATGTTTAAATTCAGTGACTGTTGATTTTTCAACTACCTCTGCTGGAAGTTTGTTCCAAGCATCTACTACTCTTTCTGTAAAATAATATTTTCTAACATTGCTCCTGATCTTCCCCCCGACTAGCTTCAGGTTGTGCCCCCTTGTTCTATCATTAAGCTTCTTCTTAAAAACACTTCCCTCCTGAACCTTATTCAATCCTTTTACATATTTAAAGGTCTCAATCATGTCCCCTCTCTCCCTTCTTTCCTCCAGACTGTACAAATTAAGTTCTTTAAGTCTCTCCTGATAAGTTTTAAGTTTAAGTCCTTCCACCATTTTCGTTGCCCGCCTTTGGACCCGTTCTATTTGAATAATGTCTTTTTGCAGATAAGGTCTCCAGAACTGCACACAGTATTCTAGCTGTGGCCTCACCAGGGCTCTATACAGCGGCATCACAACCTCCCTCTTCCTACTGGTGATGCCTCGAGCTATGCAGCCGAGCATCCTGCTTGCTTTTCCCACTGCCTGGCTACACTGTCCACTCATCTTGCAGCTACCAGTAATCAGTACCCCTAAATCTCTCTCCTCCGAGGTCCTGGCTAACACAGTGCTGCCCATACGGTACTCAGAGCAGGGATTCCTTCTACCCAAGTGCATGATTTTACATTTAGAGACATTAAACTCTAGTTTCCACAGTTTAGACCATCTATCCAGTAAAGCTAAATCATTTTCCATGTTGCAGACACCTCCAGGAATATCCACCCTATTACTAACCTTTGTATCATCAGCAAACAGACAAACTTTTCCTACCAAGCCTTCTCCTATGTCACTTACAAATATATTAAAAAGAATGGGGCCCAGGACAGAGCCTTGCGGCACACCACTTGTAACTCGCCTTTGTTCAGATTGCACACCATTTACAACAACGCTCTGATACCGATCCCTCAGCCAACTGGAAATCCACTGAACTATCCAGGGATTGAGTCCTACCTTCAATAACTTATCTATGAGCTCCTTATGTGGTACAGTGTCAAAGGCTTTGCTAAAATCCAGATAGGCGATATCCACAGCACCACCTTCATCTAACACTTTAGTGACATTGTCAAAGAAATCAATAACATTGGTCTGACATGATCTGCCCTCAGTAAAGCCGTGCTGTTTTGGGTCCAATAGGTCATTAATTTTTAGATGGGAAATTATCTGTTTTTTTAAGAGTGTTTCCATTAATTTGACCACTATAGATGTTAAACTAACTGGCCTACTGGCTTCTTCTCTACTCCCCTTGTTATGGATTGGTACTACATTGGCCATTCTCCAATCATCTGGAACCTCACCAGTTGAAAGGGAATGGTTAAGTAAATCAGTCAGAGGGGCTGCAATCACAAACCTAAGTTCCCTTAGAACTCTGGGGTGGATTCCATCTGGACCCATCGCCTTACTTACCTTTAGATGTGCCAGCTCGGCTAAGACATCAGCCTCCAGAAATTCTGCAGCTGTGCCCTGCCAGCGGGATGCTGTGCTATGGCCATGCCTGCTACTATCTGAAAATACTGAACAAAAGTAGCTATTCAGATGGTCAGCCACAGCCTTATCTCCGTCAATATATTTATTTTCCTTATTTCTAATTTTTGAGACTGCATTGTTTTTCTTCTTTCTGTCACCAATATATCGGAAAAAGGTTTTATCTCCCCTCTTCATAGATTTGGCCATTTCTTCCTCCTTTTGCCCTTTAGCAGTCCTTATAATCAGTTTTGCTTCCCTCTGTTTAATTTTATACGCCTCTCTGTCAGCTACACTTCCACTTACTTTATACTTCTTATAGGCAGACTTCTTATCTTTTATGATAGTGCTGACTTCCCTAGTAAACCATAATGGTTTCTTCTTCCTTTAGCATGAAATGTCTTGTTTGTCATTTTTAGGTGTATTCTCATGAAATGTCTTGTTTGTCATTTTTAGGTGTATTCTCAATATTTTGTGGCGAAATATGTGCAGAAAAATAAAAAGAAATCTATTTTTTACAATTTGTAGTGTTTTTTTGTAATAAAAAAATGTAAGTTTGTCAATAAAATCTTATTGCGTGTGAAATCCTAATTTCTCCCGGTTACAGCGGTACCACATATGTATAGGTAGACACCCTTTCCTGCCCAGGAGACTCCCCCAAACTGAAACAGAGCTTTAGGGGATTTTCAGAAAAAATACAACTGTGATATGCGCTATGCGCACCTTGCAATTTTTCCAGAAAAACAACCCTTTACATTTGAAATACCCCCCACAAACTATATATTCTCTGGAAGTACACACCTCAGGCTTTCTATTTGTACCAGGCTTGTTGATGTGGCCACAGTTTTCTGGAAGTAATCCCTCAATGTATTCTTTGGTTGCAAAGAGTTTCCCTAAAAAAAGGATAAAAAAGCAGAAACAAAGCCACATTTTCCTAAGAAAAACTATATACAAACAAGAAAAACAAGTATAATCTGAAAAAGCAACATCTCCCGAACAGAACGATAACCAACATGCATAGGTTCTGTCAAGCGAAGAGTTGCCAAACACCCCAAAGTAAAGTATGTGCGTAACGGAAATTTTACTTGAAAATTTCAGCTCTGCAGACAAAGTGCGCACCTTGCGATTTTTCAACCAAAACAACCCTTTTCATTTGGAATATCCCCCATAAACCATATATTACCTGAAAGTACACATGTTAGGCTTTCTAAAAATACCCAGCTTGTTGTAGTGGGCTCATCTTTCTGGAGTTGATCCCTCAAAGAATTCTTTGGTTGCGCAGGGTTTCCCTAAAAAATGTATAAAAAAGCTGAATAAAAAACACCTTTTCCTAAAATATAAATATGCAAACAAGAAAAAAACAAGCTAAGTCTGAAAGCACAAGGTCCCCCGAACAGAACAATTCCCAGCATGCAGAGGTACTATTAACCCTTTTAATTGCCAGCCTACTTGAGATTTTGTCAGCCTCTGTTGACAGGTCATTTTTCCCCATTTTGCTCCATGTTTTGCGACATTTTTGCTGGAATTTTCAGGAAAATTATATATATATTTTTTGCAGCATAGTTTAGGCTTTAACATGAAATGTCTTGTTTGTAAATTTTATTATTCATTTTATTTATTATTAAGTAAAAAAAAATAAATAGAAATTTTTTTTTTTAGAAAATTGCCTCCTTTATTTTAATTAAAAAATGTATTTTATCAGGGAAAATTTTGCATATTGCATGTGAAAGCCCCATTTCTACCGATTAGAACGGTACCACATATTTATCGGTAGCCCCCTGTTCCTGCCCAGGAGACCCCCCTAACTGAAACAAGTAATTTTTAACATTTACAAATAAAATACAACTACCATCCACACTACAAAGGGTTAAATCGAGAAAAAAAAATGACATAGGGTCCCCTCTCCCAGGGAGGGGGGGGGGGAGGTTGGGATTTTTAAGGGTTAAAAACCCTTAAAAAACCCAAACAAAATTACATGGGGCCCACCTTTCCCAAAGTAACCAGCCCGGGACCAGCTATGCAGGGCTTGTAGGAACAGGGCGCAGGGGCCAGCTTTTGTGGCCTACATGCCCGCATAGCCCGTGGGCCCGGGCTCTTCTGCCCCCCCCTGGGCTTTGGGGAGGCAGGTAATGGGGGTTCCGGGGGCTAATGGCAAGTCACCCGCTAGTCGCAGGTGACTTGCCAACCCCCCAGCCTTGTGAACTGGTATAGGGGTCATGGACCCCTTACCAGTTCACAAGGGGTTAAATGTAAAAAAAAAACACAGACACACAAAGAGAAAAAATATTTTATTAATTTATTTTTAATAATAATTAATTTATTATTTTTTTTAATACTTACCTCCCATCCATCCTGGAGCACTTTGTCCCTCGGCGATCACTGGCTTCTGCTCACTTGCTAGAAGCCTTTTATAGCTGCTGGATGACAGAACACAAAAGGGTTAATTAAAATAAAAATGACATAGGGTCCCCATTTTTTGGGGGAATTTTAAGGGTTAAAAACCCTTAAAACCCCCCCCCCCCCAAAAAATGACATAGGGTCCCCCCTACCCAGCATTACCGACCCGGGCCAGCTATGGGGGCTTGTAGAACAGGGCGCAGGGGCCAGCATTGGTGGCCCCTGGCCCTGCAGGCTACTAGCTCACATAGCCACTAAGTGGCCCGGGCCCTTCTTCCCCCCCCTGGCCATTGGGGAGGCAGGTAATGGGGGGCTGGGGGTTATGGCAAGTCACCCGCTTGCTGCAGGTGACCTGCCATACCCAGAGCCTTGTGAACTGGTATAAGGGGTCTCATGGACCCCTTACAAGCTCATAAAGGGTTAACTGTGAAAAAAAAGACACAACACAATGAATAAAAGTATTTTATTAAAAAAAAAAATTTTTTTTACTGTACTTACCTTTGATTGTAAGCTCCTTTGTCCCTCGCCGCTCTGCTGACAGATGCCGTTGATCGGCATCCAGAGAAGGGGGAGGCAGGAGATCAGAGAATATCCTGCCACCTCCTTCACCAGCACCGATCACCGGCATCTGACAGCTGAGAGAGCTGAAGCCGGAGATCGGGGCTGGGATGACGTCATTTGCCCCGCCCCAAGGGCGGCCGCCATCGAGAAGGAGAGAGCCTTCCGGGCTCTCTCCTGAAGATCGGTAAGTCCTGGGGGGGATCGGAGGCCCCCCAGGTGAAGAGGAGGGACAGCGGGAGCCAGTGCACATGCAGGTAAGTGAATGTCATTATTTTTTTTTTTTTTTACAGTTAGCAGCTGCTGCTGCAGAAGCGGGGGGTGGCCTATTCCGGGGGCTCTCCTGGAGCCACCCGACCCCCCCCGGGGGATCGGATGGCACCAAATTAAAGAGGAGACCCGACCGGATCCAACGAGGGGTCAGGTGAGTATTTTTGATTTTGATTTTTTTTACTAGCAGGGGGGGAAGTCAAGCAAGTAGATTCTACGTGCTTGGCACTTAAGTGGAGTGGAAGCAAGCACGTAGAAACTACGTACTTGGCACTGAAAGGGTTATATCAAAAATCTATACAAGCTTTATTTATACATATATTTACAATACACAAATGGGACAATTTAAAACCACATTAAAAAACATATAACAAATTAGATACAGAGGGGGGAGGGGTACACCAAGATGGCAAAAAATGCAGCTGAATTTTCTAATCCAAATGATTAAATATAAAGTCTGTCCATCCAACAGGCTGGAAATAAAGTGCACAGCTAATAACCCATCAATACAATATACAGTGAATAGTATCCCCTAGCTTCACTAATACAAAGTGAATTAATAACCCAAACCTATATCTCCTATCTAAGAATAATTACTAATCTAACTTATCAAAAAAAACCTAACCAAGCTTCCAACCAAAACTTCAACATATATACCCGTTCAAAAATCTAAATTGAACACCATGTTATACTAAAAAAAAAAAAAAGAAAAAAAAAGGGGGGGTGGAGAAGGAACAGAAAGATAAACTTTTACTGGTTTAGAACTTCTCTATCGATTCATTAAAAAAATAAAAATTCTACAGCATCCGGATTGTCTAACGCTCTGGGATCTATGACCCAAAAGCTAACGACTTAGCCAGGTAACATAGAAACAATTCAAGTGCCGTTAGCCCATCTTTAACCCTTTAACCGCCAGCCTACCTTGAGATTTTGTCACCCTTTGTTGCCAGACCATTTTGCACTATTTTGCGCTCCACATGTTCAACTGTGATTTTTGAAGGGATTTCCCAGTATTTCCCTGGAAAATTATATATTGTTTTTTTCAGCACAGTCTGGGCTTTAACATGAAGTGTCTTGTTTGAAGATTGTCAGTGTTTTTTAAATATTTTTGTGGAAAATATGTTAAAAAAAACCAAAAAAAACATTTTTTTACAATTTGTAGTGCGTTTTCTTAATAAAACATGCAAGTTGTTTCAGGAAATCATATTGTGTGTAAAAGCCTTATTGCTCCCGATTGCAACAGTACCACATATGTATTGGTAGACATCCTTTCTTGCCCAGGAGACACGTAAAACTGAAAATAGCGACTGAGCCAATTTTGAAAGAAAACTCAACCATTTTGCTCTCCTTGCAGTTTTTCAACCAAAACACCACTTTTCAATTAAAATACTCCCCACAAACCACATGTTCTCTGAAAGTACACACCTCAAGCGTTCTAGGAGTACCAGGCTTGTTGTTGTAGCTGCAGCTTTCTGGACGCAAGCCTTCCCGAAACTCACTGGTTGTACCGGATTTCCCTAAAAAAATAGCAAAAATGCAGCATTAAGACCAAATTTTTCTATAAAAATCATGCGCTAACCAAAAAAAAACTAATCAAATCTGAAATGGCAAGGTCCCCTGAACAGAACAATACCCAACATGCATAGCTACCTCCAAGGGTAAGGTTGCCAATTACCCCAAAGCAAAGCGTATGCATAACGGGCATTTCACTTGAAATTTCCTGCTCTGCAGACAAAGTGCGCACCTTGCGCTTTTTCAACCAAAACACCACTTTTCAATTAAAATACCCCCCACAAACCACATGTTCCCTGAAAGTACACACCTCAAGCGTTCTAGGAGTACCAGGCTTGTTGTTGTAGCTGCAGCTTTCTGGGCGCAAGCCTTCCCGAAACTCACTGGTTGTACCGGATTTCCCTAAAAAAATAGCAAAAATGCAGCATTAAGACCAAATTTTTCTATAAAAATCATGCGCTAACCAAAAAAAACTAATCAAATCTGAAATGGCAAGGTCCCCTGAACAGAACAATACCCAAAATGCATAGCTACCTCCAAGGGTAAGGTTGCCAATTACCCCAAAGCAAAGCGTATGCATAACGGGCATTTCACTTGAAATTTCCTGCTCTGCAGACAAAGTGCGCACCTTGCGCTTTTTCAACCAAAACACCACTTTTCAATAAAAATACTCCCCACAAACCACATGTTCCCTGAAAGTACACACCTCAAGCGTTCTAGGAGTACCAGGCTTGTTGTTGTAGCTGCAGCTTTCTGGGCGCAAGCCTTCCCGAAACTCACTGGTTGTACCGGATTTCCCTAAAAAAATAGCAAAAATGCAGCATTAAGACCAAATTTTTCTATAAAAAACATGCGCTAACCAAAAAAAACTAATCAAATCTGAAATGGCAAGGTCCCCTGAACAGAACAATACCCAACATGCATAGCTACCTCCAAGGGTAGGGCTGCCAATTACCCCAAAGCAAAGCGTATGCATAACGGGCATTTCCATTGAAATTTCCTGCTCTGCAGACAAAGTGCGCACCTTGCGCTTTTTCAACCAAAACATCACTTTTCATTAAAAATACCCCCCACAAACCACATGTTCCCTGAAAGTACACACCTCAAGCGTTCTAGGAGTACCAGGCTTGTTGTTGTAGCGCCAGCTTTCTGGACGCAAGCCTTCCTGAAACTCACTGGTTATACTGGTTGTTGTGGAGGTTGGTCTCTGACCTTCCCCTCCAGGGCATTCCAAATCGGGATGCCCCTGGGGAAGGGCGCCGGAACCACCGAACTGGCCAGATTTACTTGTTGGTCATGGGGCACGGGCGCCCCTATGGGCATGCGCTCGGGAGCCCCGTGATCAAACTGAAAAAAAAAACCACACATATACACACACACTTCCTCTCCAAAATCAACATCCATTTTTTTTTAGTTTTTTTTAAATACCTTTTCTTCCGGGGTCTCTTCCTCAGCACTTCAGTCAGTCACACGTCCCTGACCCAGTAGGTGGGCGGAGTCCGGTGGCCTGCTCTCATGTCCCGCGCTGGCAATGCTCTTTAACCAATGGCTGAGGCGGGGCAGGCAGGGCGAGGAGGCCAATCAAGATGCCAGCTGTCAGAGCCGACCGAGATGGAGGCCAGGTGGGTGCGAGCGCGGCCGCCAGGGAGCACATGATCGCCTGGGGGTGACAGGATGGATGGCTGCATGGGAGGGTGATAGGATGGATGGATGGATGGCTGCATGGGAGGGTGATAGGATGGATGGATGGCTGCATTGGGGGTGACAGGATGGATGGATGGCTGCATTGGGGGTGATAGGATGGATGGCTGCATTGGGGGTGACAGGATGGATGGATGGCTGCATTGGGGGTGATAGGATGGATGGCTGCATTGGGGGTGACAGGATGGATGGATGGCGGCATGGGGGTGACAGGATGGATGGATGGCTGCATGGGGGTGACAGGATGGATGGATGGCTGCATGGGGGTGACAGGATGGATGGATGGCTGCATGGGGGTGACAGGATGGATGGATGGCTGCATGGGGGTGACAGGATGGATGGATGGCGGCATGGGGGTGACAGGATGGATGGATGGCGGCATGGGGGTGACAGGATGGATGGATGGCGGCATGGGGGTGACAGGATGGATGGATGGCGGCATGGGGGTGACAGGATGGATGGATGGCGGCATGGGGGTGACAGGATGGATGGATGGCGGCATGGGGGTGACAGGATGGATGGATGGATGGCGGCATGGGGGTGACAGGATGGATGGATGGATGGCGGCATGGGGGTGACAGGATGGATGGATGGCGGCATGGGGGTGACAGGATGGATGGATGGATGGCGGCATGGGGGTGACAGGATGGATGGATGGATGGCGGCATGGGGGTGACAGGATGGATGGATGGATGGCGGCATGGGGGTGACAGGATGGATGGATGGCGGCATGGGGGTGACAGGATGGATGGATGGCGGCATGGGGGTGACAGGATGGATGGATGGCGGCATGGGGGTGACAGGATGGATGGATGGCGGCATGGGGGTGACAGGATGGATGGATGGCGGCATGGGGGTGACAGGATGGATGGATGGCGGCATGGGGGTGACAGGATGGATGGATGGCGGCATGGGGGTGACAGGATGGATGGATGGATGGCGGCATGGGGGTGACAGGATGGATGGATGGATGGCGGCATGGGGTGACTGGATGGATGGCGGCATGGGGGTGACTGGATGGATGGCGGCATGGGGGTGACTGGATGGATGGCGGCATGGGGGTGACTGGATGGATGGATGGATGGCTGCATGGGGGTGACAGGATGAATGGATGGCTGCATGGGGGTGACAGGATGAATGGATGGCTGCATGGGGGTGACAGGATGAATGGATGGCTGCATGGGGGTGACAGGATGGATGGATGGATGGATGGCAGCATTCCATAACGATCGCCTTTACCTGGCGGCGGCGGCAGACAGGAAGCCGTGGAAGGGTGATCGGGGAGCCGTCGGTCCTGCTGCTTGAAGACGCCTCGCGTAAAGCCAGATGATCAGCGGCGAGGGCGGGCGTGCGGGGCTACGGGTGGGGTGGGGGGGGGCGGGCGGTCGGGCGATCGGGCGGGGGGGGGGGTCGGGGATCGGTATTACTTACGGTCGCCCTGACCCCCTGGGCTCCAGAAAGGTTTCTGCGCCAGCGTCATCTGATGAGGTAAGCAGGGGGCGCCGGCTGATGACAGCTGCCGTGCGCCCCCTGCTGATTGGTCAGGGGAGCGATCGGGTGACTTGGTTCACACCCAGGTCACCTCCCCCTGACCCCTGGACTCCCTGCAAGCTGCTCCACAGCAACGGGCCCGCTGATGCCCCCCCGATGGCCCGGAAGGTAAGGGAACGCTAGCTACGTGAAATTCACGTAGCTGGCGTTTAACGACAGGAGAGGCAGCTACGTGAATTTTACGTAGCTGGCGCTAGAAGGGTTAAAGGCCAGGAACTGCATCCCGCCAAATGCACATCTGGGTGACTTGACCGGCACAGATCTCATAATGCCTGCAGACGTCAAATGGAGACCTCTTTAAAGGAGAAGGATATGCGGAAGGGAAAGCTCTACTTGTATTTGATTTTATGCTCCTGCAATATGGCTAGCAGCAGTCTCAGCTCCTTCCTCTTAGCAATTGTGGTAGCTGAAAGGTCCGAATAAATTTGATAATTGTGGCCCCTTAAAACTCCCCCAAATTAGTTTTAAGTATAAACGTAATACAACAGTTAACTGAAAAGACTGAGTGTATTTAAATATACAGCGAGCCAGGGTAGCCTGTTTAGCCCCCAACACATTTTTGCATAAACAGTACAAAGGTAGAAATAGAAACAAAGTGGACAGGAGAACATGTGGTGTCACCAGATGGCCCCTTAAAACTCCCCCAAATTAGTTTTAAGTATAAACGTAATACAACAGTTAACTGAAAAGACTGAGTGTATTTAAATATACAGCGAGCCAGGGTAGCCTGTTTAGCCCCCAACACATTTTTGCATAAACAGTACAAAGGTAGAAATAGAAACAAAGTGGACAGGAGAACATGTGGTGTCACCAGATGGACAGCTTGCGACCTTCAACTTTTCAGTTTAACATCTTTGTCAAGAGAAGATGAGTTAATAAAGGTAGGGCAGGAGGGCTCTAGTGTGAGGAAATGGCACCAGCAGCAGCAGCAGTCGAGACGGCGCTGGGTGGTGATGTCATCCACGGTGGTCACTGTCTGCCCTGACCAATCAGCAGCTGGGTGGCAAAGGACTACCAGCCAATTAGCTTATGGCGCAAGGGGCGCCGCAGCCTATCAAATAAAAAGAAACCAACAAAATGGCAGATTCTTACAGGCAATCACATCGGAAGTGGCTGTTAGACCTAATGGTAAGTAGGAAAATGGCGACCAAAGCGGAAATTATGTTATCTCCAGGGAGAGTTATGTATACAATTGTCCAATCTAACCAACAAAATGAAACAAAGGAGGGGTGGCAGCCGCTCAGACCATTTTATAACTAACCTGGGAGGTGCACGTTAGCAGGGCAATTAGCATACAAAAGTCTTAAAGGAGCCACAGCACTCAAACTAGTTAGCTTGCTGACCAACCTACAATCTGTCTCTAAACTTGGTTAAAAACAGAGGGCTCGGTCACACACATCTGCAGAAGTATGCTTTTGTAACCAACAAAATGAACGCCTCCAATGAGGCAACAGTTTACACATACTGAGATCTATCCCGAGAGTTTCAAATTTGTTTTTGGGCTTGAAGTAGGGTGGTATGCAAATAATGACTTAATTCTCAGGGTGCTAAAGAATTTTTGAAGATAGATCTCTATGTTAAAGGGGTCGCCCCTTGTTGTTGGTACAAAGAAAAGACCTTTGGTTAATGCCAGTAACTCCTCTGGTGAAAGGGTGTAGTTATCACAAGAATGATATGTTGAGTAGATGTCATTCTTCGAGTATTGTGTTGGTTCTGTGATAGTTGTTGTTGATTGGTTGCCTGTTCTTTTCTTCTGGCCCCTCCTTGTCTTTTTGATGCTTTCTGTTCTGGCGTGAGCCCTGATGCTGATCGAAAAAATCATTGTCAGTGGAGGAGGAGCCTGTGTCTGAATCAGAGGCTTGGTGTGTTGTGCCAGGGGAAGGTCTGTGTCTCCTGAGATCTTGCCAGGTATAGACATGGCCCTCCTGATAATCCAGCACATCACGCCTATATTCATTAGGCTTAAGCTGTATGGTTTCTAGTTTGTACTGGTCTAGAGCTAATTCACATGTGTCTGAATAGGCCCTAAATGTATCAAGGGGTACATTTGCTTTTAGTTTTTTTTTTTTTTCTCACTCAATATAGATCTTGGTTTAGTGGCCTCTTATATCTTATCTTATCATAAATCATGAGATCAAGGAAACATCATTTTGGGGGTGATCAGTTGTATACATACTAATTGCAGAGTCGTGTGGTTCAGTTCCCTCCCCCTTTTGTTCTTTTTTTTATATTTTTTTATGATTATCCTCATGCCCCCCCCCCGGTGAAATACCTTATTATATCAATGCCTTCTGACTTTCGTCTCATCCTCTCCTTCTTTGCCTACTTCCTGTTATATGTATAAAACAGGAAGTAGGTAAAGAAGGAGAGGATGAGACGAAAGTCAGAGTTTCTTAAGGGGCCTATGGTTATCTATGGTTACCTATCTACTCCTGTCAGTCAAGACCTTATCAAGCCATTGAAGCTGCCTTTCCATTTTTCCTGAATTGGCAATTGCCAGCTCATTTGCGACTGTGTCTTTCCAAAATATAAATGTGGGTGGGCTTGGAATTCGCCAGCAGCTGCCTATATATTGCCTTGTACCCACAATAATATAGTTTATTAGAGATCTGTTTATAGAAGTCTGGTTCAGCCATTGACAGCTTAAAAGGATTTTGATTTTAACAGAGGTGAGATTATTCCTCCTTTTTTGTTGACAAATTATTTATTCCCATAAAGTTTTAGTATGTTTGCAATTGCACTATAGGTGTTTCACTGTTGCTGGGTGTTCTCCACACCCCCAGCATGCAAAGGGTGCCATTCTCTTATTGTAGTCAGCAGTTAGGTAGAAACCTGTAGTTATGTTTTGATGGATTTAATTGTATTGTTTATCCCTGAGATCCCTAGTCAGTGCTATCAGGCTGCACGGACTTTTTAGATAGGCACTCAAATTGTTTTTTTTTGTTTCTGAATGGTCATTGACAAGTGGGCTTTCCAACCAAGAAACTTCCCCACTCAGATGGCATTCAAGTAATCAAACAGGCATTAGCAACTATGAGTATTCACTCTGATATGCAACACTTTTTAATAAAACTTTTAGAAATCATACTACAGAAGAACTATTTCACATGTGATGGAAAGTTCTATTTTCAAGTGCAGGGCACCACCATGGGATCTAACATGGTACCAAGCTATGCCAGTCTTTGAGTCAAATTTTGTGTATCAAACAGAGGCATATTCTTCCAATATTCTGTTTCAGTTTCAAAGGTAAAAAAGAAAGTACTCGAGTTCTACGAGTTCTTACTTTTTCTCATCTTTCCGACCAGGTACAGAGGGTTATCTAAAAACATTGGACAGTCATTAAAAGTGATGATAAAATATCCAAAGTCCTTATAAAGCCACCAATTATTGCTCATAAAAGGAATTTTAGGAATTCTCTGGTTAGGGCCAACTATACTGCCCCCCATATACCTAGTCACTAACTGGTAAAGCAAGTTACAAGCCCCTGTTGGTATCCACGCATGCAATCACTGCGCACAGTGTAGTTTTACCATGAGACTACCACTTTTGCACACCAGTTAATGGGCAAACGATATTACTTATGAGAGTTTGCTAATTGTTCTAATAAAAATGTGGTGTTTCTTCATTAATGTCCATGTTGTAAAGACTACGTTGGTAAAACCACACAGGAGGTCCAACAAAGGACCAGTGAGCATCGATCTAATATCAGGAATGGTAGATTAGAATCACCTGTGGCAAGGAACTTTCTAGAAGAGAGGCATCACATTTCCCAACTTAGATTGACAGCTTGCTAGTTGTCACATTGAAGGCAACCTCTTCTTACTTTCACTTTCGGTACTAATCATGCCGATGCTGCAGCCCGCCTCTCCGAACCTCTGACAGGCAGGCAGGCAGGCAGGCAAGAGAATGGGAGCGCTTCTCTGTGGGATGTGCAGAAATCTCCCCCAAAAAAATTTTAGGGTAAAAAATATGTCTTATAGAACAGGTAAATTGTATTTGTCATGGCTATCGCTTAGAATTATTTTTCCAATAACAAAATATGAACAGTGGCACTTTTAGATAAGTGAATAAGTGCTTAATTACCATAAAATAATAACAATTTAACAGTGCTTTCCATTGTTATAGGTTTTCACTAGGGTGCAATTAAAATCATTTTAGAATGAGAAGCATTTAATATTCATTCAGCATGATTCAAATAATGTTTCTGATTTAGTCTTAACTCTTGGGCCCAAAATGAGAAGTCTGTACTTAATAGGAAGATTTCTCCTAAGCACCCATAAGCCCCCTCTCACCCAGTTAGGCTTACTCACCTGTTAGGTGTCAATTCTTCTCTTGGTATGAGACTACAACACACACTGCAGTGTGACAGCCTCATGTTCTTGAGTGGAGTAGGATAATAACTAGTGATGAGCGGACTCGTTGAAGTTCGGGTTTGCCGTGTCCAGGCAAACTTGCTGCCAAAGTTTGAATTTGGAACCCTGAACGCCATTGAAGTCAATGGGGACCTGAACTTGGGAGGCCAAAAATGGCTGTAAAATGGGGGTAGCAGGGGTTAGAGGGATGAAAATTGAGGGGAACACCAGAGCATTAGCCCTTCACAAAATGGGCCAGGAAAATTACTCAAAACAATAGAAAACTAAAATAATTAAAGAAATACACAAAGAAAAAAAACATTAAAATGTTTTTAGGGGTGCTGGAGGCCGAATTAGGGGGATCAAACCTGGGTGATTGGCCCTGCACAGAATGGACTAGGGAAAGTACTCAAAGTAATCACAGAAAACTAAGATATTAACAAAACAAATAAATAAATACATCAATCAATATATACATCAATAAATATATTATTTTTTTTTTTTTTGTTTTCTCACTCAATATAGATCTTGGTTTAGTGGCCTCTTATATCTTATCTTATCATAAATCATGAGATCAAGGAAACATCATTTTGGGGTTGGTCAGTTGTATACATACTAATTGCAGAGTCGTGTGGTTCAGTTCCCTCCCCCTTTTGTTCTTTTTTTTATATTTTTTTATGATTATCCTCATGCCCCCCCCCCCCCCCCCCCCCCCCCCCCACCGGTGAAATACCTTATTATATTAATGCCTTCTGACTTTCGTCTCATCCTCTCCTTCTTTGCCTACTTCCTGTTATATATATAAAACAGGAAGTAGGTAAAGAAGGAGAGGATGAGGCGAAAGTCAGAGTTTCTTAAGGGGCCTATGGTTATCTATGGTTACCTATCTACTCCTGTCAGTCAAGACCTTATCAAGCCATTGAAGCTGCCTTTCCATTTTTCATGAATTGGCAATTGCCAGCTCATTTGCGACTGTGTCTTTCCAAAATCTAAATGTGGGTGGGCTTGGAATTCGCCAGCAGCTGCCTATATATTGCCTTGTACCCACAATAATATAGGAAGGAGAGGATGAGGCGAAAGTCAGAGTTTCTTAAGGGGCCTATGGTTATCTATGGTTACCTATCTACTCCTGTCAGTCAAGACCTTATCAAGCCATTGAAGCTGCCTTTCCATTTTTCCTGAATTGGCAATTGCCAGCTCATTTGCGACTGTGTCTTTCCAAAATATAAATGTGGGTGGGCTTGGAATTCGCCAGCAGCTGCCTATATATTGCCTTGTACCCACAATAATATAGTTTATTAGAGATCTGTTTATAGAAGTCTGGTTCAGCCATTGACAGCTTAAAAGGATTTTGATTTTAACAGAGGTGAGATTATTCCTCCTTTTTTGTTTACAAATTATTTATTCCCATAAAGTTTTAGTATGTTTGCAATTGCACTATAGGTGTTTCACTGTTGCTGGGTGTTCTCCACACCCCCAGCATGCAAAGGGTGCCATTCTCTTATTGTAGTCAGCAGTTAGGTAGAAACCTGTAGTTATGTTTTGATGGATTTAATTGTATTGTTTATCCCTGAGATCCCTAGTCAGTGCTATCAGGCTGCACGGACTTTTTAGATAGGCACTCAAATTGTTTTTTTTTTGTTTCTGAATGGTCATTGACAAGTGGGCTTTCCAACCAAGAAACTTCCCCACTCAGATGGCATTCAAGTAATCAAACAGGCATTAGCAACTATGAGTATTCACTCTGATATGCAACACTTTTTAATAAAACTTTTAGAAATCATACTACAGAAGAACTATTTCACATGTGATGGAAAGTTCTATTTTCAAGTGCAGGGCACCACCATGGTCTTTGAGTCAAATTTTGTGTATCAAACAGAGGCATATTCTTCCAATATTCTGTTTCAGTTTCAAAGGTAAAAAAGAAAGTACTCGAGTTCTACGAGTTCTTACTTTTTCTCATCTTTCCGACCAGGTACAGAGGGTTATCTAAAAACATTGGACAGTCATTAAAAGTGATGATAAAATATCCAAAGTCCTTATAAAGCCACCAATTATTGCTCATAAAAGGAATTTTAGGAATTCTCTGGTTAGGGCCAACTATACTGCCCCCCATATACCTAGTCACTAACTGGTAAAGCAAGTTACAAGCCCCTGTTGGTATCCACGCATGCAATCACTGCGCACAGTGTAGTTTTACCATGAGACTACCACTTTTGCACACCAGTTAATGGGCAAACGATATTACTTATGAGAGTTTGCTAATTGTTCTAATAAAAAAGTGGTGTTTCTTCAGTAATGTCCATGTTGTAAAGACTACGTTGGTAAAACCACACAGGAGGTCCAACAAAGGACCAGTGAGCATCGATCTAATATCAGGAATGGTAGATTAGAATCACCTGTGGCAAGGAACTTTCTAGAAGAGAGGCATCACATTTCCCAACTTAGATTGACAGCTTGCTAGTTGTCACATTGAAGGCAACCTCTTCTTACTTTCACTTTCGGTACTAATCATGCCGATGCTGCAGCCCGCCTCTCCGAACCTCTGACAGGCAGGCAGGCAAGAGAATGGGAGCGCTTCTCTGTGGGATGTGCAGAAATCTCCCCCCAAAAAATGTTAGGGTAAAAAATATGTCTTATAGAGCAGGTAAATTGTATTTGTCATGGCTATCGCTTAGAATTATTTTTCCAATAACAAAATATGAACAGTGGCACTTTTAGATAAGTGAATAAGTGCTTAATTACTATAAAATAATAACAATTTAACAGTGCTTTCCATTGTTATAGATTTTCACTAGGGTGCAATTAAAATCATTTTAGAATGAGAAGCATTTAATATTCATTCAGCATGATTCAAATAATGTTTCTGATTTAGTCTTAACTCTTGGGCCCAAAATGAGAAGTCTGTACTTAATAGGAAGATTTCTCCTAAGCACCCATAAGCCCCCTCTCACCCAGTTAGGCTTACTCACCTGTTGGGTGTCAATTCTTCTCTTGGTATGAGACTACAACACACACTGCAGTGTGACAGCCTCATGTTCTTGAGTGGAGTAGGATAATAACTAGTGATGAGCGGACCCGTTGAAGTTCGGGTTTGCCGTGTCCAGGCAAACTTGCTGCCAAAGTTTGAATTTGTAACCCTGAACGCCATTGAAGTCAATGGGGACCTGAACTTGGGAGGCCAAAAATGGCTGTAAAATGGGGGTAGCAGGGGTTAGAGGGATGAAAATTGAGGGGAACACCAGAGCATTAGCCCTTCACACAATGGGCCAGGAAAATTACTCAAAACAATAGAAAACTAAAATAATTAAAGAAATACACAAAGAAAAAAAACATTAAAATGTTTTTAGGGGTGCTGGAGGCCGAATTAGGGGGATCAAACCTGGGTGATTGGCCCTGCACAGAATGGGCTAGGGAAAGTACTCAAAGTAATCACAGAAAACTAAGATATTAACAAAACAAATAAATAAATACATCAATCAATATATACATCAATAAATATATTATAAATAAATAAATACATACATAAATCTATACATAAATGACCAATAAATAAATATATACATATATACATGCCAGTGCTTAGAACATTTTGTCGGATAACATGATACACCCCAGTTCTTAGCAAGTTTTGGGATCACACTGTACACCCCCCCCCCCAGTGCTTAGAGCAAGTTGTAGTATAACATGGTACACACCAGTGCTTATAACAATTTGTGGGATAACAGGATATTCCCCAGTTCTTAGCGCATTATGCATGTGAGGGCATGGGCAGGCAGATGAGGGCATGGGCAGGCATAATGGCAATGCGTAGGTAATGAGTAGGTGGGCAGGCAGGTGAGTGAGAAGTTGGGCAGGCTGGTGAGTAGGTGGGCATGTAGGTGAGTGGATGGATGGGCATGATGGCAGATGGGTAGACTTTTATGATGGCATATATAAGTGTATGAATAACATGAATAAGATTTCTGTAATTACATAAATGTTAGGTTTGGATACTTGGGCATTTTGGTAGTGGAGGGGTGAAAGATAAGTGATTTGCCTAATTGGGGAGGGTGGGTTATGGGACAGTCCTAGGTTGGGAATTTAGGGCCTTATTTATCAAGGGCTAGCGCAAGTTAGTGTCTGACTAGCGCCAGGTAGCGCCAGCTATCGGCGGCTACCGACTCCAGAACGCCAGGCGGCGGACACAATCACGCATTTATCACGCTAAATGAAGCTAGCGCCGGCGAGAGCGTCAGCTAGCGCTGGATTCATCATGTAGCCGACTGCAACGAACAGCGCCGCTACTAATCCCATCACAGCGCCAGGTATGACCTGTCGCTCCCTGGCGCTCTCCAATGCATTTCAATGGAGCAATCTTTAAATATTCATAATTAATTGATTTTAAGTTTTTTTTTTTTTTTTTTTTTACTGTCAAAAATTCTGTGACCACTACGGCAATGTTAGATATTTTTTTTAAGGTAAAAACAAATAATAAAAAAATTTGTGCAGAATTGATATTACAGGTCTGATATTAATGTATTCATATTACAAAATGTTTAGAAAAACTTGTTTAATTTTTTAATCAAAAAATATGGTTGTTTGGGGGTTAAAAACTACTTTTAAGCCATCGCCGCCAGCGCTCTGGGGTTTAAACAAGCATTTCACAGCGCGAGAAATTTTGGAGCGTGATTTGTTAATGAATATGCTGGGAGCCGTTCGCTCTGGCCATTCGCTGTCAGGCACACCCATACAGCGTGGAACCTGTGAAACAGCGACTCCTAACCCTGTATTCAACATTACCGCACACCGACTGAGTCGCTGACAACAAGCGAACAACGGCCAAGCACAGCGAATACTAGCGGGCGCTGTGAAAATCACGCTACTGGCGCTCATCTGTCGCTACCTGGCGCTATTAATGAATCGGCCTCGGCCCGTGTATATCTGTTGGTCTAAACATAGATGAGACAGAAGACAAATCATTAGATTTTTGGGTTGAGGGCCACATGGGGGCTATAAGTTGGTCATTGAGACCCAGGGGATAGGTTGTCCAAAGTGTGACTTTCCATTTTGTTTTGTAGTAAGAGCTTATCAAAGTCACCCCTCTTGGATGATGATGGACTCTTTCCAGCAAGCACTGACATTGTCATTGACATGTTCATGGCCCATTATTTTAAGGAGTACTTTGGTTATTCCTATGCAGAACACTTAAAAGGAACATTTAACTAAACAAAAGTTTATATGGGCTAAGTGACATTTGGCAAAATGTACAGTATGTTTGTGAGGTTTGTTATTGGGAAGGAAAACTTAAGGACCATCATTAATGTATAGGCACCGTTTATAAGCCCCGGCATGTATACAGTTCATAAAGCCTACAGTAAGTTTTTATAGCAGATTGTAGTGACTTTGTACCAGCAATTGGTTAAGAGATTGGGCCCTGTTTTAAGATGAGAGTTGTGTTGGGAGTTGAAAGTGGTGAGGTAGCTTAATGTTACTTGGGGCAAAGATATTTGTGTGCCTCACAGTTGCATCTCACAAAGGTACTGCCCTTTAGGGACACTATGTATAAGGGGTTGTGTGTGGCTTCTGGTGTTATGGAGTATGATATTGCCAGCAGAAAGTTGAGATTCAGACTCATGGAGCCCGTCCCCTGACCAATACTGAGAGAACCTAGGAGGAGCTATTGAGATAGGAGATTGTGATAGCGAGCGACGCAATACCGTATTAGACATCATTCACTGATGGATCTTATGAGGTAAGTAGAAGTCCAGTCAAAGGTCTGCGCGTGAGGTGCACAGTAAACAGTGACAGAATAAAATAAGTAATACACAGGATCTTGATGAAAAATAAGTCTTGTACAGTATTGGCACAGTGTGTGCACAGCATCATGGGAATGGCACTGGAATCTCCTACTGTATTGGAGATGTTGTCTGTGCCGAAGGAGCAACCACCGGAACTTATTAAAGAGCATCCTCCAAATCATACCAGGGGCCCAGATATATCTGAGTTCTGGAAATAGAGTAGACAAATTTGGTCCCTGTGATTAAGTTACCTACATTCTCCAATCCCCACACTGGCCATAACTATCCAATCAGGTTTTTTGCAAACTACTCCTCCAGCAACCTTATTTATCTCATAAAGTACCCCTCTGGGTTAGGGTACATTGGTAAAACTACAAGACTCTTCAGGGACTGAATCTGTAAACACTGATCTGATGTCCGCAGAGGCAATGTGGACTCCCCTTTCGCATATCACTTTCTTGAAGCTAACCACCATATGACACAAATGAACTTTAGAGTTCTTGAACTTGTACACCAACACAAATGGGGCAGGGATCTTGACCATAAGATTCTGCAGCAGGAGGGCTAGTAGATATATGAGTTACAAATACTGAAACCAAATAGATGAATTGAGGAGTACATCCATTATACTACATGTAGGCACCAGCTTTGCCTCAATATTGTTTTAATGGCTTTGTCTCACTCTGTCATATTTTATTTTAAATAGTACCCATGAATAGAGATGAGCGAGTAGTATTCGGCCGAGCCGGTATTCGATCGAATACTACGCTGTTCGTCATACTCGATTTCGATCGAGTACAGCGGCGATGGCGCACTCACAATTCGTTTCCCCTCCCACCTTCCCTGGCGCGTTTTTTACACCAATCACCATGCAGGGGGGGTGGGACAGGTCCTGGGAGGACGCTGGCATCGCGAGAACGGCGTCTACACGCATTGGCTGGAAAAACCATATGACCTCGAATATACAAAACTCAGCACTTCCTCTTCGTCAGCATTAGCAGCTTGAACTTAGTGAGGGACAGACGCTCACAGCAGGGAAAGACAGGCTGTCGCTGGCAGGGCCCCAGAAGCTCGGAATATCGCATTTACCACCATCTATACCAGCTACCAGAAGACAAGAGAGTCATTAAGAGCCCTAATTAGGGCTACTACGCTGAACGGTATATGGCTCATATGTAGGCAGGCAGGGCCCCAGAAGCTCAGAATATCGCATTTACCATTATCTATACCAGCTACCAGAAGACAAGAGAGTCATTAAGAGCCCTTATTAGGGCTACTACGCTGAACGGTATATGGCTCATATGTAGGCAGGCAGGGCCCCAGAAGCTCAGAATATCGCTTTTACCACCATATATACCAGCTACCAGAAGACAAGAGAGTCATTAATCCCTTATTAGGGCTACTACGCTGAACAGTATATAGCTCATATCCTATGTAGACAGGCAGGGCCCCAGAAGCTCAGAATATCGCTTTTACCACCATCTATACCAGCTACCAGAAGACAAGAGAGTCATTAAGAGCCCTTATTAGTGCTGCTATGCTGAACAGTATATAGCTCATATCCTATGTAGTCAGGCAGGGCCCCAGAAGCTCAGAATATCGCTTTTACCACCATATATACCAGCTACCAGAAGACAAGAGAGTCATTAAGAGCCCTTATTAGGGCTACTACGCTGAACAGTATATAGCTCATATCCTATGTAGTCAGGCAGGGCCCCAGAAGCTCAGAATATCGCTTTTACCACCATATATACCAGCTACCAGAAGACAAGAGAGTCATTAAGAGCCCTTATTAGGGCTACTACGCTGAACAGTATATAGCTCATATCCTATATAGGCAGGCAGGGCCCCAGAAGCTCAGAATATCGCTTTTACCACCATATATACCAGCTACCAGAAGACAAGAGAGTCATTAAGAGCCCTTATTAGGGCTACTACGCTGAACAGTATATAGCTCATATCCTATGTAGGCAGGCAGGGCCCCAGAAGCTCAGAATATCGCTTTTACCACCATATATACCAGCTACCAGAAGACAAGAGAGTCATTAAGAGCCCTTATTAGGGCTACTACGCTGAACAGTATATAGCTCATATTCTATGTAGTCAGGCAGGGCCCCAGAAGCTCAGAATATCGCTTTTACCACCATATATACCAGCTACCAGAAGACAAGAGAGTCCTTAATCCCTTATTAGTGCTGCTATGTTGAACAGTATATAGCTCATATCCTATGTAGGCAGGCAGGGCCCCAGAAGCTCAGAATATCGCTTTTACCACCATATATACCAGCTACCAGAAGACAAGAGAGTCATTAAGAGCCCTTATTAGGGCGACTACGCTGAACAGTATATAGCTCATATCCTATGTAGGCAGGCAGGGCCCCAGAAGCTCAGAATATCGCTTTTACCACCATATATACCAGCTACCAGAAGACAGGAGAGTCATTAAGAGCCCTTATTAGGGCTACTATGCTGAACAGTATATAGCTCATATGTAGGCAGGCAGGGCCCCAGAAGCTCAGAATATCGCTTTTACCACCATATATACCAGCTACCAGAAGACAAGAGAGTCCTTAATCCCTTATTAGTGCTGCTATGTTGAACAGTATATAGCTCATATCCTATGTAGGCAGGCAGGGCCCCAGAAGCTCAGAATATCGCTTTTACCACCATATATACCAGCTACCAGAAGACAAAAGAGTCATTAAGAGCCCTTATTAGGGCTACTACGCTGAACAGTATATAGCTCATATCCTATGTAGGCAGGCAGGGCCCCAGAAGCTCAGAATATCGCTTTTACCACCATATATACCAGCTACCAGAAGACAAGAGAGTCCTTAATCCCTTATTAGTGCTGCTATGTTGAACAGTATATAGCTCATATCCTATGTAGGCAGGCAGGGCCCCAGAAGCTCAGAATATCGCTTTTACCACCATATATATCAGCTACCAGAAGACAAGAGAGTCATTAAGAGCCCTTATTAGGGCTACTACGCTGAACAGTATATAGCTCATATCCTATGTAGGCAGGCAGGGCCCAAGAAGCTCAGAATATCGCTTTTACCACCATATATACCAGCTACCAGAAGACAAGAGAGTCATTAAGAGCCCTTATTAGGGCTACTACGCTGAACAGTATATAGCTCATATCCTATGTAGGCAGGCAGGGCCCCAGAAGCTCAGAATAACGCTTTTACCGCCATATATACCAGCTACCAGAAGACAAGAGAGTCATTAAGAGCCCTTATTAGGGCTACTACGCTGAACAGTATATAGCTCATATTCTATGTAGGCAGGCAGGGCCCCAAAAGCTCAGAATATCGCTTTTACCACCATATATACCAGCTACCAGAAGACAAGAGAGTCATTAAGAGCTCTTATTAGGGCTACTACGCTGAACAGTATATAGCTCATATCCTATGTAGGCAGGCAGGGCCCCAGAAGCTCAGAATATCGCTTTTACCACCATATATACCAGCTACCAGAAGACAAGAGAGTCCTTAATCCCTTATTAGTGCTGCTATGTTGAACAGTATATAGCTCATATCCTATGTAGGCAGGCAGGGCCCCAGAAGCTCAGAATATCGCTTTTACCACCATATATACCAGCTACCAGAAGACAAGAGAGTCATTAAGAGCCCTTATTAGGGCTACTACGCTGAACAGTATATAGCTCATATCCTATGTAGGCAGGCAGGGCCCCAGAAGCTCAGAATATCGCTTTTACCACCATATATACCAGCTACCAGAAGACAAGAGAGTCATTAAGAGCCCTTATTAGGGCTACTACGCTGAACAGTATATAGCTCATATCCTATGTAGGCAGGCAGGGCCCCAGAAGCTCAGAATATCGCTTTTACCACCATATATACCAGCTACCAGAAGACAAGAGAGTCATTAAGAGCCCTTATTAGGGCTACTACGCTGAACAGTATATAGCTCATATCCTATGTAGTCAGGCAGGGCCCCAGAAGCTCAGAATATCGCTTTTACCACCATATATACCAGCTACCAGAAGACAAGAGAGTCATTAAGAGCCCTTATTAGGGCTACTAGGCTGAACAGTATATAGCTCATATCCTATGTAGGCAGGCAGGGCCCCAGAAGCTCAGAATATCGCTTTTACCACCATATATACCAGCTACCAGAAGACAAGAGAGTCCTTAATCCCTTATTAGTGCTGCTATGTTGAACAGTATATAGCTCATATCCTATGTAGGCAGGCAGGGCCCCAGAAGCTCAGAATATCGCTTTTACCACCATATATACCAGCTACCAGAAGACAAGAGAGTCATTAAGAGCCCTTATTAGGGCTACTACGCTGAACAGTATATAGCTCATATCCTATGTAGGCAGGCAGGGCCCCAGAAGCTCAGAATATCGCTTTTACCACCATATATACCAGCTACCAGAAGACAAGAGAGTCATTAAGAGCCCTTATTAGGGCTACTACGCTGAACAGTATATAGCTCATATCCTATGTAGGCAGGCAGGGCCCCAGAAGCTCAGAATATCGCTTTTACCACCATATATACCAGCTACCAGAAGACAAGAGAGTCATTAAGAGCCCTTATTAGGGCTACTACGCTGAACAGTATATAGCTCATATCCTATGTAGGCAGGCAGGGCCCCAGAAGCTCAGAATATCGCTTTTACCACCATATATACCAGCTACCAGAAGACAAGAGAGTCATTAAGAGCCCTTATTAGGGCTACTATGCTGAACAGTATATAGCTCATATCCTATGTAGTCAGGCAGGGCCCTAGAAGCTCAGAATCTCGCATTTACCACCATATATACCAGCTACCAGAAGACAAGAGAGTCCTTAATCCCTTATTAGTGCTGCTATGTTGAACAGTATATAGCTCATATCCTATGTAGGCAGGCAGGGCCCCAGAAGCTCAGAATATCGCTTTTACCACCATATATACCAGCTACCAGAAGACAAGAGAGTCATTAAGAGCCCTTATTAGGGCTACTACGCTGAACAGTATATAGCTCATATTCTATGTAGTCAGGCAGGGCCCCAGAAGCTCAGAATATCGCTTTTACCACCATATATACCAGCTACCAGAAGACAAGAGAGTCATTAAGAGCCCTTATTAGGGCTACTACGCTGAACAGTATATAGCTCATATCCTATGTAGGCAGGCAGGGCCCCAGAAGCTCAGAATATCGCTTTTACCACCATATATACCAGCTACCAGAAGACAAGAGAGTCCTTAATCCCTTATTAGTGCTGCTATGTTGAACAGTATATAGCTCATATCCTATGTAGGCAGGCAGGGCCCCAGAAGCTCAGAATATCGCTTTTACCACCATATATACCAGCTACCAGAAGACAAGAGAGTCATTAAGAGCCCTTATTAGGGCTACTACGCTGAACAGTATATAGCTCATATCCTATGTAGGCAGGCAGGGCCCCAGAAGCTCAGAATATCGCTTTTACCACCATATATACCAGCTACCAGAAGACAAGAGAGTCATTAAGAGCCCTTATTAGGGCTACTATGCTGAACAGTATATAGCTCATTCTAGCTATATACACACTGCACACAACGGCTGCTTTAGTGAGGGGTAGCTGCTGCTGCTGGAATAGGGACAGAAAGACTTCAGTGGTGTATTACCACCTATATACAAAACTATATACACTCTGCTCAAAACGGCTGCTTTAGTGAGGGGTAGCTGCTGATGCTGGAATAGGGACAGAAAGACTTCAGTGGTGTATTAGCACTCTGGGTTAGGGTACATTGGTAAAACTACAAGACTCTTCAGGGACTGAATCTGTAAACACTGATCTGATGTCCGCAGAGGCAATGTGGACTCCCCTTTCGCATATCACTTTCTTGAAGCTAACCACCATATGACACAAATGAACTTTAGAGTTCTTGAACTTGTACACCAACACAAATGGGGCAGGGATCTTGACCATAAGATTCTGCAGCAGGAGGTCTAGTAGATATATGAGTTACAAATACTGAAACCAAATAGATGAATTGAGGAGTACATCCATTATACTACATGTAGGCACCAGCTTTGCCTCAATATTGTTTTAATGGCTTTGTCTCACTCTGTCATATTTTATTTTAAATAGTACCCATGAATAGAGATGAGCGAGTAGTATTCGACCGAGCCGGTATTCGATCGAATACTACGCTGTTCATACTCGATTTCGATCGAGTACAGCGGCGATGGCGCACTCACAATTCGTTTCCCCTCCCACATTCCCTGGCGCGTTTTTTACACCAATCACCATGCAGGGGGGGTGGGACAGGTCCTGGGAGGACGCTGGCATCGCGAGAACGGCGTCTACACGCATTGGCTGGAAAAACCATATGACCTCGAATATACAAAACTCAGCACTTCCTCTTCGTCAGCATTAGCAGCTTGAACTTAGTGAGGGACAGACGCTCACAGCAGGGAAAGACAGGCTGTCGCTGGCAGGGCCCCAGAAGCTCGGAATATCGCATTTACCACCATCTATACCAGCTACCAGAAGACAAGAGAGTCATTAAGAGCCCTAATTAGGGCTACTACGCTGAACGGTATATGGCTCATATGTAGGCAGGCAGGGCCCCAGAAGCTCAGAATATCGCATTTACCATTATCTATACCAGCTACCAGAAGACAAGAGAGTCATTAAGAGCCCTTATTAGGGCTACTACGCTGAACGGTATATGGCTCATATGTAGGCAGGCAGGGCCCCAGAAGCTCAGAATATCGCTTTTACCACCATATATACCAGCTACCAGAAGACAAGAGAGTCATTAATCCCTTATTAGGGCTACTACGCTGAACAGTATATAGCTCATATCCTATGTAGACAGGCAGGGCCCCAGAAGCTCAGAATATCGCTTTTACCACCATCTATACCAGCTACCAGAAGACAAGAGAGTCATTAAGAGCCCTTATTAGGGCTACTACGCTGAACAGTATATAGCTCATATCCTATGTAGGCAGGCAGGGCCCCAGAAGCTCAGAATATCGCTTTTACCACCATATATACCAGCTACCAGAAGACAAGAGAGTCATTAAGAGCCCTTATTAGGGCTACTACGCTGAACAGTATATAGCTCATATCCTATGTAGTCAGGCAGGGCCCTAGAAGCTCAGAATCTCGCATTTACCACCATATATACCAGCTACCAGAAGACAAGAGAGTCCTTAATCCCTTATTAGTGCTGCTATGTTGAACAGTATATAGCTCATATCCTATGTAGGCAGGCAGGGCCCCAGAAGCTCAGAATATCGCTTTTACCACCATATATACCAGCTACCAGAAGACAAGAGAGTCATTAAGAGCCCTTATTAGGGCTACTACGCTGAACAGTATATAGCTCATATTCTATGTAGTCAGGCAGGGCCCCAGAAGCTCAGAATATCGCTTTTACCACCATATATACCAGCTACCAGAAGACAAGAGAGTCATTAAGAGCCCTTATTAGGGCTACTACGCTGAACAGTATATAGCTCATATCCTATGTAGGCAGGCAGGGCCCCAGAAGCTCAGAATATCGCTTTTACCACCATATATACCAGCTACCAGAAGACAAGAGAGTCCTTAATCCCTTATTAGTGCTGCTATGTTGAACAGTATATAGCTCATATCCTATGTAGGCAGGCAGGGCCCCAGAAGCTCAGAATATCGCTTTTACCACCATATATACCAGCTACCAGAAGACAAGAGAGTCATTAAGAGCCCTTATTAGGGCTACTACGCTGAACAGTATATAGCTCATATCCTATGTAGGCAGGCAGGGCCCCAGAAGCTCAGAATATCGCTTTTACCACCATATATACCAGCTACCAGAAGACAAGAGAGTCATTAAGAGCCCTTATTAGGGCTACTATGCTGAACAGTATATAGCTCATTCTAGCTATATACACACTGCACACAACGGCTGCTTTAGTGAGGGGTAGCTGCTGCTGCTGGAATAGGGACAGAAAGACTTCAGTGGTGTATTACCACCTATATACAAAACTATATACACTCTGCTCAAAACGGCTGCTTTAGTGAGGGGTAGCTGCTGATGCTGGAATAGGGACAGAAAGACTTCAGTGGTGTATTAGCACTCTGGGTTAGGGTACATTGGTAAAACTACAAGACTCTTCAGGGACTGAATCTGTAAACACTGATCTGATGTCCGCAGAGGCAATGTGGACTCCCCTTTCGCATATCACTTTCTTGAAGCTAACCACCATATGACACAAATGAACTTTAGAGTTCTTGAACTTGTACACCAACACAAATGGGGCAGGGATCTTGACCATAAGATTCTGCAGCAGGAGGTCTAGTAGATATATGAGTTACAAATACTGAAACCAAATAGATGAATTGAGGAGTACATCCATTATACTACATGTAGGCACCAGCTTTGCCTCAATATTGTTTTAATGGCTTTGTCTCACTCTGTCATATTTTATTTTAAATAGTACCCATGAATAGAGATGAGCGAGTAGTATTCGACCGAGCCGGTATTCGATCGAATACTACGCTGTTCGTCATACTCGATTTCGATCGAGTACAGCGGCGATGGCGCACTCACAATTCGTTTCCCCTCCCACCTTCCCTGGCGCGTTTTTTACACCAATCACCATGCAGGGGGGGTGGGACAGGTCCTGGGAGGACGCTGGCATCGCGAGAACGGCGTCTACACGCATTGGCTGGAAAAACCATATGACCTCGAATATACAAAACTCAGCACTTCCTCTTCGTCAGCATTAGCAGCTTGAACTTAGTGAGGGACAGACGCTCACAGCAGGGAAAGACAGGCTGTCGCTGGCAGGGCCCCAGAAGCTCGGAATATCGCATTTACCACCATCTATACCAGCTACCAGAAGACAAGAGAGTCATTAAGAGCCCTAATTAGGGCTACTACGCTGAACGGTATATGGCTCATATGTAGGCAGGCAGGGCCCCAGAAGCTCAGAATATCGCATTTACCATTATCTATACCAGCTACCAGAAGACAAGAGAGTCATTAAGAGCCCTTATTAGGGCTACTACGCTGAACGGTATATGGCTCATATGTAGGCAGGCAGGGCCCCAGAAGCTCAGAATATCGCTTTTACCACCATATATACCAGCTACCAGAAGACAAGAGAGTCATTAATCCCTTATTAGGGCTACTACGCTGAACAGTATATAGCTCATATCCTATGTAGACAGGCAGGGCCCCAGAAGCTCAGAATATCGCTTTTACCACCATCTATACCAGCTACCAGAAGACAAGAGAGTCATTAAGAGCCCTTATTAGGGCTACTACGCTGAACAGTATATAGCTCATATCCTATGTAGGCAGGCAGGGCCCCAGAAGCTCAGAATATCGCTTTTACCACCATATATACCAGCTACCAGAAGACAAGAGAGTCATTAAGAGCCCTTATTAGGGCTACTACGCTGAACAGTATATAGCTCATATCCTATGTAGTCAGGCAGGGCCCTAGAAGCTCAGAATCTCGCATTTACCACCATATATACCAGCTACCAGAAGACAAGAGAGTCCTTAATCCCTTATTAGTGCTGCTATGTTGAACAGTATATAGCTCATATCCTATGTAGGCAGGCAGGGCCCCAGAAGCTCAGAATATCGCTTTTACCACCATATATACCAGCTACCAGAAGACAAGAGAGTCATTAAGAGCCCTTATTAGGGCTACTACGCTGAACAGTATATAGCTCATATTCTATGTAGTCAGGCAGGGCCCCAGAAGCTCAGAATATCGCTTTTACCACCATATATACCAGCTACCAGAAGACAAGAGAGTCATTAAGAGCCCTTATTAGGGCTACTACGCTGAACAGTATATAGCTCATATCCTATGTAGGCAGGCAGGGCCCCAGAAGCTCAGAATATCGCTTTTACCACCATATATACCAGCTACCAGAAGACAAGAGAGTCCTTAATCCCTTATTAGTGCTGCTATGTTGAACAGTATATAGCTCATATCCTATGTAGGCAGGCAGGGCCCCAGAAGCTCAGAATATCGCTTTTACCACCATATATACCAGCTACCAGAAGACAAGAGAGTCATTAAGAGCCCTTATTAGGGCTACTACGCTGAACAGTATATAGCTCATATCCTATGTAGACAGGCAGGGCCCCAGAAGCTCAGAATATCGCTTTTACCACCATCTATACCAGCTACCAGAAGACAAGAGAGTCATTAAGAGCCCTTATTAGGGCTACTACGCTGAACAGTATATAGCTCATATCCTATGTAGGCAGGCAGGGCCCCAGAAGCTCAGAATATCGCTTTTACCACCATATATACCAGCTACCAGAAGACAAGAGAGTCATTAAGAGCCCTTATTAGGGCTACTACGCTGAACAGTATATAGCTCATATCCTATGTAGTCAGGCAGGGCCCTAGAAGCTCAGAATCTCTCATTTACCACCATATATACCAGCTACCAGAAGACAAGAGAGTCCTTAATCCCTTATTAGTGCTGCTATGTTGAACAGTATATAGCTCATATCCTATGTAGGCAGGCAGGGCCCCAGAAGCTCAGAATATCGCTTTTACCACCATATATACCAGCTACCAGAAGACAAGAGAGTCATTAAGAGCCCTTATTAGGGCTACTACGCTGAACAGTATATAGCTCATATTCTATGTAGTCAGGCAGGGCCCCAGAAGCTCAGAATATCGCTTTTACCACCATATATACCAGCTACCAGAAGACAAGAGAGTCATTAAGAGCCCTTATTAGGGCTACTACGCTGAACAGTATATAGCTCATATCCTATGTAGGCAGGCAGGGCCCCAGAAGCTCAGAATATCGCTTTTACCACCATATATACCAGCTACCAGAAGACAAGAGAGTCCTTAATCCCTTATTAGTGCTGCTATGTTGAACAGTATATAGCTCATATCCTATGTAGGCAGGCAGGGCCCCAGAAGCTCAGAATATCACTTTTACCACCATATATACCAGCTACCAGAAGACAAGAGAGTCATTAAGAGCCCTTATTAGGGCTACTACGCTGAACAGTATATAGCTCATATCCTATGTAGGCAGGCAGGGCCCCAGAAGCTCAGAATATCGCTTTTACCACCATATATACCAGCTACCAGAAGACAAGAGAGTCATTAAGAGCCCTTATTAGGGCTACTACGCTGAACAGTATATAGCTCATTCTAGCTATATACACACTGCACACAACGGCTGCTTTAGTGAGGGGTAGCTGCTGCTGCTGGAATAGGGACAGAAAGACTTCAGTGGTGTATTACCACCTATATACAAAACTATATACACTCTGCTCAAAACGGCTGCTTTAGTGAGGGGTAGCTGCTGATGCTGGAATAGGGACAGAAAGACTTCAGTGGTGTATTAGCACCTATATACAAAACTATATTTTGCACTACTGTTTTGTGTCCTCTGTGCCAACAAAACCTTGTTATATACCCGGTGCGTATAGGCACCATTTCACCTTCTGGCAGTATACGGCTGTATAGCCAGGTGTTTTTCTTAAAAATATTTTTATATTTGGCACTACTGTTTTGTGTCCTCTTTACCAACAAAACCTTGTTATATACCCGGTGCGTATAGGCACCATTTCACCTTCTGGCAGTATACGGCTGTATAGCCAGGTGTTTTTCTTAAAAATATTTTTATATTTGGCACTACTGTTTTGTGTCCTCTTTACCAACAAAACCTTGTTATATACCCGGTGCGTATAGGCACCATTTCACCTTCTGGCAGTATACGGCTGTATAGCCAGGTGTTTTTCTTAAAAATATTTTTATATTTGGCACTACTGTTTTGTGTCCTTTTTACCAACAAAACCTTGTTATATACCCGGTGCGTATAGGCACCATTTCACCTTCTGGCAGTATACGGCTGTATAGCCAGGTGTTCTTCTTAAAAATATATTTATATTTGGCACTACTGTTTTGTGTCCTCTGTGCCAACAAAACACTGTTTTATACACGCTGAACAGTATATAGCTCATATCCTATGTAGGCAGGCAGGGCCCCAGAAGCTCAGAATATCGCTTTTACCACCATATATACCAGCTACCAGAAGACAAGAGAGTCATTAAGAGCCCTTATTAGGGCTACTACGCTGAACAGTATATAGCTCATATCCTATGTAGGCAGGCAGGGCCCCAGAAGCTCAGAATATCGCTTTTACCACCATATATACCAGCTACCAGAAGACAAGAGAGTCCTTAATCCCTTATTAGTGCTGCTATGTTGAACAGTATATAGCTCATATCCTATGTAGGCAGGCAGGGCCCCAGAAGCTCAGAATATCGCTTTTACCACCATATATACCAGCTACCAGAAGACAAGAGAGTCATTAAGAGCCCTTATTAGGGCTACTACGCTGAACAGTATATAGCTCATATCCTATGTAGACAGGCAGGGCCCCAGAAGCTCAGAATATCGCTTTTACCACCATCTATACCAGCTACCAGAAGACAAGAGAGTCATTAAGAGCCCTTATTAGGGCTACTACGCTGAACAGTATATAGCTCATATCCTATGTAGGCAGGCAGGGCCCCAGAAGCTCAGAATATCGCTTTTACCACCATATATACCAGCTACCAGAAGACAAGAGAGTCATTAAGAGCCCTTATTAGGGCTACTACGCTGAACAGTATATAGCTCATATCCTATGTAGTCAGGCAGGGCCCTAGAAGCTCAGAATCTCTCATTTACCACCATATATACCAGCTACCAGAAGACAAGAGAGTCCTTAATCCCTTATTAGTGCTGCTATGTTGAACAGTATATAGCTCATATCCTATGTAGGCAGGCAGGGCCCCAGAAGCTCAGAATATCGCTTTTACCACCATATATACCAGCTACCAGAAGACAAGAGAGTCATTAAGAGCCCTTATTAGGGCTACTACGCTGAACAGTATATAGCTCATATTCTATGTAGTCAGGCAGGGCCCCAGAAGCTCAGAATATCGCTTTTACCACCATATATACCAGCTACCAGAAGACAAGAGAGTCATTAAGAGCCCTTATTAGGGCTACTACGCTGAACAGTATATAGCTCATATCCTATGTAGGCAGGCAGGGCCCCAGAAGCTCAGAATATCGCTTTTACCACCATATATACCAGCTACCAGAAGACAAGAGAGTCCTTAATCCCTTATTAGTGCTGCTATGTTGAACAGTATATAGCTTATATCCTATGTAGGCAGGCAGGGCCCCAGAAGCTCAGAATATCGCTTTTACCACCATATATACCAGCTACCAGAAGACAAGAGAGTCATTAAGAGCCCTTATTAGGGCTACTACGCTGAACAGTATATAGCTCATATCCTATGTAGGCAGGCAGGGCCCCAGAAGCTCAGAATATCGCTTTTACCACCATATATACCAGCTACCAGAAGACAAGAGAGTCATTAAGAGCCCTTATTAGGGCTACTATGCTGAACAGTATATAGCTCATTCTAGCTATATACACACTGCACACAACGGCTGCTTTAGTGAGGGGTAGCTGCTGCTGCTGGAATAGGGACAGAAAGACTTCAGTGGTGTATTACCACCTATATACAAAACTATATACACTCTGCTCAAAACGGCTGCTTTAGTGAGGGGTAGCTGCTGATGCTGGAATAGGGACAGAAAGACTTCAGTGGTGTATTAGCACCTATATACAAAACTATATTTTGCACTACTGTTTTGTGTCCTCTGTGCCAACAAAACCTTGTTATATACCCGGTGCGTATAGGCACCATTTCACCTTCTGGCAGTATACGGCTGTATAGCCAGGTGTTTTTCTTAAAAATATTTTTATATTTGGCACTACTGTTTTATGTCCTCTTTACCAACAAAACCTTGTTATATACCCGGTGCGTATAGGCACCATTTCACCTTCTGGCAGTATACGGCTGTATAGCCAGGTGTTTTTCTTAAAAATATTTTTATATTTGGCACTACTGTTTTGTGTCCTCTTTACCAACAAAACCTTGTTATATACCCGGTGCGTATAGGCACCATTTCACCTTCTGGCAGTATACGGCTGTATAGCCAGGTGTTCTTCTTAAAAATATATTTATATTTGGCACTACTGTTTTGTGTCCTCTGTGCCAACAAAACACTGTTTTATACACGCTGAACAGTATATAGCTCATATCCTATGTAGGCAGGCAGGGCCCCAGAAGCTCAGAATATCGCTTTTACCACCATATATACCAGCTACCAGAAGACAAGAGAGTCATTAAGAGCCCTTATTAGGGCTACTATGCTGAACAGTATATAGCTCATTCTAGCTATATACACACTGCACACAACGGCTGCTTTAGTGAGGGGTAGCTGCTGCTGCTGGAATAGGGACAGAAAGACTTCAGTGGTGTATTACCACCTATATACAAAACTATATACACTCTGCTCAAAACGGCTGCTTTAGTGAGGGGTAGCTGCTGATGCTGGAATAGGGACAGAAAGACTTCAGTGGTGTATTAGCACCTATATACAAAACTATATTTTGCACTACTGTTTTGTGTCCTCTGTGCCAACAAAACCTTGTTATATACCCGGTGCGTATAGGCACCATTTCACCTTCTGGCAGTATACGGCTGTATAGCCAGGTGTTTTTCTTAAAAATATTTTTATATTTGGCACTACTGTTTTGTGTCCTCTTTACCAACAAAACCTTGTTATATACCCGGTGCGTATAGGCACCATTTCACCTTCTGGCAGTATACGGCTGTATAGCCAGGTGTTTTTCTTAAAAATATTTTTATATTTGGCACTACTGTTTTGTGTCCTCTTTACCAACAAAACCTTGTTATATACCCGGTGCGTATAGGCACCATTTCACCTTCTGGCAGTATACGGCTGTATAGCCAGGTGTTTTTCTTAAAAATATTTTTATATTTGGCACTACTGTTTTGTGTCCTTTTTACCAACAAAACCTTGTTATATACCCGGTGCGTATAGGCACCATTTCACCTTCTGGCAGTATACGGCTGTATAGCCAGGTGTTCTTCTTAAAAATATATTTATATTTGGCACTACTGTTTTGTGTCCTCTGTGCCAACAAAACACTGTTTTATACACGGTGCGTATAGGCACCATTTCACCTTCTGGCAGTATACGGCTGTATAGCCAGGTGTTCTTCTTAAAAATATTTTTATATTTGGCATAACGCGTGGCCAAAAAAGTAAAACGTCTGAAATGCGGAGGGCTAGCGCAAAGGGACGTGGACGAGGACGGGGGCGCGGAAATGCTGGTGGGGGCACAAACCGCGTTGAAGCCAGTGGGGATACAATGCGTGCTGGTGAGGGGCAGCCAGCATTACGCTCATCCAGCTTCCCTGCCTTTATGGGACAGTTATGCGGGGGGCGGGGTACACCTCTGTTAAGGCCTGAGCAGCGTGAACAGGTGGTGCAATGGATGGCCGATAACGCTTCCAGTCACTTGTCCACCACCCAGTCATCCACACAGTCTCACTCTGACCCTCCTTCCTCCCAACCTGGCCAACAGAGTCAGCCCACCCTTGACCCCTCCCAGGACCTCTTTTCGGGTCCTTTTCCAGATGTGCTGCAAGAATCCCAGGAGCTAGCAGAGGAATTTGTTTGTAGTGATGCCCAAACACTTGAGTATCCGCCATCTGCTAGTGATGTGGACCCGGAACCAGCATCTGCTATCATGAGCGATGATGATGATGAGACGCAGTTGCCATCAAGGGAGGCTGTTGGAATGTCCAGTGGGCAGGAGGAGGAGCAGAGAGAGGAAGTGGAAGAGGAGGTGGTGGACGACGAAATGACCGACCCCACTTGGACAGGGGTGATGTCCAGCGGGGAAAGCAGTGGAGATGCGGTCTGCGCATCACCGAATAAGGCAGCAAGAGGCAGAGGACAGTCCAGAGGCAGAGGGCAGTCCAGACAGAGAAGGCAAGCCACAGCCAGCAGGGCCGAAGCTCTTCCCGGCAGCAGGCAGTCGCGCGAAGCTCCCCCATCGAGGCCTCGTACTTCTGTGGTGTGGAGATTTTTTAATGTTTGCGCGGATGACAAACTGAGCGCGGTTTGCGCAATCTGCCACTCAAAACTGAGTAGGGGCTCTGAGAAGAGCAATCTGACCACCTCAGGCATGCGCCGTCACTTGGAATTCAAGCACTGGGCTGAGTGGGAGAGAGCAAACGCAATACAACCTGCGCCCGGTCTTGCTGCCACTGCCTCTTCCCCTTTGTTGTGTGCTGCCACTGCGGTCCAGACCTCCAGCCAGGACACCTCCACATCTGCCTCTGCCTCGGCTACTTTGGGGCCTTCTCCTTCAGTCCCCCCTTCCCCCGCATCTTCGTCTGCACCTTCCATCTCCTCGTCCCATCAACTGTCCATCTCGCAGGCGTTCAATCGCAGGCGGAAGTACGCCTCCAGTCACCCCCAAGCCCAAGCCTTAACCTGCCTCATCTCCAAACTGCTGGCCCTGGAGATGTTGCCGTTTAGGCTTGTGGAGACGCAGGCCTTCCGCGACCTGATGGCGGTTGCCGCACCTCGCTATTCCGTCCCTAGCCGCCACTATTTTTCCCGGTGTGGCGTCCCCGCCCTGCACCAGCACGTGTCGCGTAACATCAGGCGGGCCCTGAGGTACGCAGTCAGCGCAAAGGTCCACTTGACCACCGACTCGTGGACAAGCGCTTGCGGCCAAGGACGCTACATCTCTTTGACGGCACACTGGGTGAATGTTGTGGAAGCGGGGACGGGGTCGCAAACAGGGACGGCCTACATACCACCCCCGCCCAAGATTGCCAGCACGGGTTCTGATAGACCCCCCTACTCTTCCTCCTCCTCCTCCTCCTCCTCCTCTGCCTTAACATCGCCCTCAGCCCCTAGCTGGAAGCGTTGCAGCACTGGCGCGGGGAGACGTCAGCAGGCGGTGCTTAAGCTCATCAGCTTGGGCGACAGGAAGCACAGCGCCGCAGAGGTGAGGCACGCCATATTGCAGCAGACAGAGATGTGGCTGTCGCCGCTGCAGCTAGGACCAGGCATGGTCGTGTGCGATAACGGCCGTAACCTGGTGGCGGCTCTGGAGCTTGCAGAACTCAATCACGTACCATGCCTGGCCCACGTTTTTAATTTGGTAGTACAAAAGTTTCTAAAGACTTACCCCAACCTGGCAGAGCTACTGGTCAAAGTGCGGCGCTTGTGCGCTCACTTTCGGAAGTCAACTGTAGCTGCTGCTAGCTTAAAAAAAATCCAGCAACGCCTCCATTTGCCTCAACATCGGCTGTTGTGCGACCTGCCCACTCGCTGGAATTCCACCTATTGCATGTTGGCCAGGGTGTGTGAGCAGCAGAAAGCATTGATGGAGTACCAGATGATGCATCCACGCGTGCCTCCAACTCAGCTCCCTCAGTTTGCCAACCACGAGTGGCCATGGATGGCAGACATATGCGATGTATTGCGTATCTTTGAGGAGTCCACTAAGAAGGTCAGCAGCGAGGACGCTATAGTGAGCGTAACCATCCCGCTCCTATGCGTCCTTAAAGAATCGCTCATCGCAATAAGGGAGAACGCATTGCACACAGAGGAGACGGGGGTAGGAGGAGACGCAACGCAGGTAGACAGTCAGACCACACTTTTGTCTGCTGCTCGGTGGCAGTTGCAGGAGGAGGAGGATGAGGAGGAGGAGGACAACGTGGAGGTGGCTGTGGAAGAGGATGCTGGCGGCGAGGGTAGCAGTCAGGCTGTGGTTCAGCGCGGATGGGGCGGAGAGGAGGAGGAAGAGGAGGAAATGGAAAATGATCCTTCTGGTGGGGGCAGTGAGGTCATGCCTACTCAGAGTCTGGCACACATGGCTGACTTCATGCTGGGCTGCTTTTCCCGGGACATACGTGTTGTCCGGATATTGGAGAACAAACTATACTGGGTCTTCGCACTCCTGGACCCCCGGTATAAAGATAACTTCTCCTCTTTTATTCCGGTAGAGGAGAGGACGAATCGATTACTGGAATACCAGAGGGAACTCTTGCAGAACATGATGCAGATTTTCCCACCCAGCATCGCTGGCGGCAGAGAGGAGAGTGTCTCCCAGAGTCTGACAACATCGATCAGGCCCACAGCCACCAGGGGAACACTCTCCAAGGTGTGGGACACGTTCATGTCACCCCCTCGTGCAACTTCCATTACTGCGGGGCCCGCTATCAGCAGGAGGGACAAGTATCGGCGGATGTTGCGGGACTACCTGGCAGACCACACCCCTGTCCTCCCCGATCCCTCGGCGACCTACACTTACTGGGTCTCCAAGTTGGACACGTGGCTGGAACTGTCCCTGTACGCCTTGGAGGTGCTTGCCTGCCCTGCCGCCAGCGTGCTATCAGAAAGGGTGTTCAGCGCAGCCGGGGGCATTATAACCGATAAGCGCAGCCGCCTGTCAACCGACAGTGCCGACAGGCTGACGCTAATCAAAATGAACAGCAAGTGGATTGACCCGGACTTTGCTTGTACAACAGTGGAAAGCAGCCAAGAGTGAAGTGCCATCTGTATGAAGTGCCATTTCCTCCTCCTCCTCCTCCTCCTCCTCCTCCTCCTTAACCGCCGTAGAATTGCCGTATTAATAAAAAAAAATTATGGCTCACCTCTTCGGCTTAATACAATCAATTTTTAAGAGGTCTCAGCTCTTGGGCCTCCACACAATTTTTAAAAGGTCTCAGCTCTTGGGCCTCCACACAATTTTTAAAAGGTCTCAGCTCTTGGGCCTCCACACAATTTTTAAAAGGTCTCAGCTCCTGGGCCTCCACACAATTTTTAAAAGGTCTCAGCTCTTGGGCCTCCACACAATTTTTAAAAGGTCTCAGCTCTTGGGCCTCCACACAATTTTTAAAAGGTCTCAGCTCTTGGGCCTCCACACAATTTTTAAAAGGTCTCAGCTCTTGGGCCTCCACACAATTTTTAAGAGGTCTCAGCTCGTGGGACTCCACACAATTTTTAAAAGGTCTCAGCTCTTGGGCCTCCACACAATTTTTAAGAGGTCTCAGCTCTTGGGCCTCCACACAATTTTTAAGAGGTCTCAGCTCTTGGGCCTCCACACAATTTTTAAGAGGTCTCAGCTCTTGGGCCTCCACACAATTTTTAAAAGGTCTCAGCTCTTGGGACTCCACACAATGTTTGAGAGGTCTCAGCTCTTGGGCCTCCACACAATTTTTAAGAGGTCTCAGCTCGTGGGACTCCACACAATGTTTGAGAGGTCTCAGCTCTTGGGCCTCCACACAATTTTTAAAAGGTCTCAGCTCTTGGGCCTCCACACAATTTTTAAAAGGTCTCAGCTCTTGGGACTCCACACAATGTTTGAGAGGTCTCAGCTCTTGGGCCTCCACACAATTTTTAAAAGGTCTCAGCTCTTGGGCCTCCACACAATTTTTAAAAGGTCTCAGCTCTTGGGCCTCCACACAATTTTTAAAAGGTCTCAGCTCTTGGGCCTCCACACAATTTTTAAAAGGTCTCAGCTCTTGGGACTCCACACAATGTTTGAGAGGTCTCAGCTCTTGGGCCTCCACACAATTTTTAAAAGGTCTCAGCTCTTGGGCCTCCACACAATTTTTAAAAGGTCTCAGCTCTTGGGCCTCCACACAATTTTTAAAAGGTCTCAGCTCTTGGGCCTCCACACAATTTTTAAGAGGTCTCAGCTCTAAGCTTCCCTTACTGCTGGGGTGACACACTGTAACAAACCTCCTCCTGTAAGCTTCCCTGACTGCTGGGGTGACACACTGTAACAAACCTCCTCCTGTAAGCTTCCCTTACTGCTGGGGTGACACACTGTAACAAACCTCCTCCTGTAAGCTTCCCTGACTGCAGGGGTGACACACTGTAACAAACCTCCTCCTGTAAGCTTCCCTTACTGCTGGGGTAACACACTGTAACAAACCTCCTCCTGTAAGCTTCCCTTACTGCTGGGGTAACACACTGTAACAAACCTCCTCCTGTAAGCTTCCCTGACTGCTGGGGTGACACACTGTAACAAACCTCCTCCTGTAAGCTTCCCTTACTGCTGGGGTAACACACTGTAACAAACCTCCTCCTTTAAGCTTCCCTTACTGCTGGGGTGACACAATGACACAAGAGGACATGTCTGACCACATCTCACACACAATGTTACTGTGGGGTTGTAGCACACCAAAAAGGAATAGATAGATGATTATCTCAGTGTGGTTATCTAAGGGGTTCAATTCGTTCCAATCTGCACCCACTCTATGTGCAGTAAGACAAATCTATGAACACAAATTATAGGAGGAATGAACACCCAAAAGTAAATTCTTGCAATTAACAAAAGTGATTTAATAAAGTGAAAACATATTATAGACAGAAACATAACATAACATTTGATAATCAGAATGACCGCTAGGAGGCGCTGTTGTGTGAAAAAAGTTCTCACTGTTCAGATTTGGTTGTCCTTCTTAGTATGGTAGAGCAAAGTCCATTAGAGAACAGATAAGGCAGTATAACTAATGGCAACACAAATCTGACAATCTCTTTTGTAATGCATGTCTAATAGATCAAAAAGGTAGGCTTACAGGCAGGTTACAGGTAGGTACAACAGCAGGCGCTTCTCTCAACGTTTCGACAGGAATGTCTTCATCAGGAGATGCGGTATCAAACAAGAGGCATACAGACCTTATATAGTGAGGGAGCCCAGCGTGCTTATTGATGGCGCCAAAACAGACCACGCACCTTTGGCGCCGCCTGATGACGTCATCCGGGGTCATTGCAAGGAGTCCCGGCCGACCCTGAGACAAGTGGCACTATATGCCATCAGACCCAGGGAACGGCGCGCGGGGCTCTATACAGTGCCCCACGGAGGTTGTAAAAAGCAAGAATTTACTTTTGGGTGTTCATTCCTCCTATAATTTGTGTTCATAGATTTGTCTTACTGCACATAGAGTGGGTGCAGATTGGAACGAATTGAACCCCTTAGATAACCACACTGAGATAATCATCTATCTATTCCTTTTTGGTGTGCTACAACCCCACAGTAACATTGTACTTTGTTTTTCTGCTCTATAGGTTGTTTTAGCACCCGCTTAAGCTTGCTACAGACTGATATGTCTTTTGAAGATATTAATACTTTGACGCAGCACCAGGCTGATACTTTGGCATTCAGTCAGCTACAGGTAGACAACATAATTGCACAGTATTCTAGACCTGATAATCCACTAATCAATGACCACACTGCCACCAAGAAACAATTTGAGTCCCTTTCAAGAAAAGCCATACAATATCAACTTCATTCTGATACACTTATAGAATACCTTAAAGCAAAGAGGATACCAAGGGGCCTTAGGCTCCCCATAAAACCGACATTCTGTCAACATAATAAAGAGTTCATATCAGATTGGCAAAAAATATTAAATAAATGCAGTTTAGATTTAATTGCACTCACCATTACTGGGTTACAAAGGGAATTGAGTTCAATCAATGATACAATCACCACCTTGAGGACTCAGCTGGAGTCTAAACTAACATTGGATGTATATAAATCTTTCCTAGAAACACACAATTTGAGTTTAGAACAATACAAACAAGAAACTATCCAATTCAAACTTAACAAATATAGACGCGACGCCCTCGATTATCAGGAGGGCCGCGTCTATACTTGGCGAGACCAGAAACGCCATAGGTGGCCCCAAAACTGAAACAGACAAGGCTCTGACTCAGACACTGGTAACTCTAGTTCCTCCTCTGGGGAGGATTTTTTAGAGGTAGGTTCAGGCACAAACCAGAGGGCTCCTCACCCACCCAAAAGAAACCCAAAAAGACAAGGAGAGGTCAGAGGAAGACAACACCAAGCAACCAATCATCCGCCATCCTCGAGGGCAACGTACAACACCCGAAGCCAGACGACACGACAGTAATCAATATCTCCGACCACACATTGACCCACGACGAAATTAAGGTATTAGCTAAAGGTCTGACATTTGTTCCCTATTCCAAGGGGGACCGGTTTACTATTGAAATTGAATTGCAAAATTTTTTTCGTACACTGCGCATAAAATCATTTTTCTCTTATCACCCACCTACTAATACCAATAGCAACCAGAACACCAATATGTGCAAACCCAGGAGCAAATGGTCTCCTCCTCCATCCTCCAATGCGGTTGAGACTTTTATAAAGTTAGTCAAGAGGGACGTTGATCTCATTAAACCCCCACCCGATAAGACATGCCCGAATCTGTCATACAGAGAGCGCCAAGCACTTCAATCATTAAAGAACAATACTAATATAGTTATCAAACCGGCGGACAAGGGTGGGGCCATTGTTGTAATGAACGCAACTGATTACATGAACGAAATACAAGAACAGTTGCAAGACACATCAGTTTATACCCCCATAGATGGTGATCCCACTGTAGAAATTAGCACGATACTGGAGAACATCGTCAAGAAGGCCACTGAAAATGAGGTTATTGATGAGAAAACAGCCAAATTCCTTATAAATAAATTCCCTCTCATACCACTCTTTTATTGCCTGCCAAAAATACACAAGAGGTTACATAATCCACCAGGTCGCCCCATTGTAGCAGGCACAAACTCTATTTTCCAAAATCCGGCGATATACTTGGATCAACTTCTTCAACCACTGGTAATTACCACTGCATCTTTTTTGCAGGACACAACTGATTTCCTGGCTCGAATCACCTCACTGGGTTCACTTACACAGGACTGTGTCTTAGTGACAATGGACGTAACAAGTCTTTACACATCAATCCCACATGCAGCCGGCATTGAGGTCATCCAGCATGCCTTGGCAAGCACTTCACTTTCGGTAGGTACACAACGCCTTGCGACTGAGTTACTTACAATTATACTCACTCGGAACTATTTCCGCTTTGACGGTAAATTTTATCAACAACAACGTGGTACAGCGATGGGGTCCAACATGGCCCCTAGCTATGCCAATCTCTTTATGGCAGATTTCGAGAAACGATACGTATACCCCACTGACTATTTCAAACAGAACATTCTCATATGGTTACGTTATATCGATGACGTCTTCCTCATCTGGAAGGGTGACACACACTCCCTAGAGACTTTTCATGAATATCTTAACCACTGTTCAGCCACCATTCAATTCTCCATTGAGTATAGTTACACTAAAATACACTTTCTGGACGTTTCGGTCTCACTAGATGAGGGCATCATTGTCACTGATGTCTTCAGGAAACCGACCGACAGAAATACTTTCTTACATGCGGATAGTTTCCATCCGCCAGCTCTCATCCGAGCCCTGCCTTACAGCCAATTTGTCAGAATCCGTCGCATTACAGCGACAGATGAATTATTTGAAGAGCGATCAGAGGAACTCATTCAAAAGCTCCTCAAGAGGGGCTATTTGCTCTCCCAGCTGAAAGCAGCACAAGCTAGAGCACGTGCTCAAGATAGAAGAAAATTGCGACAATTCAAAGAAAAGAAGACTAACAGTCGTATACCATTAGTGCTGACCTACTCTAGTCTCTCCCAAAAAGTACAAAAAGTGATCAGAAAACACTGGCATGTCACTAACACGGATGAGAAACTAAGTGGGATATTTAGGGATCCCCCAATGGTAGCCTATAGACGCTCCAGGAGCATCCGACAAACATTAGTCAAGGCAGACTTTCATTCCCCGATTCGCCAAAGAGAGCCCACCTGGCTCAATGCTCAGGGCCCACCTAGTGGCATGTTCCCCTGTGGGCACTGTGCCCAATGTGGGTTCACCTACAAAACTACCACATTTACGCACCCTAAAACAGGTTTCAGGTACCAAATACGGGACTTTGCCAACTGCTCCTCCACCAATGTGGTGTATTTACTGAAATGCCCATGTGGGAAGGGGTATGTCGGCAAGACCAAACGAACTGTGAGACAAAGAATTAGTGAGCATCGGTCTGATATTAGAAATAACAAACTTGAATCCCCCATAGCCCGGCACTTCTTAGAAGCTGGCCATCACATTAGCCAATTAAGGTTTCTGGTAATAGAGATAGTGCAACCACTTGACCGGGGGGGTGACTTGGATAAAAAACTATTACAAAGGGAACTATATTGGATATTTCAACTACAGACCTTGTATCCTGACGGATTAAATGAAGAAATGGACTTTGCAGTGTTCTATTGATTATATGTTCTCCCCATTAGCTGTCTGCCCTTTACAGCAACACGTACATTACAGATATGCTCATAAGATTGACTCATATTGGTCACTTCCTTTCTGAATACTGTGCAATATGGTGCTGACCTCCCCGGGCACCCCCGGGGTTGGTCTTGTTTTAGGTATCACTTATTCACGTTTTTAACCTGTCTATTTTTATTATCTAGGGGCTTGACCATACATGCATTGCCCGGTATGAACCCAGCGTGTTGAGTTGGAGTGTTTCCTTAATCCCAGCGTGCTCACCCACAACTGTGTGTGCCCATAAGATTACTCATATAAAAGTCTGGAGTTGGAGTGCCACCTTATAAAGCTACGCTAAGCTAGACCATTGGATTTATTCTATTCTCAAGATGATTCCTCTGTGCAGAGCCTTTCTGAACCCGGGACGTCGCCGCAACGATGGCAGCCATCTTTTTGGCTTGTTTCCCCTTTCAAACTACTAGAATTGAAGGATGCGAGATTTGCGGCCGCCATCTTGGATCTCGCGAGATCGGCTGCCGCCATCTTGGAACACCCTGCTGAACTACACTCACATTTAAAGGCATGAGATCTGCGGCCGCCATCTTTAATCCCGCGAGATCTACCGCCGCCATCTTGGTACACCCTGTCTAACTACACCCTGAGGATACTTATGACGGACGCTACACTAACGCAGCCTCAAGCTGCAATTTGTCTCCTTTCCCCGCTTTTTACAACCTCCGTGGGGCACTGTATAGAGCCCCGCGCGCCGTTCCCTGGGTCTGATGGCATATAGTGCCACTTGTCTCAGGGTCGGCCGGGACTCCTTGCAATGACCCCGGATGACGTCATCAGGCGGCGCCAAAGGTGCGTGGTCTGTTTTGGCGCCATCAATAAGCACGCTGGGCTCCCTCACTATATAAGGTCTGTATGCCTCTTGTTTGATACCGCATCTCCTGATGAAGACATTCCTGTCGAAACGTTGAGAGAAGCGCCTGCTGTTGTACCTACCTGTAACCTGCCTGTAAGCCTACCTTTTTGATCTATTGGACATGCATTACAAAAGAGATTGTCAGATTTGTGTTGCCATTGGTTATACTGCCTTATCTGTTCTCTAATGGACTTTGCTCTACCATACTAAGAAGGACAACCAAATCTGAACAGTGAGAACTTTTTTCACACAACAGCGCCTCCTAGCGGTCATTCTGATTATCAAATGTTATGTCATGTTTCTGTCTATAATATGTTTTCACTTTATTAAATCACTTTTGTTAATTGCAAGAATTTACTTTTGGGTGTTCATTCCTCCTATAATTTGTGTTCACATCACACACACACACACACACACACACACACACACACACACACACACACACAATGACAATTAGGGGTGGGGTCTATTTATTTTCCCCCTTGCCTATGCCATCTGTGGTTGTCATTAGGCAACGTGATTTTAAGGGGTGCAGAATTTTGTTCTTCTTTTTTGTACAGTTTGGCTTGGGGTCCATGGCAATGTAGAGGAAAGAAGGTTTCCTTGTCTTGTCTCACTTTACGTAGAAGTTATATTGTGTTTGGAGTGTATTGTTGAGTGGCTGTGATAGTGGCGTAATAGTGCGACTTGGGCGCGTTATATGCACCCAGACATGCTTCCCCTGCTGTCCTAGTTGCATTCCAGCAGTGTTGGCATCATTTTCTGATGTTTCAGGGTGGACTTGGTGACCTCCAAGTGGTCGAATTGAGATTTCCAAGTGTCGAGCATTTTTTTCCCATAGACTATAATGGGATTCGATATTCGGTCGAGTGGTCAAGTAACGCGGTCTGTTCGAATCGAAATTCGAAATTTCGAATATTTCACTACTCGCTCATCTCTACCCATGAACATACTGTACAACACTCTTTCTCAACCTGCAGTACACGTACCCCAGGGGGTACTCGGCAGTGTTCAAGGGTGCACCAACAAGAGGGTCTGAGATGTTTGGCATATTATTTTAACAGTGAAACATAATTCTTTTTTGCTTCAAAAGGTGCTACAAGGTACATGACCTACTTATTTTGGTAAAATTAGTAATTGATCTTCTATTTGGGGGTGTTTGGCTGTAACTGCTTCACGTTAGGGGGTACATACATACGTACATAAAAAGGTTGAGAACAACTGCTGTACAATATATTGTACAATATATGGACAAATACTTGTCCATCGCCTTCTCATTGGTACGTCTTTGGTATTTACCAGAACACAGATGCTCTATATGTACTGCAATATGTATATTGTGTTTTTATTTGTCCTTGCTTTTAATTCATATTCACATGGCTATACTGCTAGTATTTTTTTTTATAATTTCACTCCTTTTGTATGTCTCCTTCCTTTTGTATGTCCAGAATGCAGTAAATGCATTGACATGTCTTGGCCCCAGTAAGATGTCTGCTCTTTTCTGGGGGTTGCTCCCTTATACTGATGGTGGAAGCCCCTCTTTTAACTACCATCAGCTATAGATCTATTAAGGATCATCACAGATAACATACAAGATAACAACAATAGGAGATTTCAGCACTGCTCCCATGATGCTGTACACGCACCATGCCAATTTCTGTACAGGATCAACTGAAGACTTATTTATGATCAGGATCCAGCACAGCTATTTCTTCTGTCACCATTCACTGTGTGCATCGTGCATGGACCTGTGACTGGATCTATATTTACCTCATAAGATCCATTGCTGAAGGATGTCTATTACCATACTGCAATTAGGGATGAGCGAATCGATCCGGACGAACCCAGATTAGTTCTGAATTTCATGAAAAATTCAATTCTGAACGAATCCGAATTTCCCCGCTATTCGATCGATTTATTTCAATTACAGGCATTCTATAATGGTGGAAGCACATGTCCGGACATGTCCCCTGGGGCAAGGTATCATGGGACAGTCACATGCAGCCTATCAGCAGCCAGGAAGCCCGGTAACGTCACCGTGCTATATAAACCGGCGGCCATTTTCCTTTTGCGCATTTCAGCCTTGCATTCCAGAGACAGCGGTGGTTGCTGCAGATAGGGAGAGAGAGTTAGAGATAGGTAGGGAGAGTCAGAGAGGCAGACAGAGAGGTAGACAGAGCCAGGGAAAGATAGTGAAAGATAGTAAAAAACCGGAAGGATCCAGGGACAGCATCCAGGGACAGCATAGAAGTGACAGTGAAGTTTTTTTTTTTTTCATTAGCCTGATCAGTTTTCAATTCAATTTCAGTTCTTTGTGCTGAAAATTTTAATCTGCCTTTCCACTGTGCATCCCATCTATGCAGTGGCTTATTTAACCCTATCTGTTACACATAATCATTTATCCTAACTGGATTAGTTTGAATTTAGTTTTAATATTTTTTGGTCTGCTTTAAATACACCAGCCCACATGGGCATCCCAAACCTGCACTTAGCAGCCTATCTGTTATACTAAATAAGCTTGTTCATCCTTCTTCAGCTTAATCAAACTATTGCATTTTGAATTGTTTTTTGTCCGGCTGCCAAAACACTAGGCCGCAGGGTATCCCAAACCTGCACTTAGCAGCCTATCTGTTATACTAAATACGCTTGTTCATCCTTCTTCAGCTGAATCAAACTATTGCATTTTGAATTGGTTTTTGGTCTGTTGCCAAAACACTAGGCTGCAGGGCATCCCAAACCTGCACTTAGCAGCCTGTTATACTAAATATGCTTGTTCATCCTTCTTCAGCAAAATCAAACTATTGCATTTTGAATTGTTTTTTGTCCTGCTGCCAAAACACTAGGCCGCAGGGCATCCCAAACCTGCACTTAGCAGCCTATCTGTTATACTAAATACGCTTAGTCATCCTTCCTCAGCTTACTCAAAATATTGCATTTTGAATTGGTTTTTGGTCTGCCTTTAACAAAAAAACACCAGGCCGCAGGGCATCCCAAACCTGCACTTAGCAGCCTATTATACTAAATACGCTTGTTCATCCTTCCTCAGCTTAATCAAAGTATTTCATTTTGAATTGGTTTTTGGTCTGCCTTTAACAAAAAACAAACACCAGGCTGCAGGGCATCCCAAACCTGCACTTAGCAGCCTATCTGTTATACTAAATAAGCTTGTTCATCCTTCTTCAGCTTAATCAAACTATTACATTTTGAATTGTTTTTTGTCTGGCTGCCAAAACACTAGGCCGCAGGGTATCCCAAAGCTGCACTTAGCAGTCTATCTGTTATACTAAATACGCTTGTTCATCCTTCTTCAGCTGAATCAAACTATTGCATTTTGAATTGGTTTTTGGTCTGCTGCCAAAACACTAGGCCGCAGGGCATCCTAAACCTGCACTTAGCAGCCTATCTGTTATACTAAATACGTTTGTTCATCCTACTTCAGCTTAATCAAACTATTGCATTTTGAATAGTTTTTTGTCCTGCTGCCAAAACACTAGGCCGCAGGGTATCCCAAACCTGCACTTAGCAGCCTATCTGTTATACTAAATACGCTTGTTCATCCTTCTTCAGCTAAATCCAACTATTGCATTTTGAATTGTTTTTTGTCCTGCTGCCAAAACACTAGGCCGCAGGGCATCCCAAACCTGCACTTAGCAGCCTATCTGTTATACTAAATACGCTTGTTCATCCTTCTTCAGCTAAATCAAGCTATTGCATTTTGAATTGTTTTTTGTCCTGCTGCCAAAACACTAGGACGCAGGGTATCTCAAACCTGCACTTAGCAGCCTATCTGTTATACTAAATACGCTTATTCATCCTTCCTCAGCTTACTCAAAATATTGCATTTTGAATTGGTTTTTGGTCTGCCTTTAACAAAAAAACACCAGGCCGCAGGGCATCCCAAACCTGCACTTAGCAGCCTGTTATACTAAATACTCTTGTTCATCCTTCCTCAGCTTAATCAAAGTATTTCATTTTGAATTGGTTTTTGGTCTGCCTTTAACAAAAAACAAACACCAGGCTGCAGGGCATCCCAAACCTGCACTTAGCAGCCTATCTGTTATACTAAATAAGCTTGTTCATCCTTCTTCAGCTTAATCAAACTATTGCATTTTGAATTGTTTTTTGTCTGGCTGCCAAAACACTAGGCCGCAGGGTATCCCAAAGCTGCACTTAGCAGTCTATCTGTTATACTAAATACGCTTGTTCATCCTTCTTCAGCTGAATCAAACTATTGCATTTTGAATTGGTTTTTGGTCTGCTGCCAAAACACTAGGCCGCAGGGCATCCTAAACCTGCACTTAGCAGCCTATCTGTTATACTAAATACGTTTGTTCATCCTACTTCAGCTTAATCAAACTATTGCATTTTGAATAGTTTTTTGTCCTGCTGCCAAAACACTAGGCCGCAGGGTATCCCAAACCTGCACTTAGCAGCCTATCTGTTATACTAAATACGCTTGTTCATCCTTCTTCAGCTAAATCCAACTATTGCATTTTGAATTGTTTTTTGTCCTGCTGCCAAAACACTAGGCCGCAGGGCATCCCAAACCTGCACTTAGCAGCCTATCTGTTATACTAAATACGCTTGTTCATCCTTCTTCAGCTAAATCAAGCTATTGCATTTTGAATTGTTTTTTGTCCTGCTGCCAAAACACTAGGACGCAGGGTATCTCAAACCTGCACTTAGCAGCCTATCTGTTATACTAAATACGCTTATTCATCCTTCCTCAGCTTACTCAAAATATTGCATTTTGAATTGGTTTTTGGTCTGCCTTTAACAAAAAAACACCAGGCCGCAGGGCATCCCAAACCTGCACTTAGCAGCCTGTTATACTAAATACTCTTGTTCATCCTTCCTCAGCTTAATCAAAGTATTTCATTTTGAATTGGTTTTTGGTCTGCCTTTAACAAAAAAAAAACACTAGGCCGCAGGGTATCCCAAATCTGCACTTAGCAGCCTATTTATTAAACTAAATAAGCTTGTTTATCCTTCTTCAGCTGAATCAAGCTATTGCATTTTGAATTGGTTTTTGGTCTGCTGCCAAAACACTAGGCCGCAGGGTATCCCAAACCTGCACTTAGCAGCCTATCTGTTATACTAAATACACTTGTTCATCCTTCTGCAGCTAAATCCAACTATTGCATTTTGAATTGTTTTTTGTCCTGCTGCCAAAACACTAGGCCGCAGGGTATCCCAAACCTGCACTTAGCAGCCTATCTGTTATACTAAATACGCTTGTTCATCCTTCTTCAGCTAAATCAAGCTATTGCATTTTGAATTGTTTTTTGTCCTGCTGCCAAAACACTAGGCCGCAGGGTATCCCAAACCTGCACTTAGCAGCATTGCTGTTACACTAAATACGCTTGTTCATCCTTCTTCAGCTGAATCAAACTATTGCATTTTGAATTGGTTTTTGGTCTGCTGCCAAAACACTAGGCCGCAGGGCATCCCAAACCTGCACTTAGCAGCTTGTTATACTAAATATGCTTGTTCATCCTTCTTCAGCAAAATCAAACTATTGCATTTTGAATTGTTTTTTGTCCTGCTGCCAAGACTCTAGGTCTGCAGGGCATCCCAAACCTGCACATAGCAGCCTATCTGTTATACTAAATACGCTTGTTGATCCTTCTGCAGCTTAATCAAACTATTGCATTTTGAATTGTTTTTTTTTCTGGCTGCCAAAACACTAGGCCGCAGGGTATCCCAAACCTGCACATAGCAGCCTATCTGTTAGACTAAATACGCTTGTTCATCCTTCTTCAGCTGAATCAAACTATTGAATTTTGAATTGGTTTTTGGTCTGCTGCCAAAACACTAGGCCGCAGGGCATCCCAAACCTGCACTTAGCAGCCTATCTGTTATACTAAATACGCTTGTTGATCCTTCTGCAGCTTAATCAAACTATTGCATTTTGAATTGTTTTTTTGTCCGGCTGCCAAAACACTAGGCCGCAGGGTATCCCAAACCTGCACTTAGCAGCCTATCTGTTAGACTAAATATGCTTGTTCATCCTTCTTCAGCTGAATCAAACTATTGCATTTTGAATTGGTTTTTGGTCTGCTGCCAAAACACTAGGCCGCAGGGCATCCCAAACCTGCACTTAGCAGCCTATCTGTTATACTAAATACGCTTGTTCATCCTTCTTCCGCTAAATCAAACTATTGCATTTTGAATTGTTTTTTGTCCTGCTGCCAAAACACTAGGCCGCAGGGCATCCCAAACCTGCACTTAGCAGCCTATCTGTTATACTAAATACGCTTGTTCATCCTTCTTCAGCTAAATCAAGCTATTGCATTTTGAATTGTTTTTTGTCCTGCTGCCAAAACACTAGGCCGCAGGGTATCCCAAACCTGCACTTAGCAGCATTGCTGTTACACTAAATACGCTTGTTCATCCTTCTTCAGCTGAATCAAACTATTGCATTTTGAATTGGTTTTTGGTCTGCTGCCAAAACACTAGGCCGCAGGGCATCCCAAACCTGCACTTAGCAGCCTGTTATACTAAATATGCTTGTTCATCCTTCTTCAGCAAAATCAAACTATTGCATTTTGAATTGTTTTTTGTCCTGCTGCCAAGACTCTAGGTCTGCAGGGCATCCCAAACCTGCACATAGCAGCCTATCTGTTATACTAAATACGCTTGTTGATCCTTCTGCAGCTTAATCAAACTATTGCATTTTGAATTGTTTTTTTGTCCGGCTGCCAAAACACTAGGCCGCAGGGTATCCCAAACCTGCACTTAGCAGCCTATCTGTTAGACTAAATATGCTTGTTCATCCTTCTTCAGCTGAATCAAACTATTGCATTTTGAATTGGTTTTTGGTCTGCTGCCAAAACACTAGGCCGCAGGGCATCCCAAACCTGCACTTAGCAGCCTATCTGTTATACTAAATACGCTTGTTCATCCTTCTTCCGCTAAATCAAACTATTGCATTTTGAATTGTTTTTTGTCCTGCTGCCAAAACACTAGGCCGCAGGGCATCCCAAACCTGCACTTAGCAGCCTATCTGTTATACTAAATACGCTTGTTCATCCTTCTTCAGCTAAATCAAGCTTTTGCATTTTGAATTGTTTTTTGTCCTGCTGCCAAAACACTAGGCCGCAGGGTATCCCAAACCTGCACTTAGCAGCCTGTTATACTAAATATGCTTGTTCATCCTTCTTCAGCAAAATCAAACTATTGCATTTTGAATTGTTTTTTGTCCTGCTGCCAAGACTCTAGGTCTGCAGGGCATCCCAAACCTGCACTTAGCAGCCTATCTGTTATACTAAATACGCTTGTTGATCCTTCTGCAGCCTAATCAAGCTATTGCATTTTGAATAGTTTTTTTGTCCGGCTGCCAAAACACTAGGCCGCAGGGTATCCCAAACCTGCACTTAGCAGCCTATCTGTTATACTAAATACGCTTGTTCATCCTTCTTCAGCTGAATCAAACTATTGCATTTTGAATTGTTTTTTTGTCCGGCTGCCAAAACACTAGGCCGCAGGGTATCCCAAACCTGCACTTAGCAGCCTATCTGTTAGACTAAATATGCTTGTTCATCCTTCTTCAGCTGAATCAAACTATTGCATTTTGAATTGGTTTTTGGTCTGCTGCCAAAACACTAGGCCGCAGGGCATCCCAAACCTGCACTTAGCAGCCTATCTGTTATACTAAATACGCTTGTTCATCCTTCTTCCGCTAAATCAAACTATTGCATTTTGAATTGTTTTTTGTCCTGCTGCCAAAACACTAGGCCGCAGGGCATCCCAAACCTGCACTTAGCAGCCTATCTGTTATACTAAATACGCTTGTTCATCCTTCTTCAGCTAAATCAAGCTTTTGCATTTTGAATTGTTTTTTGTCCTGCTGCCAAAACACTAGGCCGCAGGGTATCCCAAACCTGCACTTAGCAGCCTGTTATACTAAATATGCTTGTTCATCCTTCTTCAGCAAAATCAAACTATTGCATTTTGAATTGTTTTTTGTCCTGCTGCCAAGACTCTAGGTCTGCAGGGCATCCCAAACCTGCACTTAGCAGCCTATCTGTTATACTAAATACGCTTGTTGATCCTTCTGCAGCCTAATCAAGCTATTGCATTTTGAATTGTTTTTTTGTCCGGCTGCCAAAACACTAGGCCGCAGGGTATCCCAAACCTGCACTTAGCAGCCTATCTGTTATACTAAATACGCTTGTTCATCCTTCTTCAGCTGAATCAAACTATTGCATTTTGAATTGGTTTTTGGTCTGCTGCCAAAACACTAGGCCGCAGGGCATCCTAAACCTGCACTTAGCAGCCTATCTGTTATACTAAATACGCTTGTTCATCCTTCTTCAGCTAAATCAAACTATTGCATTTTGAATTGTTTTTTGACCTGCTGCCAAAACACTAGGCCGCAGGGCATCCTAAACCTGCACTTAGCAGCCTATCTGTTATACTAAATACGCTTGTTCATCCTTCTTCAGCTTAATCAAGCTATTGCATTTTGAATAGTTTTTTTGTCCTGCTGCCAAAACACTAGGCCGCAGAGTATCCCAAACCTGCACTTAGCAGCCAATTTATTAAACTAAATACGCTTGTTCATCCTTCTTCAGCTAAATCAAACTATTGCATTTTGAATTGTTTTTTGTCCTGCTTCCAAAACACTAGGACGCAGGGCATCCCAAACCTGCACTTAGCAGCCTATCTGTTATACTAAATAAGCTTGTTCATCCTTCTTCAGCTAAATCAAGCTATTGCATTTTGAATTGTTTTTTGTCCTGCTGCCAAAACACTAGGCCGCAGGGTATCCCAAACCTGCACTTAGCAGCCCTGCTGTTATACTAAATACGCTTGTTGATCCTTCTGCAGCTTAATCAAACTATTGCATTTTGAATTGTTTTTTGTCCGGCTGCCAAAACACTAGGCCGCAGGGTATCCCAAACCTGCACTTAGCAGCCTATCTGTTATACTAAATACACTTGTTCATCCTTCTTCAGCTGAATCAAACTATTGCATTTTGAATTGGTTTTTGGTCTGCTGCCAAAACACTAGGCCGCAGGGCATCCCAAACCTGCACTTGGAAGCCTATCTGTTATACTAAATACGCTTGTTCATCCTTCTTCAGCTGAATCAAACTATTGCATTTTGAATTGGTTTTTGTCCTGCTGCCAAAACACTGGGCGGCAGGGTATCCCAAACCTGCACTTAGCAGCCTATTTGTTATACTAAATACGCTTGTTCATCCTTCTTTAGCTTAATCAAACTATTGGATTTTGAATTGTTTTTTTTCATACCTTGACATGACCATGCCAACACACCTTGAGGATCCGCTGAACTTCTGGGCAGCCAAACGTGGCTTGTGGCCGCAACTAGCAGAGTTTGCCCTGGAAAAGCTGTCCTGCCCGGCAAGTAGCGTGCCATCTGAGCGGGAGTTTAGTGTGGCAGGGGCCATAATTACGGCGAGGAGAACTCGTCTGTCAACCAAAAATGTGGAGAGACTCACCTTTGTGAAAATGAATCAGGGATGGATCAGCCAGGATTTCCACCCACCAATGGCTGATGCATGTGACTAGATTCAGCATGGTGCCACGTTTTACACTTTCCAAATGGTGCAAAACATATTTATGTCTTTAGACCAATTTTTGGGCTCCTGCTGATGCCAACTTCAGGGTGTGCCTTCCAGCCAATTTTTGGGCTCCTGCTGATGCTGATGCCAACTCCAGGGTGTCTTTCAAGCAATGTTTGGTCTCCTGCTTATGCTGCTGCCAACTCCAGGGTGTGCCTTACAGCTAATGTTTGTGCTCCTGCTGCTGCCAACTTGAGGGTGCCTTCCAGCCAATTTCTGGGTTCCTGCTGTTGCTGCCAACTCCAGGGTGTGTCAGTCAATTTTTGAGCTCCTGCTGTGGCTGCTGCCAACTCCAGTGTCTCTTTAAAGCAATGTTTGGGCTCCTACTGCTGCTTGCAACTCCAGGGTGTGATTCATCCAATTTTTAGGCTCCTGCTGCCAACTCCAGTGTCTCTTTCAAGCTATGTTTGGGCTCCTGCTGCTGCTGCTGCCAACTTCTGCCAACTCCAGGGTGTGATTCAGCCAATGTCTGGGCTCCTGCTGCCAACTCCAGTGTGTCTTTTTTTTTATACATTCTTTATTTATCAAGAGTTTTCACAAATAAAGCAAACATAAGACAAGTGTAACAAAAATAGTGTACACACCGACACGACAGCTTGATAGTCTATGCACGAAAAAATAAAACATACTAAATGAGTGTACTTAATAATTCAAGCATTGCAGATCAATAAAGAAACTTCAATTTCAACGTGTGCATCTCTGGTCTTATTGCAGTGGGGATGGGGGGGTGGGAAAGGGAAACAAAAAAAAAACAAAAAAAAAACAGCGGGGGGGGGCCTGGAAGACAGGGGGCTGTCCTATGAACAGCCCCCTGACAAAGCACATGTGTGTCTCCCAGAGGGTCCCGGGTGACACCCCCGGGGTGGAATTTATTTCGAAGAAGCTTTTAAGTTCCTTCTGGACATCCACCAGCACTCCCTGGTCATCTAGCAGTGAGTCATTAAGGCACCAAGACCAACTCTTAGGGGCCAGGGAGCGTCCCTTAACGGTGAGAGTTATGGGGGCATGGTCAGACAGAGTAATGTTGCCTATCGTTGAGTCCTCTACACGGGGCAACAGGGAGTGCGGGACCAGGAACAGATCAATTCTGGAGTAGGAATTATGAGGATGTGAGAAGAAGGTGTAGTCCCTCGTCCCGGGGTGTTGTACTCTCAAAGGGTCTACCAGCTGGTACAAATGAAGGATCTTCCTAACTTGTTTTAGTTTAGCGTATGCAATGTGGGGCCCCCCACTGGAAGTATCCAGCAGAGGTTCTAGCGCCAGGTTAAAATCGCCACCAATTATCAATTCTCCCTCCCGGGAGCCTACCAGGGCCTCAAGTAGGTTCTCAATGAAAGAAACCCACCCGGTGTTCGGGGCATAGACATTAACCAGCGTGACCATTTCAGAAGCCATCTTCCCCTTGACAAATAGCCATCTACCCTCTGTGTCCGTTTTATAGTCCTTAAGCTCCCACATGAGGGATTTCGCTATCACGATACTGACCCCTCTGGACCTCGGGAGAGTAGCTGCTGTACGACCTAGAATAAAACCTGTCACCTAATGATGGAGGGTTTGAAGCTCTAAAGTGTGTCTCTTGTAAGAAGCCCACTTGCGCTCTAAGGCCTCTCAAGTTTCGTAATATCATGGAGCGCTTTTCGGGGCTATTTAGCCCCTTGGCGTTCAATGAGACAATTTTGGTACCTGCCATTCTTAGTGGCCTTCGGGGGGGGGATCGGTAGAGAGTAGACTCTCCCTTTCCGTAGGACAACTGGGGAGTGAAGGGGGGAACTCTGGACAAGTGGGGGTTCGCCTCCTTCTGGAGGAGCTAAAGGGGGTCAAACACAACAACAACAAACAATAAACACAAAAATTTACTCTAAATATCCTCTAAGGAGAAAGTCAAAACCCAACAGGTTGCGAGCTGGCCCTAATGCGGGGTAGGGTGCCCGTCGGTACTTGCCGCAAATCAGACCACCCCCTCCCGCATCGGGTCAGCCAGCAGATCAACGTGGATAAAAGTAGTGAACAGCGAACCAAGAACAGCAATTAAGCAAGCAGTAATATTAACAGGCTCACATCTCCGCGTCGTACGGCCTGGACTGTCTCCTTACGCGTCGCCGTCTTCCAGGGCCCCTAGGGCCTCCCGGGTCTCCCCCAGGTGCCCTTCCAGGCTGGGAGGGTGGAAGAGCCACTCTTGTCGCCAGCCAGTCCGGGACCTCCACCGGGTCACACCGAAGGAAGAGAAACAAGTCCGCCAGATCCCCCGGCGATTTCAGTAGGAAAGTGCTGCGGTTCCTCCTAATGATTAGGTGGAAGGGATATCCCCACCTATATGTAGCTCCTGTGCGCGTTACCGTCTCCAGCAAAGGCCTCAGGGCTTGGCGCATGAGCAATGTTCTGCGTGAGAGGTCTTGCAGTATCTGAATGTTGGCTCCGTCAAAGCTGATGTTTCCTTTCTGCCAAGCGGCGCGGGCGATATCTTCTTTCAGCGTGTAGCGGTGCACCCGACAAACGACATCCCTTGGTCTGGACGGGTCCGAGCTGGGGGGGCCAAGTGCCCTATGAACTCTGTCCAACTCGATTGGAGTGGCCAGATCCCTATCCAGTACCGTGTTGAATATGACTGTAGTGACGCGTTTGAGGTCTTCCCCCGACGAAGCTTCTGGGATGCCCCGCAGCCGGAGATTGTTTCTACGACTACGGTTCTCGACATCGTTGATGTGAAGCATCTGGGCCCGGAGTAGAGATTCTTGTCGATCGCACCTCTCCTCAAGTGCTCTGAGGCGGTTTGCAGTCGAAGGGCCCTCCGTCTCAAGCACAGCCACCCTCTCCTCGACCGCTGTGACTTGCTGCTTGACCTCTGCCAACTCACGTCTGTGCGCCTCTTCATACTTTGCAATAAGGCCCTCGATGTCGGCTCTAGAGGGCAGGTTCCGCAAGAGCAAAATTGTTTCCTTGTGAATATCAGCGCCACAAGAGGGCCCGGGCTCCCCAGGTTTCTCAGCTGATAGGAGGGCAGGGCGCAGCCGCAGCCCCTCCTCGGCGGGACCAGGCGTCCACGGGGCCCATGGCTCCGGTCCCGGCTCAGGGGAGAAGCAAGGCCGGTGCGGGGTCATCAGGATTGGGCTGAGCTGGCCCGTGGGCCATGAAGCCTCCGGCGAAGGCAGCAGTGGAGGGGTACAGGGACTTGGGGGTGCAGGCCCCTGCCGCCGAACCAGGATCTCGGGCTCCAAGGGGGGAGGATGCCGATGCTTCGGGGTCCTCTGAGGTAGACCCATAGGGGAGCGCGCGTCAGTCTCCAGCTGCCCCTCCGTCAATGATGCTCCGTCACCATCGCCCCCCCCCGCCAGGCAGGAATGCAAATTTGGCCAGGGTCAGCTGTGTTGTTGCTCCTGGTTTATCCCCCTGGGGCCCCACCATGGTAGCACGTGGCATCTCCGTGCCTGGATCGCAAGGGGGCGTGGTCTCGCTCCTGGTCTTAAAAAAGACCTTGTCTCTTTGAGCAGGAGGGCAGGGGGGGGCACAGGCGGGACCAGGTGAGCGTGTACAGCCTGCTCCCCAGATACGCTGGCTGCCTGTCTAGGCTCTCCGCCTGCCGCCTGTTGTGCACCCACCTCGCATGTGGCGGTGAGCTGGCTGGGCTCCTTCTGCCCCCTCATCTGGTCTGGGGAGTCCCGGCCGACATCTGTAGCCCCGCCCCTCCAAGACACCGCCCCGGCGGCAGCCATCTTGGAGCTCCCACTGGCTGTGCTGCTGGCCATCTCCGCCATGTTGGTACACCCGCCGGTGCACACAGTCAGAGCCTCCGCCGTCGCCACCCCTCCGCCCAGCAGGCAGACACCCAGCGTCCCCACCGCGATCGGTTCCACGGGCACCTCTCCTCCGCCAGGTAAGTGGTTCCGCTCCCGGCCGCGCTCACCTCCAGTCGCCGCCAGACTCTCCTCAGCTTCTTCCGAGGACACACCGCCGGTACGCCCGTCTGTACCCTCGGTCCCGTGCGGTCTCTTGTTCTCGGGCCTGTCCCCCGCTCCGGGGGCCCGGGGGGGGACCGCCACCGCTGCGGGCATAACAGCCTCTCCGACCCCCAGCATGCTCCTCGCCATCTTGGATCTCCGGTCCCCGGCCCTTTCCCTCCGGAAATCTGCAATCGGGGGATGTTGGGGACCCCTCCGCTGTCCCCCTCCACGTCTCTTGGGGTTCCTCTTCCTGGCCATGGTTTTTTGGGATTGGTTTGCTGTCTGCAAATTTAGCTATAAGGCTGCCGATACAGGAGCTCGAGGAAAACGCTCCCTCACGGCTTCATACCCAGGACCAACTCCAGTGTGTCCAGCTATGTTTGGGCTGCTGCTGCTGCTTGCAACTCCAGGGTGTAATTAGTCCAATTTTTGGGCTCCTGCAGCCAACTCCAGTGTCTCTTTAAAGCAATGTTTTTGCTCCTGCTGCTGCTGCTTGCAACTCCAGGGTGTGATTCATCCAATTTTTGGGCTCCTGCAGCCAACTCCAGTGTCTCTTTCAAGCTATGTTTGGGCTCCTGCTGCTGCTGCTGCTTGCAACTTCAGGGTGTGATTCATCCAATTTTTGGGCTCCCACAGCCAACTCCAGTGTCTCTTTCAAGCTATGTTTGGGCTCCAGCAGTATCCAGCGAGGGGGGGCAATGCCCATTTAGGTAAAAAAGAGAATTAATTATATCTAGTCCGGAATATGGGGAGATGGCAAAAAATAAAAAATATGTATATTTTATGTGTATGTGATAGCATCCTGGGAGGAGTAGCGAAGAGAAGCACAGATAAGATAAAAAAAAATGAGATGTTAGGGTGTTAATCAAACCAGACCAAAAACTGATTTTCCCTGACCCTAAAGAAAGATGGGCATCAGAGTTTTGGATACCCTGTTATGTGGAAACCCCTGGAAATGGCATACCTTCATCTATTCTCCACACCAATAATGCCACACTTACATGAATACGTAATGCTATGTAATAATGTGTAATACTAATTTATAAGGACAACAAATATCACAAAATATGAAACACAAGACATAACACAATGGCTGAAAATAAAAACTGGAGTGCGTCCCAGGAAATGCAATATGTAATGTATGTTATGTAATATAAAGCCTCTCCAGATCTGTAAACAATTGTCAACAAATATAATAAAAACAATGAGAGAAGTACAATTAATAAAGTGCTAATTTAAATATAGGCATGAAAGTGCCTTAACCCTTTCAGTGCCAAGCACGTAGTTTCTATGTGCTCGCTTCCACTCCACTTAAGTGCCAAGCACGTAGAAACTACGTGCTTGAATTTCCCCCCTGCTAGAAAAAAAAATAAAAACAAAAATACTCACCTGACCCCTCGTTGGATCCAGCTGGGTCTCCTCTTTAATTTAGTGCCATCCGATACCCCGTGGGGGGTCGGCTGGCTCCAGGAGAGCCCCCAGAATAGCCCCCCCGGTTTGGCAGCAGCAGCTGCTAACTGTAAAAAAAATAAAAAATGACATTTACTTACCTGCAGTCGCGCTGCCTCCCTCCGGGACTCCTCTTCACTGGGGGGGCCTCTGATCGCCCCCCCCCCAGCCTCTTCAGCTTCAGGGGAGAGCCTGAAAGGGCTCTCTTGCTGTTAAGCCCCTTTGGGGCGGGGCTTATGACGTCACTCCCGGGCGTCTTGCTGCCTCTCCTCGGCTCAGCTGTCAGATGCCCTGGTGATCGCTGGGCAGAGCAGTGGAGGGGCAGGGGATGCTCTGATCCCCTGCCCCCCCTCCTCTGGCCAGCGATCACCAGGGCATCTGACAGCTGATGAACACAGGAGCTGACAATCGGGTGAGGTGAGTACATTTTTTTTATTTTTTAATAAATAAAAATTTTGTGTGTCTTTTTTTTTACTGTTAACCCTTTGTGAACTGGTAAGGGGTCCATGAGACCCCTTATACTAGTTCACAAGGCTAGGGGCTGGCAAGTCACCTGCAACTAGCGGGTGGCTTGCCATTAACCCCCGCACCCCCAATTACCTGCCTCCCCAATGCCCAGGGGGGGGGCAGAAGAGCCCGGGCCCACACAGGGTATGTGGGCTCGTAGGCTGCAGGGTGGGGGGCCACAAAAGCTGGCCCCTCCACTCTGTTCCTACAAGCCCCCATAGCTGGTCCCGGGCTGGTTATGACGGGTAAGGGGGACCCTACGTCATTTTTTTTTTTAATTTTAAGGGTTAGGGTTAGCTTAACCCTAACCCATTTTTTTTTTACTAACCCTAACCCTTAAAATTCCAAAAAGAAAATGGGTTCCCCCCCCCCCCCCCCCTGGGAGGGGGGACCGTACATCATTTTTTTTTTTTTTTTTTTATAGGGTTAGGGTTAGCCTAACCCTCACCCTTAAAAAAAATGTTTGATTTTTTTTTTAATTTTAAGGGTTAGGGTTAGGCTAACCCTAACCCGTAAAACATTTTTGGGGGCATTTTTTTGGGTAATTTTAAGGGTTTAGGGTTAGGCTAACCCTAACCCTCAAAAATCCCCCAAAAAATGACATAGGGTCCCCCCTCCCAAGGGGGGGGTACCCCTTTTTGGGGGGAATTTTAAGGGTTAGGGTTAGGCTAACCCTAACCCTTAAAAATAAAAAAATATACAAAAATTAAAATTCCCCCCAAAAAATGGGGAGCCCCCCCCCCTATGTAATTTTTTTGGAATTTTAAGGGTTAGGGTTAGGCTAACCCTAACCCTTAAAAATAAAAATGATGTAGGGTCCCCCTCCCAGGGGGGCATTTTTTTGGAATAACCCTAACCCTTAAAATTCCCCAAAAATTACATAGGGTCCCCCCTCCCGGGGGGGGGGGGGGGGCTCCCCATTTTTGGGGGGGAATTTTAATTTTTGTATATTTATTTATTTTTAAGGGTTAGGGTTAGCCTAACCCTAAGCCCTTAAAATTACCCCCCCCCCCCCCCCCCCGGAAGGGGGGACCCTATGTCATTTTTTTTAATTAACCCCTTATGTTTATAGTGTGGATAGTATTTTATTTGTAAATGTAATAAAGTGCTCTTTTCAGTTTGGGGGAGTCTCCAGGGCAAGAATGGGGGGGCTACCGATACATATGTGGTACCGTTGTAATCGAGAGAAATGGGGCTATCACATGCAATATGGTTTCCATTAAAAAATATATATATATTTTTTGTTTTTTTTTTGTTTTTTTAAGCAGAAATATTCAAAAAACAGCAGAAACTCTGCTGCAAAAAAATGTGTATGTAATGTATATAATTTTTCTGGAAATTCCAGCAAAAATCACGGTTAATCATGCCGCAAAATGGGGAAAAATTACCTGTCAACAGAGGGTGACAAAATTTCAAGTAGGCTGACAATTAAAAGGGGTAATAGTAACTATGCATGTTGGGTATTGTTCTGCTCGGGGGACCTTGCGCTTTCAGATTTAGCTTGTTTTTACTTGTTTGCATATTGATATTTTAGGAAAACATGGTCTTTATTCTGCTTTTTTTATAATTGTTTCTAGGGAAACCCTGTGCAACCTAAGAATTCTTCAATGGATTACTTCCAGAAAGATGAGCCCACTACAACAAGCTCAGTACTCTTAGAAAGCTTAATATGTGTACTTTCAGGGAATATATGGTTTATGGGGATATTCTAAATTTAAAGGGTTGTTTTGGTTGAAAAATCGCAAGGTGCGCACTTTGTCTGCAGAGCTGAAATTTTTTTCTTTCAATATTTTTATTCGTTTCAAAAAGGCAATACAAGGGAAAAGTATGGCAGCCAACACAGACATCCTTCCCACGCAGGGGAGGCAAACAACACAGAGAGTACAGCAAATTTTCGTGATCTAAACCAATATCAATGTGCAACCTTTCAGTTCAACAATAAAACGATTGATAACATGGTTACAGTATGATAAACGCTAGAGTGGACAATAAGTACATCGAGATTTGTCAATTTTTATTAGTTCACAGTCGCGCTGTCTCTTGCGCCAGTTATTTACCGTCCTATACAAACCATAAGGAATAAAGAGGGGAAAAGAGGGAGGGAATGGGGATTGAGCTGGGTGAAAGAAGGAGGTAAGGAACTAGGAGGGGGTAGGGTGGGGAGAGGGGGGGGGGAAATCCCCGCAGCCTGGTCTGCACCAAACACCTAATGGAGCAAACCCAATGGAACACTGGGCCAGGTGTACTGTATCCATGGTTCCCAGATGGAGAGAAACTTATCCTGTGTGTCGGCTAGAATGCTCGAAAGCCTTTCGTTAATCAGGAATCCATTCATTCTGGATGACACCTCCGATACCGGGACAATCTGTTTTTTCCAGGCTCTGGCGATGGTCTGCTTCGCCGCCAAGAGCAAGTAAGTGAACAGCTTGCACTGTTTCCTAGTAAGATCTGGAGGTCTACAGTGAAGGAGGGCCACCCAGGGATCCTTTTTAATGGTCTTTTGAAACATTCTGCCGGCTATTTTGTGTATATGGGACCAGAAACGGGTTAGCATGGGGCAGGTCCACCAAATATGCATAAAGGTACCTTCAGCATCACAACCTCTAAAGCACGTATTGGCCTGCCCGGGGAACATCTTACCGAGGCGACTAGGCACCAAGTACCAACGAAACAAGACTTTGTAAGCCGTCTCGGTTGTCAGAATGTTCGTGGAGCATGAGGAGGTCGCACTCCAGATCTCTTCCCACCCCCTGTCCGAAGTACATGGGCCCAGGTCTCTCTCCCATTTCTCCACATAGGTATGAACTCCCGCCCCCATACTGTTCAACTTGGAGTACAACATGGATATCAATCCCCTACGGAACGGGTCTTCGCTACAGATCTCCTCAAAGGGGGTACACCTTCGAAAGGGTTGCCCCAATCTAGTTAGAGGTGTTAGCCAATGCCTCAGCTGTAGATATTGGAAAAAGGCCCTCTGGGGAACGTCAAATTTTCTTCTCAAGGAGTCATACGATAGGAACCCCTCCTCTGTCAAGAGATGGATTATCCTAGTCATCCCATGTTCCCTCCACCAATGGTAAGTTGAGTTATTATCCATTCCTGGGGGGAAGGACGGGTTACCCCAGAGATGAGCTAGAGGGGTATGGGGGGACATCAGGGAGGCAGAGTACTTCACTGAGTCCCACACTGAAAGTGAATGTTTCATTAGGGGGCTAAGTGTCTCGGGTCTGGACGCCGGGTCCATCCACAATAGGCCATCTATCGGGGTTGGTGAGCAGTCTGGGAGTTCCAGAAACGTCCAGAGGGGAGGCTTCGAGAGAGAGTGCATGGGGGCCAGCTGGGCTATCTGGGCGGCCTTATAATACAAACTAATGTTGGGAACACCAAGCCCACCCAGCGATTTATGGCAAAACATGGTGCGCTTGGGTACTCGCGGACGAGCGCCGGACCAGATAAAGATCGATATTCTCCTCTGCATCGCACGCAATCTGTACATTGGGATTGGTACTGGCAGCGTTCTAAATAAATATAGGAGTTTTGGGAGGATGGACATTTTAACCGCGTTTATTCGTCCCAACCAGGAGAGCGAGTGCGACCTCCAAGTCTCGAGTAGTTGTGTTAAAGATTTGAACAAGGGTGGATAGTTAGCCCCGTAAAGATCCTCATATGTCGCCGTAATATATACTCCCAAGTATTGAAGCGGCTCTGTCGTCCATTTGAAGGAAAAGTTATTCTTAATATGCATCACCGTCTCTGGGGTCAAGGATATATTAAGGGCCTGGGATTTGTCGCTATTTATAGTTAGACCGGAAATGCGGGCAAATTGATCCAGGGTGGTGTACAGGTTTGGGAGAGAAGTAAGAGGTTGCGAGATCGCCACCACAACGTCGTCCGCAAAAAAGAGAGCCTTATGGTGGGCCCCCGCCACCTCCAGTCCCCTAATATTTGGATTTTGCCTTATTGCTGCACCCAGGGGCTCCAGGGCTAAGATGAAAAGGATCGGGGAGAGGGGGCATCCCTGCCTCGTGCCCCTAGAAATCCGAAAGGTCTCGGAGGTGAAACCCGAGTACCGCACTCGTGCTGTTGGATTGTTATAGAGGGCCTTGATCCATTCAGTAAATCGTTGCCCAAATCCCCATTTCTTCAACACCCAGAACAAGTAGTCCCAGGAAATGGTGTCAAAAGCCTTTTGTATATCGAGGGACAACAGAAAGGCTGGGATATTTCTTGCCCGGGTGTGGTGGACTAAGTGAGCAACCCTCCTGACATTGTCCCCAGCCTGGCGGGAAGGTACAAAACCCACCTGGTCTCTGTGCACAAGCTCCTCCAGAAACGTATTCAATCTGGCTGCCAATACTTTGGCCAGCAACTTCACATCCGCGTTGATTAAAGATATGGGTCTGTAGTTGGGTATTTGCAGGCTATCCTTGTCAGGCTTTGGTATCATGCAGATGTCTGCCAACAGGGAGCACGGGCCTAAGGCAGCATCCGCACACAGGGCATTGAAGAGATTGGCCAGGTGGGGTGCCAGGAGGGGGGCAAACTTTTTATAATAAAGATTACTGAAACCATCAGGTCCCGGGGTCTTAGAGGATTTGGTAGATTTAATGGCCGCTATTATTTCCTGAGGCGTGACTGGGGAATCCATCAAGTCAACATGATCTTGGGTCACAGGCGGTAGCTCAACACGCTCGAAGAATCTCTCAAGGTCGGCGTTATTGGCCTTTGGGGGAGCCGAGTACAGTGTAGATAGGAACCCCCGAAATGCAGTTACAATTTTATCCGGATTGGCCGTTATGGAACCTGAACCAAGCCTAAGTTTCACTGGCCGTTGCTTATCCAAGGCAGTGTTTTTCAGTTTCCGGGCCATCATAGTATCCGGTTTGTTGCCCCTAGCATAGAATCTTTGTTTGGCCCAGCGGAGCCGTTTTTCAGCCTGATCATCTAAGAGCGCGTTGAGCTCCGTCCTAAGCCTATCAACGATCTTTTTATGTTTAGAGTTCGGGGCTCTCTTCCACTGTGCCTCTGCTTGCTCGTATTTCGCCGTCAGTTCCTTGAGTCGCTTCTGCCTCTCTCTTTTCCTAAGGGAAGCAATACTTATAATATTACCCCGCATAACAACTTTCTGAGCCTCCCAGAGGGTGATCGGGGAGCGGACTGAGTCGACGTTCAGGGCGAAATAATCCCTAAGGGCGTCCTGGATCTTCAGGCATGTTTCCTGAGAGCTTAGGAGGGAATCGTTTAATCTCCAGTTGTAAGATCGTTTGGCTGGGACCAGTAGGTCAACCGCCGCCATTACAGGATTATGGTCTGACCAGGTCGAGTTATAGATTTTAGAGTTAATGATTGCCGGGAGTATAGCCTGGGGGACAAAGATGTGGTCTATCCGACAGAAGGATCCATGAGGGTTAGAGTAAAACGTAAAGTCTCTGGTAGTGGGGTTTTTTTCCCTCCAGACATCGCAGAGACCGTGTGTGTCCAGAAGATCACCAAAGCCAGTAGTGTGGGGGTCTGTCCCCTGCAGCGCAGTAGCGGGTTGTCCCGTTCTCTGTCTGTCCATCTTAGGGTTCACAACCATATTTGAGTCTCCACCCATTATTAAGATGCCCTTAGTGTTGTTCTGGACTACCGACAGTAGGTGCTTAAAGAAGCGTGTCTGAAAGGAGTTGGGTGTATAGTATGTGACCAGAGTGATATCGATATCGTATAGGGACCCTTGAAGAACCACATATCTGCCCGTTGGATCAATGATTTCTTTACAGCAGATAAAGGGGAGGTTTTTGCTAAAGGCTATCAATACCCCTCTTTTCTTTTCTCTAGCGCATGACATATGGGACACCGGGTAATGGTGGCTTAGATACCTTGGCCTGGAGTGGGTCGAGAACCTTGTCTCTTGCAGGAAGAGTATATCTGCCTTGCAGGACTTGTAATAGTGGAAAGCTTTATTCCTCTTAACAGGGCTGTTAAAGCCCTGGACATTGTGAGAAATTAACTTAATGTTAAGCCCCGCCATCTAGGTAGAGTCGGTTTTCTGATGGGAAAAAGAGCAGACCAGGCGCGGGGGGGGGGGCAAGGGAGGAGCGGGGGCTTGGGCGGGAGAGGGGGGGGAAGGGGACAGGTAGCAAGAAGGAACGACAAGAAAAAACTTAACATAGTGAACAATTCAGAAACAATGAACAGCTTAAATATACACAAAACAAAAAACAGTAAGGACCTAAGCCCAATAAGACCCTCTGGGTCAAGTAAGACCCAGAAGATTCCTGCCGAAGCAGGAAGCCGTCCAGGCACCGGGGGCAAATGCATCCCAGTCCGGGACGACTCGTACAGTGTGGGGGGTGATACTCGGAGGCACTGGCCACCACCCCAATGCAAAAGAGAAACGGCAACCGGATAAGGAACGATACACATTAATACTTAGACCCCGCGAGAGAGAGGGGAGAAATCCGTCTCCCCCCCCGCACGCCCATCCATCCCAAGTTATGAGGGGAGCAGCCACGCCGCTCGGTGGATCATCACGCGCCACCGCAGACCGTCCCGGGCACAGGGTCCTAAAGGCCCCGTATCCCGAGGGCCCACGGCAGGCGCCCAACCCCAACAAGCGGGCGGGGGGCCCCCAATTTACGCCACCGCAACAGAACAGTCTAGAGAGAAATATAACTTTAAACTCGTTGTCATTAGGCATATAACGTTATAAAAGCTGACTTATCAAACCCATATAAACTTAAGGAACTCAGGAGGGGGGGTAGAAGGCGAGATCCAGGGAGATAGAAATATGAAGCCTGCGTTCGGCCAATAGGGCTCACCCAAAATCAGGCGCCCGGGCATGGTTCACCAACTCCGACCCGGTCCGGCCCCAAAAGGCCTCAGCCCGGATCAGAGTCAGAGACCGGCCGGCGGCCAACTCCCCGATCCCGTCTCCTGCGCGAGCGAACCTTCTCCCAGATGGGCCGCAACGGCTGGCGTCGGGCCTCCCGCTGGGCCGCCCGGTCAGGTGCAGCCACTAGCGGGTCCTTTAAGGGTATGCCCAGCTCCCGTATGAGGTTTTGAAGCTCACCAAGGGAGCCCGCAGCGCATTGTCGGCCCGCGTGGGAGAACATCAGTCTAAAGGGAAACCCCCAACGATACCTGATACCATGTGATTTCAAGATCTCCAGGCCCGGTCTCATCTCCCGTCTCCGCTGGAGCGTCTGGGGGGCAACATCTGGATAAATCTGGTAAGCGTGATTCTGGAAAGAAAGGTGGGTTGCCGCCCTGGAAGCTTCTAGGATGGCCTCTTTTGTACGGTAGAATGTAGGCCTGATGACAATGTCCCTAGGGCGACCGTCCGATCTTTGGGGGCCTAAGGCCCTGTGGGCTCTGTCCAATTCCAGGCGTTCGGTCGGCATAGAGGGGAGAAGTTCACGAAGCAGCGCTGTAACTGTGGCGGGAACATCCTCCATGGACTCCGGGAGACCTCGGATCCGGACATTTTCTCTCCTGGATCTGTTTTCAAGGTCTTCCAGCTTTTGTTGAAGTAGGGTCACATCCTCTCGCACTGCTGCGGTGCAAGACTCACCAGAGTCCAGGGCCGTCACTATTTCATCCATTCTTTCCTCCAGTGTGTTGGTCCGGTCACCCAGATCTCTAATGTCGTTGGCGAAGCTGGTAGAAAGCTGGGACACTGCTGCGGCCAACTCTTGTTGTAATAACAGCTTAAATTTGGCCAACAACTGTTCGTCGCATATAATAGGATCAGCTGGGCAGGGAGACCCCTGGGCACTCCGCGGGTCATCTTCCTGTGCATCTTCAATCAAAGGTTGGGAGGAAGCGCTGCTGCCCGGCCTGGGGGTCGTTTCAAATATAAGAGGGAAGTCTCTGCTGCTAGCAAGGGACAAGGGCAATCCTTCATCCATGCCTCCATTGGGGCCAGCTGGGCTCAGATGTGGGGGACCAGCACCTCCATTGCTCCCCCTCGGCAGCGTGCCAAGTTGCGGGGGTCTGGGATCAGCAACAGGCGTCATGTGCTGCGGGCTGTGCTGTGGCCATTGATGAGGGGTGGGGGATTGTGATGGGACAGGCAGGGGCGCAGACTGTGGGCGCAAGGGCGCCTGCAAGGGCGGGAAGTCCGTTCCCGTATCCCCCCTCCAACCCCCGTCGGTTCCCGAGTCCGGGGGGGGGCCCGATGGACCTGGCAACGGGGCCGTGCTCCCTCTTTCCTCGTGCGGCCGGGGTGATCGTTGCGGCTGCGGGGACCTCCGCCTCCCGCCCACGTGGTCGGGGCTGCCCCCAGCTCCTACCTCCGTCTCCAGCTCCCGCACTGTGCTCTTCGGGACTGGTGAGGTATGGTCTGGCGGGTGAAGCTGACCTCCATGACGGGTGTCCCGGTCGGCGATCGTGTGGTGGGCGGCCTGGGACTGCCGCCTGAGCTCCGCCATGATGTCTGGCTGGCGGGAGCATGCGGCACCTCTCCTCTCGCCGCCCGTCTTCCTCTCCCTCGTCTTGGCCCCGCTTCTGCCCATCCGAGGACTCAGGCAGGTGATGTGGGGCGAATGCTGACAGGTGGGTGCTCGCTGCGGCTGTGTAAAGGCTACTTTTGGGGTGGTTTTGGTGCCTCGAGGTGGCGAGCTCTAAGGAGAAGCAGCCATCTTCCCCAGCGTTCGGCCACGCCCCACCCATGAGAGCTGAAATTTTTAAGTAAAATTACCGTTATGCGCATGCTTTACTTTGGAGTGTTTGCCAACTCTTCCCTTGACAGTACCTATGCATGTTGGGTATTGTTCTGTTTGGGGGATGTTGCTTTTTCAGATTTTACTTGTTTTTTTCTGTTTGCATATAGTTTTTTTTAGGAAAATGTGGCTTTGATTCTTCTGTTTTATTCTTTTTTAGGGAAACTCTGTGCAACCAAAGAATTGATTGAGGGATTACTTCCAGAAAATTGCACCCATGTCAACAAACCTGGCACGCCTAGAAAGCCTGAGGTGTATACTTCCAGAGAATATATAGTTTTGGGGGTATTTCAAATTTAAAGGGTTCTTTTTCTGGAAAAACAGCAAGGTGCGCTTAGCACGTGCATAATTGTATTTTATCTGAAAATCTCCTAAAGCGCTGTTTCAGTTTGGGGGAGTCTCCTGGGCAGGAAAGGGTGTCTACCAATACATATGTGGTAACGCTGTGACCGGGATTAATTGAGGTTTCACATGCAATAAGATTTTATTGACAAACTTACATTTTTTATTACAAAAAACACTACAAATTGCAAAAAATAGATTTTTTTTTTGCACATATTTCACCCAAAAGTATTGAGAATACACCTAAAAAATTACAAACAAGACATTTCATGTTAAAGCCCAGACTCTGCTGAAAAAAACAATATATAATTTTCCTGGGAAATCCCTGGAAATCCCTTCAAAAATCACATTTGAACATGGGGAGCGCAAAATAGTGCAAAATGGTCTGGCACCAAGGGTGACAAAAACTCCAGGTAGGCTGGCAGCGAAAGGGTTAATAAAGTGCCCAAGAGCTAATGACAACAAACAGAACATGAAGAGGAAAAACAAAGGAAGAAAAATAGATGGGGAATGGAGAGCTATCACCCAAAATCACTAGACTACAAGGGTCCACTACAGCATAAACACCCGACTACCCGTTTGTACTCAAATATCATTGAAGGTCAATGAAGTGTATTTTATTCTGTTATTTGTTATTTTAGCAAGCAATAAGCAAGCTGCTAAATAAATCAAGAGCAAGAACTGCAGCTAAATCAAACTATTATAGCAGTTTCCTGTTCCTTCTATTTGAACAGGGCATAACATGAATTTCAGAGTAGGAGAATGCAGCGGCCTTGAGGGCGTAGGACTGAGGGAGGTAGGAGGGGGTTTTATTTCACACTTTATTCCGGAAAAATATGTTCTACAATGTCCTTTATGTATCATGTGTACAGGTCTCACTTTCTGTTTTTACCCAAGGCTCCCCTTCCCACAAAAGAATTTCAAAGAAAGTGAGGCTTGGGGGAATCAGCAATGGAAACACATCTGGTAGGTAGTTTCTTAATTTCCAGTAGTGCTGCAGTGAGGTAGATGCAAAGGTGGGTGGAAGTGGATGCAAAGGGAACTTATGAATGGAGGGCAAAAGATTGGAGAAAGAGCAGGTCATGCATATAGCAGGTCAGAGAAAGAGAGAAAGGTGTCAATTAGAGATGTAAGAATGGTGGACGTGAGATTAAAGCTGACCAACAGTCAAAAATTACCTAAACTAGACCAACACAACAAACTGTACTCATATGCAACCCTCCCCAGGGCAATTTAGATTGCTGCACATAAAAATTAATTTACCTTTTTCTAACTCCTGCTGTAATAATTTTTAGAAACAAAATGGTGGCTCATACATTTTCAGGCCACCTGCAAACAGGAAGTGCTGTTGGGCTTCCTGCTACTGTGCATTGCCAGTTATGACAGCTGAATCCAGGCAGCACCATGGCTGAGATGCTGGAAGAGAAAGCTCCAAAGGGGCCGCTACCTTTCTTTTCCAACTGGCAGGCTGTTGGTCCATTGTGTTTTATTGAAAAAAGGAGAAGGCAAAGGTGTTGGGGAGGACATGAAGCAGTACAAGCAGTACAAACAAGAAGGGATAGGGAACCCTCAATCTGTTCCAACACCCTAAAATGTAAGTAAACAAAAACTGCATTAAACAGGGCAGTTGGAGGTTGATAGGGCTGCCTCACTTAACACTCTTTCAGATGTTCATCTTTTGCCAAATAAGTAACTCTGGAAGTAACAGAACCCTGCACATTCATTCTGATTGGCTTCCCAGTTGGAAAGGGCTAACTTCTAACACTGCAACCACCAGGAAGATGATTTCATTGCAAATTGGTGATGAGCAGAATGGCGGAAGGCTATTGGATGACCTGGATGAAACAATGGCGGAAGGCCCAGAATTACTATGACTCTAACATCACCAGCCTTACAAAATCTGTCCCACGCTATTATGCCAGTAATGAAAAATACTTGTTTCTTAAAAGCCTTGCAAGTAGGGATTTATAGGGAATTTTCTCACTGTCCTAGAAGCTATTTAGCCTAAAAAACTGTCATGTAACATGCCTATGCCTAAACTACAGTATGTTACACCTAAGCTACTAAAGTTATGCAAACCCTGTACCGGTGAGTTCAAATTCCGATGATTGTTGTATTTGCGGCATTATAATTTTTAGTGTGAAAATACAATTAAACATTGTGTGATTAGAACTCTATAACTGATTTAACATTTTTTTGTAAATTGCTTTGTCTGCTGTTTGTTCATTTGGCTTATTCTCATGATAACTTAGCTTAGAGATATGCATCAAAGACTACACAGATGCTGTTAATATTCTTATTTTATTATAGTTGATGGTACAATAACATTTTGGCCATGCAGCATGTTTCAGAGTCTGCCATCAGAGTCTACTTTTATTCCCTTGGGGTTGAAATATTTTATAGTTTATAAACAGGAGCACTAATACAAAATAGGAATATTAAAGGAACACTAATATCAGAAAGATATATTTTCCCTTAAATCCAATATTTACAGAAACCATTTTTTTGGTTTATTTATTTTATTTTGTGAATACAAGATAACCTTCTCTAGCAATGATCACAGAGAGGTACAATTCTGAAAATGAGAGAGAATGGTGATATTGTTTAATAAAAATGGTATACATGGAGCAGTTTATCTGAATTGTTATGGCAGGACGCCATTATATTGTTGTCTTGGTGGCCCTAGAAAAGGTTACAATCAGCGAAGAACTCAAAGAGGAGGCCTGGTCTGGACACCTCCTACCCAGAACTGATGAAGTAGAGTGCCACTGCAGATGTATTTTGTGGCACTCTTGAACACAGCAAGGCTGCTACTTGCATTAAGAGATGCTTTGCTGCATTGAACAGCCAGGCACAACAAGTGAAAGATGCACTCAAAAAAAAGTGGTGACGTGGAAGTGGAGGCGGGAGAGGGAGCACAGGAGCTGCAAGTTTGTGGAATTTAGGACCAATCCAAGGAGAAGAAGATATGGGCTGTGATTGCTTAGGAGGTTAGAGGACTGGGGACCTGGCTAAAATGACAGTAGCATCCCAGGAGAACCCAGAGAGACATGCAAAATACCCATCGATGTTCCGGCAACAGCCACCAATTCGGCAGCATCTGTAGGTTGCAGCCCTTTTCATTACTGAATATTTTCTTTTTGTCATAATCCTTTCACACGTTCTCAAATCAATGGGGGACTTTAAATGGCTGCCACCATGGACATGGTGAATAACAGCCACAAAGCACAGTTCCATTGTTTATACATTCCTTATTTAAGGTTTCAAATTTACAAAAAAGGGAAGGTATCAGACAATAAAGAAAAAGCAGAAAGTTGTCACCCACCAGTTATCTTGTCTTCCACTAAGTACCCCATAATTCACAGAACTGAAATTCTGCAGACATTCAGTACATACAGTAAGCCATTTACTAAACATTAGAGCATGGTTCTAAAATATGACACAATCCCTATTTGAATAGTACTTTACACTAAAAATAGTGCTAGGTAGAGTAAATGAATTTGGTGCAAAAAAAGAATAGGAGGGGGGGGGGCAGTTGTTTGTATTCTGGGATACTGCCCCCAACGCAGGTGCAATTAAATCTATCCCTTGTAAATACATGTCCGGACCTGTCCAGAGACAGCGATATTAGTTTTTATTTTGGATTATGCATCCCAGCGGTCATTATTTAACAGCAGATATTTGGCTCAGTGAGTAAAACATGTGCTATATAAACACTCCACATGGATTAATTAAAGAAGTATATTTATTATATTTGAGAGTTATAATATTCTCAACATATTTACACACAATATCCAGCGCTCATAGACACACATACACACAAGAACATTTTTCTTTTATTATGAATTCAAACATAATGTAGTATGTTATTACAATGCTTTAAACAAATAAATATATACATAGTTATATTATTTACAAGTTCAAAATATAATGTCTGCCCCGCAGTTTGTAAAAAAGGATGGGGTCTTTTCTTTGGTAGTAAGCTGGCTTAGGCAATTCCTGAGGATGCTAGGTCAAAGATGTGCCGCCATCTGACAATTGTTGGTGCTGAGCTGCTAGCCAGCAAGGAGGACCAATGGTCTGCACTCCCATAAAATGTCCATTTATTAAATCCAATTAAAAGCAGCACAAATTGGAACTACAGAGATAAGGAAAAAACACATTTCGGGCATGTCTATGTCCTTTTTCAAGTATAACAAAATGTCCGAATAACACAAATTTCAATATCCTTAATTACATATAAATACAATCATGTGTGTGTGGAGAGGAAACTTACCCCCATCTTCACAAGGAGCCCACTGTCCCCCCGCAGGAAGGAATAGAGCTGCTACAGCGCCCGTGAGGCAAAATAGAACCAGCTCACTTCCCCAACCAATCAAAGACCAGTTGGGTGGAGCTAGGTACCTCACAGAAATCAAGGGCACCAATAGGCCCAGCTCTCTGCCATGCAGCTGACAGGAGCAGATGGCTCACTGTGAGGCAGCCAGAAGACTCGATCGGGGCAACAGGATAATGCAAAATTACAAATCAATTGTTAGAGTTAAGAAACCACTGATAAAAAGAGGAAATGAGTTTTCCTCATTTTATTAGTTGAGCTGCTAGCTACATGTATCTTTAATGTGTCCAGAAGCTTCCTGAAGAATTGCCAACCAATGTTTAGGATATATTCAGCCATGGCATTTATGAACATTTCCCAACCATGAGGTGCTCTGTCGCATAGAACACTTTGACTTTGAGTTGTAGTACGCACCAAATCCAGCATATTAGAGCCTGGAACTGTAACACCATTGTTGGTGAGCTCTGCTCTGTCAATCCAGCTGGTGGTATCAGGGGCCTGCAGTAATCTTGTTAGCAATACTTCTGCATTTTTCTTAAACCTGTGATGCACATGCAATACAATTTCTTGAACAGCATCATCTGGGTTAGATAGTGAATTTGGCATTTGTTGAGTATCAGTTGCATATAATATAGTTATAGCTGACATCTCTTTAGCGCCCTGTTTAGTAAGCATCAAGTATCATTTTAGTACAGCTGTGTACCTTGCAAAGTTTTTAATCATCCGGTAGTTTGTGTACAATTTCACTAATTTCAGGTTCCAAACACTGTGTCACAGTTTGGCATAAGTCTAGGGGTGCTATGGGTGCGCTTTTTAGTTTGTTTAACTCAAGCATCAGATACATTTTCTGAGCATGTTCTGTTATGTTTAGGTGCCAGACATCTTTGAGATCAGGCTTGTTATTAATGGTAATGCAAAACCTAGTAGTGTGCCTATAAAGTTGCCAGTTTGATTTACTAACTTCTTCTTGCTACTAATAGGACAGGCTTTATTACTCAATTTCTTTATAGTGTAGGGAAGTGCTGATTTACCACAAAGTTGCTCTGAACATTGCATGTCTCCTGGAAATCATAGAGCACTCCCTCCTTAACCAGTGACAGTATACTTCCTGCCCCTGCTAGCTTGGATTTGCAGCCCTGTGCTGGACTATAAGTAGAGAAAATACTTCCTGCGTCCAGGGACAGACCTGAGCATATGGCTTGCTGTCAGAAGCTGTGCTGCTGTTTCTTGTATCCAGAGCCTCACATTGGCATCTGGATCCTTCTACTGACCATCAGACTGTTCACCTGCCAGTTCAGCTGACTGTGCCTAGAGGAGATCGTCTGTAGCTGTTTTGGAACTCCTTCTTTACTCCCAGCTTTCTGACCTGCATGTACAGTGTATCCAGTAGAGAAGCTTCACCTGTCTTCACAAGGAGCCCACTGTCCCCCCCGCAGGAAGGAATAGAGCTGCTACAGCGCCCGTGAGGCAAAATAGAACCAGCTCACTTCCCCAACCAATCAAAGACCAGTTGGGTGGAGCTAGGTACCTCACAGAAATCAAGGGCACCAATAGGCCCAGCTCTCTGCCATGCAGCTGACAGGAGCAGATGGCTCACTGTGAGGCAGCCAGAAGACTCGATCGGGGCAACAGGATAATGCAAAATTACAAATCAATTGTTAGAGTTAAGAAACCACTGATAAAAAGAGGAAATGAGTTTTCCTCATTTTATTAGTTGAGCTGCTAGCTACATGTATCTTTAATGTGTCCAGAAGCTTCCTGAAGAATTGCCAACCAATGTTTAGGATATATTCAGCCATGGCATTTATGAACATTTCCCAACCATGAGGTGCTCTGTCGCATAGAACACTTTGACTTTGAGTTGTAGTACGCACCAAATCCAGCATATTAGAGCCTGGAATTGTAACACCATTGTTGGTGAGCTCTGCTCTGTCAATCCAGCTGGTGGTATCAGGGGCCTGCAGTAATCTTGTTAGCAATACTTCTGCATTTTTCTTAAACCTGTGATGCACATGCAATACAATTTCTTGAACAGCATCATCTGGGTTAGATAGTGAATTTGGCATTTGTTGAGTATCAGTTGCATATAATATAGTTATAGCTGACATCTCTTTAGCGCCCTGTTTAGTAAGCATCAAGTATCATTTTAGTACAGCTGTGTACCTTGCAAAGTTTTTAATCATCCGGTAGTTTGTGTACAATTTCACTAATTTCAGGTTCCAAACACTGTGTCACAGTTTGGCATAAGTCTAGGGGTGCTATGGGTGCGCTTTTTAGTTTGTTTAACTCAAGCATCAGATACATTTTCTGAGCATGTTCTGTTATGTTTAGGTGCCAGACATCTTTGAGATCAGGCTTGTTATTAATGGTAATGCAAAACCTAGTAGTGTGCCTATAAAGTTGCCAGTTTGATTTACTAACTTCTTCTTGCTACTAATAGGACAGGCTTTATTACTCAATTTCTTTATAGTGTAGGGAAGTGCTGATTTACCACAAAGTTGCTCTGAACATTGCATGTCTCCTGGAAATCATAGAGCACTCCCTCCTTAACCAGTGACAGTATACTTCCTGCCCCTGCTAGCTTGGATTTGCAGCCCTGTGCTGGACTATAAGTAGAGAAAATACTTCCTGCGTCCAGGGACAGACCTGAGCACATGGCTTGCTGTCAGAAGCTGTGCTGCTGTTTCTTGTATCCAGAGCCTCACATTGGCATCTGGATCCTTCTACTGACCATCAGACTGTTCACCTGCCAGTTCAGCTGACTGTGCCTAGAGGAGATCGTCTGTAGCTGTTTTGGAACTCCTTCTTTACTCCCAGCTTTCTGACCTGCATGTACAGTGTATCCAGTAGAGAAGCTTCACCTGTCTGATTGACTTCTACGCGTCAAGAGTGGATCAACTATCAAGATCAGGGGCCCCTGCAGCTTTCATCCTGCACAGACTCCTTCTCTTGGAGGTATTTGGGCTATAGAGTAACGAAATACCCGGGTATATGTGCACGGACTGAAGCTAGGCCTTTCATTATTGCATTATATATATATTACACTGTTTGTGCTGTATTTCTCTTGTGCCTTTACCGTTTGCTATATAAAGTTTATAGTATTATTATATTCAGCTGTGCCAGTGATTGCTTTAAGAGATTGCTGGGAGAAGTAGTCCCTTTGCTCTCATTGTATGGTTTTGTTGAGACTTGATCTATTTCCCAGAAAGGTTCCCCGACAGTTACAAGGGCCCTGGGTGGAGGCACTGCCACAAAGAACATTTATCCCATTCTTCCACTAAGCGAAGGCTCAGCCTCATTTTGTTACCAACAGGTCAGCGCCATAGCCTGTCTTGATTGGGGCGTTTATCATCACCCCCCCCCCCCCAAAACAGTGCTACAATAGCTTTACGCTTTTTTAAAAGCATTTTTTGCTGTTCTTTTAGGGGTATTTTATTGAGAGCAATTTCGGCTATGGTTAATATCGAATCATTGCTTGCAGATTTTTTAAATTATTTTTTTAACAGATGGTTTAGCCTTGACTAATGTCTTTAAAAGCTTCCAGTTGCGGCGTAGCCTGCTAGACTTTCGAACTGTCGGGTCTTGTTTTACACGAATGAATCAAACAATGAGAATATTCCTCTTTAAAAAAATTATTTTTAGAATACATAAACCACAGGCATCACCAGTGGGAATAACCCTGTGCATAAATGCAGATCTTCAGGGGTATTGGCCCTTAATCCATTAGTAAATAACATAACATAATGTGTGGCATCGTCAAAAGCCTCTAAAAAGAAACATGTTTTACCAGGATATACTTGTTTTGCCATATGTGATAATCTGTAACTTATCACGTGGATTTTTAAAAAGCAACATATACTGTATAATGTTTAAATTATCATTCAACGTTTCTTACCATTTTTGTGATGTACATACTTAGTGAAGGCTTTTTCAACCTCACTACTTTCACTAGCACTCTCCATAAGATCATCAATTTAGTTCATCGTCCATGAACGAGTTTGGTAAGCCCTTTATAAATCTGATATGGGGCAATGAATCAGACAATCATCATACAGGTTCTGCAAACATGCATAAAAACAAACAATATTATCAGGTGTGTGCGGCAAATGTGTATCAGCGCATGTTAGAAGTTCGTTTACAAAATACCTTTTCCCAGAGTTGGATGGTTCTGCTAGAATGTATGAGAAAGGATGTTGTATTCATGTGTCCATAGTTGCTGGCTAGTAGCCAAAAGGCAATGTGGTTCAGTTATGTATCAACTGTCTCTTAGCATACACATACTTCTGTGTTTTTTTTACATAGCTGTCGTGTCTCAATATGCCAGTACTTCTTATTTTTCACAATACCGAGCTGTGCTATGTTTATATTTTTCTGTGTTTCGGGGTCAGAATTGTGGGGTCAGGCTGTCAAAATTAACTGCCTGGATGTTGGCAGTATTCAAGGTAATTCCTTTAACTTTTGACACAGTTTTGCCAGTGTTGAGCTTATAACCATAGGTCTTCGACCCTGCAGATACAAACCCTGTAATGAATGTATCATCGGGTATCTCACTGGTCAACTCGCCCAAATAATCACCCAGAGGTGGGTTTCACTCACCCTCCTTACTGACAAAGATGACAATCAGTATCAGTCAGTATCGTGATGTATAGCATGTATAGCTTTACTCTGGCATTAGTGATGGTAAACAGGCTATAAAGATATTGGCATTTCTGTTGATGATGTAATGGTGTTTGGTGCATCAATAACTGGTTGTCACTGTCTTGTCGTCAATAATGTTTCACTCGGTTAAATCATAATGGGGTACAAAAGCCAACTTGAAAAGCTCACTGGGGTTCATTATGATGCTTGTTTGTGGGAGATTAGATCTTTGGCCAAATTTCCCCCACAGTGAATTGAGAAACAATTTTGAATTCCGGATTTAAATGAATGGCATCAGGTCATAAACAAATTCCTTCTTTCTGATAAAAAGAATCAATATATTGCCATTTATTGTCAATATCTAACACACATCATAAATCTCTGCTATTCTACAACCCTTCTCTAAAACTAGCTCAACCTCTACTGTGCACCATGTACCTGTCAATGATCGCTCTTCATTTGTATGCGTGCAGGGGTCTGACTGGTTGTTTTATGCACATGTGTAACGGAGAAGTGACATGAGTTTATTTCAGTTTCAAAGGCAATACTGAAAGAAAGAGATCTCTATGAGGGTACACTTTCATTCTAGCAATACCAAAGTACTTTTTGATGAAGCCAAAACTCTAATAAATTATTTCTGGATAACCGATAATGGGTAATTTTGTTAAGTTTGGTTAGTGGTTGGTAGTTGGCACACCATATAGGGTGAGAAAAAGTATAGACAATTAGTGGGGGTGCTCATAAGATCCTGGGGGCATCGCCACACCTGCCCCCAACCAAATAGACTCAGCAATATATTTTTTGGATCAAAGGCACACAAAGTTTAGTTTGCAAATAAAAGTTGTATTAAAGATAGATATATACAAGAGTACTGGTAAATAGCTAATGTACAACATGTTTATCAAAAAGGATACAATGAGATTGCTCTGTATGAGCGAAGGTCAAGCTGTCACGTCAAGCTGAACATTTAAACACCTCATGCAAAGAAAGCATAATTAGCAAAAGCACTAACATATAATATGTCTTCTGGCAGCTATAGCTATGAAGTGGTAAACAAGAATTACCATGCGACTATGAGGTGCTTCTATCACGAACCTGATGAATGGTATATAGGATGCAGGCTGGATATAGTCAGTCAAGGAAAAAGATAGATGGCATACATAGGATACATGCTTGCAATGTTATTCTGGTCAGTACATACATTCCATGCCCTGCATCATACCAGAATGATACCTTCCATATGCATATACAGTTAAATCATGACGTCAACAATATGATCATAATGCATAATACATGAATAAGTATATTACCAAGTGGCAGTACAAAAGAGCAATGATCGCGAAAACACGCACCCACGTTCCGGAGCTCACGACTCCTTTCTCAAGGCAAGTGATACCCCTGTTACCTGTTAGGTGTCTCTTATTCTGTCCCCCCTGGCCGGCCAGTGTGGCGTTTCCATGCGCGCTCTGAGAGCACTGCCGTAAAGTCCCGGCTGACATCACATCCGGAACTGGCTGGCCGGAGAAAGTGTTGCCAGCCAGCAACGGAAGCAGCGTCAGCGCTCGGGGCCTCCAGTCCCGGAGTCTGCGCATCGCTGGAACTAGGTTAAGTAAGTATACAAGTGAATATCAGTATACGGAAAAGAAAGACAAAGGTTGTCAGCGATGTCAGCGAGGACGTCTTGCTTCTTAAGGCGGGGGAGGGAGTCGTAAGAATGCGCAGGCATGGCACCATATGAAAAGTCTGAAACAGACAGGAAAATAAAAAACAGTTAAAAACGTTTTAAAAGCAAACGCAATCATTGCCATTAACCCCTAATATGCACAGTGTCTGCCTCTAACACGAAGGAGTAAGGCTCAGTCTGGCTTGCATATTGAGAGTCTCTAATAGGTGAAATGCTGGCCCGGGTATTCCCGGTGTGGGATGCCCTACTCTATATTGTTAGAAAGGTGTGAAAGGCATTGTAAATCCTTATTATAAGTACAATGTGCTTAAGGATCCCTATATGGGATGCCTTCTGTCAGTAGCCTTATTGGTGATTGTTATATAAGTCCCAACAACTATATTAGGGTATAGACAACTATTGTAGATATAATGGGCTTAAGTATCCCTATATGGGATGCCCCCTGTCCGTAGCCTTATTAGTGATTATTGTATGAATCCCAGCAACTATACTCGAATATAAATATGAGTCAAGTCTCTAAAAAAAGTCCAAAACTGAGGTATCTTGTGATGGTCGTATATAGATACTCCGGGGAACCTCACATGGGATGCCCTCCCCTTCTAGGTACTGAAAAAGTGAATTGTGGGAGAGAAATGGGTGATGTAAAGGAGGCTATGGGGTTTGTCTAGGTGACAACATAAATGGTGGTAGTATGCTGTAATACGATGGATAGAGAGGCATAAAGCATAGTGGAATGGGAAAAAACCAAAGGTTACCTCCAAGAATCAGCTGAAATTGTGGATCCAAGGGAAGGATGATATATGGAACCCGGACAGTTCTACTAAGACTTTCTAGTGGAGGGTAGGATGAGGATGTACTAGAATGGCCTATGAAAAAAAGATATTGTTAATATATACTATTGTAAATTAGTCTGTGGTCCGTACATAACCCCCTTGTGTTTTGTAATATCAGTGTTGTTTATTAGGTGATTTAAGTGAAAGGTGAGTAGTCATATTCTTCGTTCGGGCCCCTGGGGGCCCTGGTTTGTAGTGTATGGATCCAATGTAGTTCTCGACGGAGCAGGATTTTGTTTCTATTTCCTCCCCTATGGGGGGGTGGTACCTGATCTACCGCCTGGAAGCGAAGCTGGGAAACTTGGTGGCCCGCTGCAAGGAAGTGGCGGGTAAGTGGTGAATCTAAATCGGACCTACGAATTGCACTCCGGTGTTCGCTAATTCGTGTGCATAAAGGTCTAGTAGTCTTGCCTACATATGCCAACCCGCATGGGCATTTAATGAGATAAATGACATTGTCTGAATTGCAGTTCAGGAAGGATCTAATGGGGATCTTACATTCCGTATGGGGATGTGTAAAATGGTCACTTTTTGTTACAAAACAGCATTGGGCGCAATGGCCACATGGGTACATTCCCCTAACCGGTGGTAGGGAGCTGAGCCATGTGTGTTGGAATTCTGTATGCTTTTGGCAAACGCAAACTGAAACATGACCCATTACCTGATATTCAAAGAGAGATTAATACACTTATCTCACAAGCTCTTTCCAGGGGTATTATAGATAAGAAACTTCACGACTATCTATACACAGAATTCCCCATCACTCCGGTCTTTTATATCTTGCCTAAAATTCACAAACACCCCACTCAACCACCTGGTAGACCAATTGTAGCAGGCACCGAGTCCATTTTCCAAAACATTGCCACATTCTTAGATAAAGTACTCCAACCAAAAGTATTAGCCACACGCTCATTTCTACTCGACACCAGTGACTTCTTGAACAAGATTGGGAACCTAGGAACAATACCACCTCAGACTATACTTTGTAGCATGGATGTATCTTCCCTTTACACTTCCATTCCCCATGACATAGGGATTTCTACTATATCAACACATGACTTTTTGGAACGCGGCTATCCCCGGGATCTCTTAGAAACGGCCAAATCCAAAGCATTTGCCCAATCAAGAAACTCCCTACTAACTTATAAGCCCAAACAGACCACCAACCGCATTCCAGCCATTCTGACATATTCAAGAATGACACCTCAGATTGAACGGATTATTAAAAGACATTGGCATATCCTGAGAGGAGATGAACGACTACAAACCATTTTCAGTGCACCCCCTCTGTTTGTACGCAAACGCCCTAAAAACCTAAGGGACAACCTTATACGGGCTGAAATCAAACGCCAAAAGCATACAGAATTCCAACACACATGGCTCAGCTCCCTACCACCGGTTAGGGGGATGTACCCATGTGGCCATTGCGCCCAATGCTGTTTTGTAACAAAAAGTGACCATTTTACACATCCCCATACGGGATGTAAGATTCCCATTAGATCAAAATGATCAAAAAGATTTATCTCATTAAATCCCCATCACTCCGGTCTTTTATATCTTGCCTAAAATTCACAAACACCCCACTCAACCACCTGGTAGACCAATTGTAGCAGGCACCGAGTCCATTTTCCAAAACATTGCCACATTCTTAGATAAAGTACTCCAACCAAAAGTATTAGCCACACGCTCATTTCTACTCGACACCAGTGACTTCTTGAACAAGATTGGGAACCTAGGAACAATACCACCTCAGACTATACTTTGTAGCATGGATGTATCTTCCCTTTACACTTCCATTCCCCATGACATAGGGATTTCTACTATATCAACTGTCTTACAAGAAACAGGGGACACACCTGAGTTCAATCAGTTTTGCATAAACCTGCTGACTATCATACTCACTAGAAACTATTTCAGATATGATAACGAATTCTACCTTCAACTACAGGGCACAGCCATGGGCTCGAACGTAGCACCAGCCTACGCAAATCTGTTCATGGACCGCTTCGAGCAACACCATGTGTACACAGATAATGCCTATAGCAACCATGTATTATTTTGGGTAAGATACATAGACGATATATTCTTTTTGTGGCAAGGCCCTGTCGATACCCTTCTGCAATTTGTTTCACGACTCAACTCAGCTGAACCCACTATATCTTTTACCCTAGAGTATAGCTCCACAGCAGTCCATTTTCTAGACGTTCAGGTTTCCATTAAAGAACAGATCATTCATACCGACTTATATAGAAAGGAAACGGACCGTAATACATTCCTCAGATTTGACAGCTTTCACCCAACTAATATGAAATCATGCTTACCATATAGTCAATTCATTAGACTCAGGCGTATCATCTCCGATGATCAGACATTTCTGGAGAATGCTGATACCCTCACACATGACTTTTTGGAACGCGGCTATCCCCGGGATCTCTTAGAAACGGCCAAATCCAAAGCATTTGCCCAATCAAGAAACTCCCTACTAACTTATAAGCCCAAACAGACCACCAACCGCATTCCAGCCATTCTGACATATTCAAGAATGACACCTCAGATTGAACGGATTATTAAAAGACATTGGCATATCCTGAGAGGAGATGAACGACTACAAACCATTTTCAGTGCACCCCCTCTGTTTGTACGCAAACGCCCTAAAAACCTAAGGGACAACCTTATACGGGCTGAAATCAAACGCCAAAAGCATACAGAATTCCAACACACATGGCTCAGCTCCCTACCACCGGTTAGGGGGATGTACCCATGTGGCCATTGCGCCCAATGCTGTTTTGTAACAAAAAGTGACCATTTTACACATCCCCATACGGGATGTAAGATTCCCATTAGATCAAAATGATCAAAAAGATTTATCTCATTAAATGCCCATGCGGGTTGGCATATGTAGGCAAGACTACTAGACCTTTACGCACACGAATTAGCGAACACCGGGGTGCAATTCGTAGGTCCAATTTAGATTCACCACTTACCCCCCACTTCCTTGCAGCGGGCCACCAAGTTTCCCAGCTTCGCTTCCAGGCGGTAGATCAGGTACCACCCCCCCCATAGGGGAGGCAATAGAAACAAAATCCTGCTCCGTCGAGAACTACATTGGATCCATACACTACAAACCAGGGCCCCCAGGGGCCCGAACGAGGAATATGACTACTCACCTTTCACTTAAATCACCTAATAAACAACACTGATATTACAAAACACAAGGGGGTTATGTACGGACCACAGACTAATTTACAATAGTATATATTAACAATATCTTTTTTTCATAGGCCATTCTAGTACATCCCCATCCTACCCTCCACCAGAAAGGCTTAGTAGAACTGTCCGGGTTCCATATATCATCCTTCCCTTGCATCCACAATTTCAGCTGATTCTTGGAGGTAACCTTTGGTTTTTTCCCATCCCACTATGCTTTATGCCTCTCTATCCATCGTATTACAGCATACTACCGCCATTTATGTTGTCACCTAGACCAGCGCTACTCAACTGGTGGACCAGGGTCCAAATGCGGACCTCGGCACCAGCTTTCTGGACCCCTGCCCTGACAGCCCTGCACACAAACTTTGTTTTTGGTCTCTTTGCCCCATCCAATCCTACCCCCCCACCCCAGCTCAGCCCTATCCATCCCATCCCCATCCATTTCTGCCCCCCCAGCTCTGCCCCATCCATCCCTGTCCCCTCAGATCTGCCCCATCCAGTCCAGTCTCTCTGGCCCATCCAGTCCAGTCTCTCTGACCCATGCATTCCTGTCCTCCCTGTTTTGCCAAATCCAATCCGTGGCCTCCCAGCTTTGCCTGTAGGTTATGTGGGGCCAAATAGGATTTTTGGAGTGGGGTTGGTTGGTTAAGCAGCCTTTTTTTAGTTTTGCCTGGGGAATCTATAGCCCTTCCCCCTAAATGATCCACCACCCGCAACATCCCTCCGCCCGGACCTCCACCTTTTACCAGATGCATTTAAATGGACCTTTTCAAGAAGTGGTTGAGTACCCCTGACCTAGACAAACCCCATAGCCTCCTTTACATCACCCATTTCTCTCCCACAATTCACTTTTTCAGTACCTAGAAGGGGAGGGCATCCCATGTGAGGTTCCCCGGAGTATCTATATACGACCATCACAAGATACCTCAGTTTTGGACTTTTTTTAGAGACTTGACTCATATTTATATTCGAGTATAGTTGCTGGGATTCATACAATAATCACTAATAAGGCTACGGACAGGGGGCATCCCATATAGGGATCCTTAAGCCCATTATATCTACAATAGTTGTCTATACCCTAATATAGTTGTTGGGACTTATATAACAATCACCAATAAGGCTACTGACAGAGGGCATCCCATATAGGGATCCTTAAGCCCATTGTACTTATAATAAGGATTTACAATGCCTTTCACACCTTTCTAACAATATAGAGTAGGGCATCCCACCCCGGGAATACCCGGGCCAGAATTTCACCTATTAGAGACTCTCAATATGCAAGCCAGACTGAGCCTTACTCCTTTGTGTTAGAGGCAGACACTGTGCATATTAGGGGTTAATGGCAATGATTGTGTTTGCTTTTAAAACGTTTTTAACTGTTTTTTATTTTCCTCTCTGTTTCAGACTTTTCATATGGTGCCATGCCTGCGCATTCTTACGACTCCCTCCCCCGCCTTAATTAGCAAGACGTCCTTGCTGACATCGCTGACAACCTTTTTTCTTTATTTTCCGTATACTGATATTCACTTGTATACTTACTTAACCTAGCTCCAGCAATGCGCAGACTCCGGGACTGGAGGCCCCGAGCGCTGACGCTGCTTCCGCTGCTTCCGCTGCTGGCTGGCAAAACTTTCTCCGGCCAGCCAGTTCCGGATGTGACGTCAGCCGGGAACCCGGAACCGGAAGTGACGTTACGGGCAGCGCTCTCAGAGCGCGCCCGGAAACGCCACACTGGCCGGCCAGGGGGACAGAATAAGAGGCACCTAACAGGTAACAGGGGTATTGCTTGCCTTGAGAAAGGAGTCGTGAGCTCCGGAACGTGGGCGCGTGTTTTCGCGATCATTGCTCTTTTGTACTGCCACTTGGTAATATACTTATTCATGTATTATGCATTATGATCATATTGTTGACGTCATGATTTAACTGTATATGCATATGGAAGGTATCATTCTGGTATGATGCAGGGCATGGAATGTATGTACTGACCAGAATAACATTGCAAGCATGTATCCTATGTATGCCATCTATCTTTTTCCTTGACTGACTATATCCAGCCTGCATCCTATATACCATTTATCAGGTTCGTGATAGAAGCACCTCATAGTCGCATGGTAATTCTTGTTTACCACTTCATAGCTATAGCTGCCAGAAGACATATTATATGTTAGTGCTTTTGCTAATTATGCTTTCTTTGCATGAGGTGTTTAAACGTTCCTGATGACAGCTTGACCTTCGCTCATACAGAGCAATCTCATTGTATCCTTTTTGATAAACGTGTTGTACATTAGCTATTTACCAATACTCTTGTATATATCTATCTTTAATACAACTTTTATTTGCAAACTAAAATTTGTGTATTGGTGTGCCTTTGATCCAAAAAATATATTGCTAATTTTGTTAAGTTTACAAAAGGGTGGAGGCTTGTGAAATCATAATAGTTTGTTGTCTCACCAGGCTCTGTTTTCTGATAAAGTTTAATGGAATTTGTCTTACCGCCAAAAGGAGCACCAGAGGGTCGAGAAATTCTGGAAATTTCAGAAAATGTCATTTTGAGAATGAAAGCTTTGAGCTGCTCATCTTTTTCAAGAAGCACCAAGCCAGTCATGTTTTCACATCAATCGAATTGTAAAACCACATGTTTGTAGATAATGTAATTTTACTATAGATGTATAGGTGTCATCTTCCTTATAGCGCGTAGGACAGCCGTGATAAAGGCATCCCTTTTGTAAAGTGAGCTTGCCTCACGGAGCGCGTGGGGGATCAGGACGCCGGGATCTAGCAGGGACCCCTCCCAACCCTTCAATTTGGTGATATTTTGCACTTTAACCTTTTTTCAACAAATCTTTTTGGGGCAATTTAGCTGGCTGTTTGCTTTCTTTTTTATATGGGGATACACTCTCTAACTGTAGTACTGTAGCACTGTAGCACTTTTTAGACCAGCATTCATCACTGTTTTTGCACTAGACACTTTATATTCATGTATTATATTTAGTATGAGAGGGGTCTTTTTCAAAAGGGGAGGAGGGATGGTTGTTGTGTCCCAGCTATTTAATTGGTTTTAACAAATTGTATGTAATGGTGTATTTTTAATTATTAATAAATATTGAGTCATTCATGATATCTTTTTGATGTAATTTACTTGATTTAGTGGTGCTTGAGGTGTCTCTGGTGGTTTCTGGGGCCACATATTTGTGTATGTTTATGTTTGGTTACATTCTATTAGAGACTCCTTTAAAGCACACCTTAGATAATACATTGTGGGTGGTGCTGTGATACTTCTTTTTTCAAATAAAGCATCCCTAGAATTCATATGCTATGGGCCTACCGTCTAAAGGCATGAGTCCAAACAATATATTCCAACTTTCTTTTTGTCGTCTCTTAGGCCGTGTTGAATGGTGATGTCCTCTGTGTGTGATACATACAGTAGCCACTGGATGGCTGGCATAGAGAACCGTTTTTGTGTTTTATGGTAATTATCTGCAGTTAATATGGCTATGGTGTCTTTGGGATTAAAATGATATCTGTACATAGCCATACAGATGGATGCTAGGGTTGTGCGCTGTAAGGGATCAATGCCTTTATTCACAAAAACCATATCACTCTCAGCCTCACACCAAACTGGAACTAGCTTTTTTGTTATCTTTATAATATGTGCTCTATAACGTATACGTTTATACATATATACATACGTATATGTCTTTCTAAGGATGCTGACATCATGGCAGCAATTTGATTTTGGCTCTTTCCTGAAATAAAAAGTATCATGTTTGTGCACCTCCTAGCAAGACATAAAATCTTTTTTCTGATCAGGCATCATATACTCAACACCGGAATATTCTATAGCTGCCATGGCCCCTACATACTTTTGGTTTTGCTCTGTATTAAAAAAAATGCGGGAAATGTCCTTTAGCACCTGGCAATCCCATAGCTCCAGGAAGTTTACTCAGTTTCATAAGTATGAAATTTACTGAGTCTATGAAGCGCACATCCAGATCTACCTATGCAATGCACAATAGCTTACCCCCTTGGCTTATCAGGTCTAGCCGTAGTTTCTACTTTGATCAATTCCTGGACAATAAAAAATGAATCATATCTTCCTGCAATATGAGCAATGAATGTATATCAAATTTGCTTCTGGTGATAAAACGGACAAAATCTTGTACACATTTACTACCTATTAATTCCCGCCGAGCACTGGGCTCTAATGCTTTAGCATATATGTCATTTGGGATGTAATTTAGGATGTCTCCTGCATGCACTTAAAATCATAGAATATGTAGCCATTTTTATCTGGTGGGCTTGTGTACTCATGCATGTAACAAATATTTGTATCATATGTGTTCAATTTAGCTTTGCAGATAGTACCAGACAAGTCCCTGCATTCATGAGCCTTGCCATCATTTTTCTTTTTCACAAATCCTAAACACTTATCACAGAAGATTTTTTGGATACAAAGTGAAATATTACTGGCCTCCGGCTGTCTGTGTAAAGTTAGCCACTGTACAGACCGGCAAGAAACATGGCACATGTCACATCTTGTTTGTTTATCCATCACCTCTCTGCAATAATGTCTCTAACATGCCTTATATGGATACTGACAGGAGTGTCCATTTTTGTGGTGGTATACGGTACAACACTTTTAAAAAAAAAAAGAGGATGCACCAATAAAGGCTTTAACATTTCTAATACCATAAAAATGGTTTTCATGATGCAAAACGTATCTAAACCAGTTTGAAAGATGTGCCAATCACCTCGGTTAAAAAAAACAACACTTGCTGGCATTTAAATAGTTTTCAAAAGCTGCAATATTGTTAAAACAAACCTCATGACCCTCTAGTATGGCCAGATCCTTGTAATTCTCTAAGATGTCAGTGTCGCTCATTTGACTGGCACTCAGCAGTACATAAACACTAGCAGACAGACAAAGTGTATATAATTATTAAAAATCATAGAGCGAATGTCTCTTATCATTAATAATTTTACCATAGGCTATAGATCTTGAGCACTTCTTTATGCCACCATGACTGTTGCATATAACTATGATAACTAATCTCAAAAAATCATCTGTTAGACACTCTGTATTGCTTTGTAATGCATTGGCTATGTTATCTAAATATGTCTCTATGTTAAAATTTCACTAGCTTGTTTTGTGGAAAATACTGAATTTAAGTCATGACATACATCAAGTCTTAAAGTGGACCAACACCCAGGATTTTGACTATCCTGGGTCTTGGTCCACTTCGGTGGGGCACCCCCGATCGGGGTGCCCCGCTGTGTGAAACCCCCCCGAACCCCCCGAACTCACCTCTGTCCGCGGCGACGGACAAGCCGCAGACAAGCGGCTCCTCCGCCGCCGCCTCCCGCGCGTCCCTGTTGACGTGCGCGTGCCCGCGCCGGCCATTCACAGACGGCCGGCGCGGGCGCGCGCACGACTAGAGGGCCGCCGCCGAAACTAAGGTAAGGAGTTTGGGGGGTTTGGGGGGGTTTCACCCCGCGGGACATCCCGATCTCGGATGTCCCGCGGGGAGGGAGGTGATCGGCCCGGGAATCTTATAGATTCCCGGGCCGATCACCCGTGGGTGTTGGTCCACTTTAACTGTACAAAATCACCAGGTGCTATGTCTGTAATTACTCTATGTAATAAAATCTTATGGCCATTTGTACTGAATTTAGCACTAGACTACAAATGAATTCACTTACATATTAACAAATCTAAATGGTCAACATGCATCACGCCGTTATACCTGGCTAATTGTCTTTCTCGTTGTCTTTCCGGTTGTAGATATACACACCCATCAAGGTGTTGCATTTCATTACCATGGGGGGACAAAGCCAGAGGGCTGTCATTAACCCGTTGATTGATTCCATCACCCTGAATAGACGGAGCAGCAGGGGTGTCATTATCAACACTCTCATGTTGATCATTTACACCACAATTATTAGACGGATCAACATCGCTATCATTAGTTGGTGGCTTAGATAAACTTTTAGGGGCAATATCTATAGTGGAGCTAAGCACCCATCTGTAGCTTCTTCTCTGACTAAAATTTTTATAACCCTTTTTATGATTACAGTCCTGATTCTGACTCAACAGATGGCAGTTCCACATTCCCTGTGTGTGTCTTTGATGGATGTTTTATTTACTCCATAAGGCTTGGCAGATAGCTTACTCAACCAATCGAGGATCACATGGACACGTTTCAAAAGCTTTATTTCAGTATAGAATCTTGCAGCAAAACATCGTACAGCAGGAATCTTCACATGTACATTCAATACAGCAGGAAACTAGTGATGTAACCCATAAAAAAGCAGTAGGTATAAAAACTGTAGCGGCAGAAGGGAGCAGCAGGTGCGAATTGCTTGGATTCTGAACTAGAAAAGGATGAAGTAGAGGGAAAGAAGGGAGGAGCTACTTGCATCACAGCAAGACTAAGGGAGCCAGGAAGGGGCAAAGGGGTTTAAAGGCATACGGCTCAGCCTATGCAAATAACCATTATATTAAACAGTTTCCCCAGGTAAAATAAAACACGAGTCGTGGGACATGACAGTCCTGTTATGGGTGTTTATTTGGAAGCATGTTTTCAATATAGAACCACCCAATGACGAGTCATAGGGCTCATGTAATACTTTTTCTAAGGTTTGTAAGCTTTTATTCAGTTTTGTATATGTGTCTGCCAGTATCATAATTTGGGCTCCTAAAGTCTCTTTTGGTTCAGCATCATCCAAAAGCTGTGTTTGCTAAGCAAGATTGCATAAACATTTGGACATCCTTGCCCATTTACCAATGTATTTTAGGGCTGTATGCACTTTTTTATTCCACAATCTAAGGGTACAAGAGATGTGTATAATCAGCAACAGCTTTAGCATTTTGTAAACTAAGGCCCTCACCTGTCTGAGTTTTAACAATTTTCGGCCTCAAGATATCTGTTTTTTTGTGTGTGTGGTGTGTGTGTTTAGGGTCTGGCATGTTTTCAAGCCTAATCTGATGTCTCACATTACCTATGAGGCTATTTGTCAGGGATCTGTCTCTAAAATGTTAATGTATAATGTTCTGACTGAAGGACTGCCGCACAAGTGAAATACTGTTTGGATTTAGACATAATGACTCAACAACACCTCTGACTGATCAGGAAGATTGCAGATTCGTGATAATGTCCATCTTATAGAACCATTACAAGGTCATTCTCTAGTGCTCAACTAACTCACAAATGGCTAAAAAATTTACAAAAAATACACATAAACTTGCTTTCTCATGTGTAAGTGAAGAGGCTGTGAATTGACCTTCATGTTTGAAAGACCTGGGGGATATGTAGGGAGGCGCACAGGGGTGCCAATGTCCTCACCCTCCTATACAGGTGAGCCCCAAGCTCAACTAGACCACCCTGATGAAGAGATGTTGGGCAGTGAGCCTGATGATCCTGGGAATGAGGATTTGGGTATTAGCATCACACACAACCACACACAGGAAGACACAGACAAAACACTCACACAAGTGTTAAAATGTGGATTTTTGGAATATTTCCTTCTAGATGGCCAAGATGTCCCAGTGGGTGAGCAGGAAGGGCAAATACTTCCACCATTCATGCAGCCCCAAGAAGAAGGCGGGTGATGTGCCACACACAACAGATTCCAATTCACAGCTCAATCATATTTACTAACAAAGTTTATTTTTTCCCCTACAGACTTTGACCCAGAAGTTTGTCAGGCCTCCCTTTACCACCCCCCAACATATTGATTTTAAGACAATTGACTTTTTAAAGTGGACCAAAACCTCTGGTGATCATCTCTGAATTGTGTAAGACCACGGGCCAATCCATTTCCTCCCCCCAGGGCATCCAAAATCGGGATGCCCCGATGTGTGAAACCCCCAGATCACCCATACACTTTCCTTCTTTTCCCAGCCCCGACCGCATTACTGCTATCCCTGTAGCAGGGCGCGTACCCACACTAGGCACTTGTGAATGGCCGATGCAGGCATGCTCCCTAGAGGGTAGCAGGGGGATGGACCGTCAGCATGCTTGGAGCCACTTACCTTCGACGGAAGGACATCAGCAGATCTAAGCACGGTGATTGGACAAGCTGCCGCGCATGTGCCGTCGGACCTGGAAGAGGTGAGTTAGTTTCAGCGACCTGGAAGGTCTCACACAGCGGGGAACCCCCAATCAGGGTGCTCTGGGGGCAAGGACCAAAACCCAGGTTAGTCAAAATATACATAGGCTGGTGGCCACAGCCATGGGGAGCCACCTACCTTAAACTGGGATCCTGCCACATTAGTTTTAAGCTCTACCCTTGCACAAAGTTACCCCCATTTTTATCCTATGTAAGCACGTAGGAGAAGAAATAACACTGGATGGAACATCAGAAAGTGGTACAAGTAAGCACTTAGCAGATGACAACACCAAGCAAGGAGAAGGAGCAACACTGGTAAGAAGGATGGGTAGAGGTAAGCACTTAGAGGCAGAAAAGACTTGGCTCAGCAAGAAGTAAGTACTAGAATGCCAGGACCAGGAGCAAAATACTGTAAAACACAAAAAATAAGAGGCTTGCATATGTATACAAGCCAGCGTGTGCGTACGCATTACGGATATGCACACAGAAAATGGAATGAACACACTAAAATAAAAGCAGCTCTATTCAAATCTAAACTAGTAAAATTTCTCTGGACAGTGAAACATTTCGCAAGGTACGTTGAAAAAAGCCCCAAAAACGCTGGAGGATGTGTTGCTCACTCCACATAAACAAAACCATTGCTTAAGCAGTGAAAGCTGTACATGTAATGCTCCTGCAGGTTTACAGGACAGTGTAAAATTAGCAAAATGGCCCCTGATGCAGGCTCTGAATCATGTGAGCACACGTACAAGCAACAAGAATTACTTGTCCCGAATGGGCTTACACTCTAAAACAAATTCTAAGATAGAAGGCTTTTTGTCTACAACTGGGGCAGTGGCAGATGGATGGCCCATGGAATCCCAGCTCGGAGTATCATCATAGAGCAGTAGTGACTGACCCATGACTTGTGGCTGAGATGGCCTTGCTGATTTGAAGAAGAGGAAGGTGTAGCAGTCACAGAAGTAACATGTCCTCACCCTGCAGCACCAGCTGTATCACCAGCAGCAGCACCACGGTCATGTCCCTTGTTTGCTGCTTTCTTTATTTTTTGACAATTGTAGTTACTGACAGTGGCCAGAAAAGGATAATTAGCAGATGTTTCCTCATACAATGAATTTTATTGAACGTTTAGTTAGCATTGCAAAATCAAAATGGGCAGTAACATCAGTCTTTAACAATAGCAACACAGAGACAAACTGTCAGAAACCTCAGATCATCATCAAATACTCATGCATTTGTCAAAAAAGCCAATGCGCAATCTTCCAGCTTAAACATGTAACTGAACTATCCAACTTAGATTACCTAGGAAGAAAAAAATAGGGCGAATCGGAATAGATAAGTGGTCTGAAAATGACAATTAGCAGATCTCCGCCTCAGTGTATGAGCTACCTGCCCCTGCAAGTGGCCTGAAAAATATTATTAGCAAATGTTTTTCTCTCCCCTCCTGCAGCCCCCCAGAGAGTCGAGACTGAAAAAACTTAACAGAGGGGAGGGCCGTAGTGTCAAGTGTGAGGATGATGCAGAATCAGGAACACAAGACAGGAACTGATAGAGTTATGGAAAGCAATAGTGAATTAAAGCTGACTGTAACTGAGGAGAGTCAGTATGGAGTAACGGGTAGAGTGCACCCATACACTGGTTTCAGCGTGAGGAGTCTGCCCACGGACCTGGTTTTCGCTGAAGCATTCATTGCACAAGGGTGGGGAGTTGGACTGCGCTGCGGAAAAGTCATGGTGACCAATGAGCCAAAATATGGGAAAAGTCCAGTCTGGGTTTTGATGCAGGAAAGCGCAGAACAGGGAATTCCATAATCCAATGCCTAAGTTCAGAAAGCCAACACAGGTAATCATCCAAGCAGGGGGTCAAGCACCAGTGAGAGGTCGGTGTCCAAAGCCAGGGGGTCATAGCCAGAACGGAGTCGTAATTCAAGAGCCAGAGGGTCAGTGCCGGAGCGTGTCATAATCCAAAGCCAGAAGTCAATGCCGAAAGACAAATCAGGAAGTCATACAGGAACAGAGGCAAGCATTACTCCAAGAAAATCCACAGACAACTTTCCAGTGCCACAGGTCCCTTTTTTAAGGGCCTTAGGCAGAAAGTGCTTGCAGTGCATGCACAGAGCGCACATAGGGTTAGGGGCCACCCGGGCAACCACAGACCAGCATACCAGTCATCTACATGACTGTGCATGCCCCTGGCCACACATAGTCAAAACGGAGACACCCAAGAGGGGAGACCAAACACGTGTACACACTTGGGGATGAATGTTAGACCAGGTCTCCCATTGTGGCAGCGGCCTGAAAATGACAATTAGCAGATGTTTCTCTGTCCCCCTCAGTATAGCAGCCACCTGTCCCTGGAAGTGGCCTGAAAAGGACAATTAGCAGATTTTTTTCTTTCTTCCTCAGTATATCAGCAACCTGTCCCTAGAAGTTAACAGCGTTTTATTTGCCCCTAGCTGTCCCTCAGTATATTAGCCATCTTTCCATGGATGTGCAATGAAAAGGACAATGGCAGATGCGTTTCCAATGAGACAGTAGCTGCCTGTACCTGGATGTACAATGAAAAGGTAAATTAGCACATGTGCCTTTATATGCTGCCTGTTCCTGGACGTGCAATGAAATGGACAATTAGCTCTGGAAATGCACCCACCTTCCTCCTCCGGTCACCAGAATGGACAGATTTTTTTCAAGGAGAAATAAGATTGATCTTAGAATAAAAATGAAAAAAATCTCTACATTTTGTGTGTTATGTTATTTTTTTGAGTACTTTCCCTACTCTATTGTGTGCAGAACAATTGCCTTGCTGTTACATATTTGCAATCCTCTACCCCTTACTACCAGAATTTTACAGCTTATTTTGTGGTCCCCAAGTTCAGATCCCCATTGACTTCAATGGGGATCAGGTTCGGGTTTGAGAACACAAACAAAACATTTGCACTGAGTTCAGCCAAAATTGTCGAACCCGAACTTCAAAGGCTTCGCTGTTCACTAACCACTGGATGGTAGCCTCACAGGGAAAAGGCAATGCTTAAAAATTCTGTGACCTCTTCTGGCATTGAAAAATCAGTTTTTTTCACAATTTTTTCATTTTTTATATATTACTTCAGAAATGACATTACAGGTCTGCCATTAAAGTGTTCATGTTACAATGTTGCTACAATGTAATTCCATATGTTTTCGCTTTGTTACTAGTGGATAGATGCTGAAAAATAGATTTTAAACACATCGCCTCCAGCGCTTTGAGCTTCAAACAAGCATTTTTCAGCGCCAGAGATTTGTGAGGCTGTTTTTTGCTGAATATGGTGTGAGTCGGTGGAGTCGGTCGCTATGAGCAGTCGCTATCATGCGCTCCCATACAGCGCTGTACTGGTCAAATAGCGACTCACTCACTCACAATGTATTCAACATTACTGAACAGCGACTGAGTCGCTATGAAGTAGTGACCCACGGCTGAGCACAGTGACTACTAGCGGGCGCTCTGAAAATGCCTGCTACAGACGCTCATCTGTCGCTACCTGGTGTTAGTGATGAATCAGCCTGCCCGATTCAGGACCCCTCAGATTTAAATTGAGGAGTACCTGAATCCCAAATAGTTTTGCAAATGTGGCCAAACAACCTGAATAGAAGCATATTTAGCTTCAATACTCTAGGATTTTACCTTCCATGTAACACCATTTTAAGCAGTTTTCCAGTTGAATAATAACATACGAAAAATAAAATTTTTCCTTGAATCATTTCCAGATATTCAGTTTTCAATATACAGAATCTTAATTCCAGCACAGAAATGTACCATATAATTCATGCTGCCGGTGATATCTGGATTCAATTATTTTTTATCAGTACTTTTCACCTGGAATGTCCTTTTCTCTGTCCTTGGTTAATGATCATTACTAATATTTTGAAATAATACTTAATTGCAATAATTATACATTACACAGGTGTTCTTTAAATGCTGAACATCTTGTGATGATTACTGTATTATCTATTTAAACTACTCTGTCATCAAAGGATTGAGAATTTAAAGGTTTTTAAATTTCTTTTCAAGGCTTTTGTTATTTATGACATTCCCAATTATATTAGATTTGACAATCTAAAACACAAGACATTTAGAATACAGTTTGAAAAAGAAATGGATTCTTTTAAATGCTCCTTTTTAAATATTTAAAATTGCCATACTGTTCTGACATTTTGTTTAATATCGATACAAATTTCAATCATAAGTAGATAGAAAAAATAAAATGACAAAAAAAAACAGGAAATGATTACTTCGGATACACACTTGAAGCAGCCCTCCAGTCAATAATGTGCTCCCCTAACATCCGCCCCCCCGCAATTCACACCATATATTTAATACAAGCACAAACACTGCTCCACACCACTACACAATAAAGATTGGGTGCAGGCTAAATGCAGGATTAGCCCACAAGTCTAGTGGGGATTACTTATACAGCCCAGAATTTGGGGCAGTCCAGATCAGCCCCTCAAAAATCCGTACAAAAGTATAGGCGCACTGCCTATATAAAAACAATAGCCCTTTATTTCATATTATGGGTATACAAAATAGAAAATTATGATGTCACACTATACGTGTTAAAAACATTAAAACAGCCAGACCACTGGAAAAATGCTAACAGGCTCTCAATTATAAATGATACATAAATGTTCCATATACAGATATGTGTAAAGTGCTGTGCAAATACACCGTGCAAAAATGCAAAACATTATATTATAAACAATGGCAACCCCTAAATTGTGTCCCACTTTGCTCTATTGCGGGGAGAAAAACCCAAATAAAGTGACTTGTGCAAAAAATTGATGCTAGTAGAAACCGCTCCCTAAAAATGCTATGTGCATGTGGCACAATGATCCAAGCTCCATATGCAGCGTGCTCAAAAAGTGCAAAAATGCTGGAACTAGTATAAAGCTGAAATTACTTCACCGAATATGCAGAGCCATACTCCAAGTGTCCGGACAGGCAAGGACACTATCAGACTGATTCATCATTAGCGGCAGGTAGCGACAGATGAGTGTCTGTAGCAGGCATTTTCAGAGCGTCCGCTAGTAGTCACAGTGCTCGGCCGTGGGTCGCTACTTTATAGCGACTCAGTCGCTGTTCAGAAATGTTGAATACATTGTGAGGAGTCGCTATTTGACCAGTACAGCGCTGTATGGGAGCGCATGTTAGCGACTGCTCATAGCGACCGACTCACACCATATTCAGCAAAAAACAGCTTCACAAATCTCTGGCGCTGAAAAATACTTGTTTGAAGCCCAGAGCGCAGGAGGCGGTGTGTTTAAAGTGTGTTTTCAAGCATCTATCAACTAGTAACAAAGCGAAAACATATGGAATTACATTGTAACAACAATGTAACATGAACACTTTAATGCCAGACCTGTAATGTCATTTTTGAGGAAATATTTAAAAAATTAAAAAATTATGAAAAGACTGCTATTTCAATGCTTGAAGAGGTCAAAGAATTATTTGTGATTTTTTTGAAAAAAAAAAAAAAACGTTTAAAGAGAAGAAAAGGATCGTCCATTGAAATGTATGGGAGAGCGACAGGTAGCGAGAGGTCATACCTGGCGCTGTGCAAGGCTGAATGCTGGCGCTGTTCGCTGAGGCTGTGAAAATGATGAATCAGATGCTGCATGGCACTATTCCAGTCGCTAAACAGATTCTGCTTGATAAATGTGTAATTGCGTGCCATGTCCGACGTTCACCAGTCGCTATCTGTCGCTACCTCTCATTAACCAGGCGCTACCTGACGCTATCCCTTCTTAAATAAGGGCCTTGGAGTATGGCTCTGCATATTCGGTGAAGTGGTAATGCCAAACCATGTTTATAAACAGAGCCATATGCTGGGTATAAATATGCATGGCTCCATTGATAAATCAGGCCCTCAGGATTTTGATAAGATGTAAAATGTAAATAATGGTATTTTTTTTTTTTTTGCAAATCAGATGATATATATATTTAATTAAAAATAAATAAATAAATGGCAATCCTAGCAATCCTCTTCAAATAATAACCAAAAAATATGTCTAAATTAAAAGCTGCACAGATACATACATACTTACATGCATATATTGCAAATATATATAGAAACTACATACTGCACATATATTGGAAAATGGGCCTCTCCACATAGTGGCTTGCGACTCGGTTTTATACATATATTGCAAATATATGTTAGAAACTATATGCCTTATTAAGACATCTCTTTAAACTGGTGCAGTGGTGCGAGAAACCTTTTAATCCTATATTTCTACATAAATATGAACTTAACGTTTTACACAAGTTATAAAACTAGAAAAAGAACATTGAATCAAACTTTAATAGTTTAAGTATATAACAATTAGAGATGAGCGAATCGATTCTGACGAACCCGAATTCGTTATGAATTTCAGGAAAAATTAGATAAGTTACGATTCCGAATATCGCTGCGATTCGATCGCTCCCTTAAAACTCAATTTACTGCTATCCAGCCCATCTGAAATGGTGAATCCACATGTCAGGACATGTCCCATGGGGCAAGGAATCCTGGGTAGGTGTCACATGCTACCTATCAGCAGACAGGCTTACCGATGATGTCACAGACCTTTATAAGTGGCAGCCATTTTGTGGAAGATCATTCTGACACTGTATTGCGGCCAGAGCAAATCAGGCAGGGAGAGAGTGAGGGATAGATAGATAGATAGATAGATAGATAGATAGATAGATTGATAGATAGATAGATAGATAGATACAGCAAGGGAGAGATAGATAGATAGATAGATAGATAGATAGAACAAAGAACGGAAGAAGAAGCGAGGGACAGATAGAGAAGGAGAGAGGCTGTTACAGTGACGGAGAAAGACAGGGAAAGTTTAAAGTGTTTGCATTAGCTTTCAAGCCTATTTAGTGTTAATAACACACCTGCCTATTTAGCTTTTCCTTTTCCCGGTGTCGTTCTTTAAAAAGCGTGCTAGCATTAATATTTCAAGAGAAACTGAAACATAGAAACATAGAAGGTTGACGGCAGAAGGAGACCATACGGTCCATCTAGTCTGCCCTTATGTGCATACTGTATGTACTCTTTATCTTAGGATAGATGTGTGCTTATCCCAGGCATGTTTAAATTCAGTGACTGTTGATTTTTCAACTACCTCTGCTGGAAGTTTGTTCCAAGCATCTACTACTCTTTCTGTAAAATAATATTTTCTAACATTGCTCCTGATCTTCCCCCCGACTAGCTTCTGGTTGTGTCCCCTTGTTCTATCATTAAGTTTCTTCTTAAAAACACTTCCCTCCTGAACCTTATTCAATCCTTTCACATATTTAAAGGTCTCAATCATGTCCCCCCTCTCCCTTCTTTCCTCCAGACTGTACAAATTAAGTTCTTTAAGTCTCTCCTGATAAGTTTTAAGTTTAAGTCCTTCCACCATTTTTGTTGCCCGCCTTTGGACACGTTCTATTTGAATAATGTCTTTTTGCAGGTAAGGTCTCCAGAACTGCACACAGTATTCTAGCTGTGGCCTTACCAGGGCTCTATACAGTGGCATCACAACCTCCCTCTTCCTACTGGTGATGCCTCGAGCTATGCAGCCGAGCATCCTGCTTGCTTTTCCCACTGCCTGGCTACACTGTCCACTCATCTTGCAGCTATCAGTAATCAGTACCCCTAAATCTCTCTCCTCCGAGGTCCTGGCTAACACAGTGCTGCCCATACGGTACTCAGAGCAGGGATTCCTTCTACCCAAGTGCATGATTTTACATTTAGAGACATTAAACTCTAGTTTCCACAGTTTTGACCATCTATCCAGTAAAGCTAAATCATTTTCCATGTTGCAGACACCTCCAGGAATATCCGCCCTATTACTAACCTTTGTATCATCAGCAAACAGACAAACTTTTCCTACCAAGCCTTCTCCTATGTCACTTACAAATATATTAAAAAGAATGGGGCCCAGGACAGAGCCTTGCGGCACACCACTTGTAACTCGCCTTTGTTCAGATTGCACACCATTTACAACAACGCTCTGATACCGATCCCTCAACCAACTGGAAATCCACTGAACTATCCAGGGATTGAGTCCTACCTTCAATAACTTATCTATGAGCTCCTTATGTGGTACAGTGTCAAAGGCTTTGCTAAAATCCAGATAGGCGATATCCACAGCACCACCTTCATCTAACACTTTAGTGACATTGTCAAAGAAATCAATAAGATTGGTCTGACATGATCTTCCCTGTTTTTATCTGTTTTTTTAAGAGTGTTTCCATTAATTTGACCACTATAGATGTTAAACTGACTGGCCAGTAATTACTGGCTTCTTCTCTACTCCCCTTTTTATGGATTGGTACGACATTGGTTATTCTCCAATCATCTGGAACCTCACCAGTTGAAAGGGAATGGTTAAGTAAATCAGTCAGAGGGGCTGCAATCACAAACCTAAGTTCTGTTAGAACTCTGGGGGGGATTCCATTTGGACCCATCGACTTACTTACCTTTAGATGTACCAGCTCGGATAGGACATCAACCTCCAGAAACTCCGGAGTTGTACCCTCCCAGCTGGATGCTGTGCTATGGCCATGCCTGCTACTATCTGAAAATACAGAACAAAAGTAGCTATTCAGATGGTCAGCCACAGCCATATCTCCGTCAATATATTTATTTTCCCTATTTCTAATTTTTGAGACTGCATTGTTTTTCTTCTTTCTGTCACCAATATATCGGAAAAAGGTTTTATCTCCCCTCTTCATAGATTTGGCCATTTCTTCCTCCTTTTGCCCTTTAGCAGTCCTTATAATCAGTTTTGCTTCCCTCTGTTTAATTTTATACGCCTCTCTGTCAGCTACACTTCCACTTACTTTATACTTCTTATAGGCAGACTTCTTATCTTTTATGATAGTGCTGACTTCCCTAGTAAACCATAATGGTTTCTTCTTCCTTTTATTCTTGCTAGTTTGTTTCACATATTGCTTAGTTGCCTTTAAGATGCCCATTTTTAATAGTGAGCACTGGGCACTCACTTCTGCTACTCTGTTCCACTCACCTAATTTTCTTTCTACATACTCCGCCATTTCCTTGAAGTTTGTCTTCCTAAAGTCTAGCACTTTGGTTCTGGTGTGTGATTGCACAATGTCTGTTTTTATTCCGAACCATAAGAATTGATGGTCACTGGAACCCAGATTTTCTTCAACCCTGACCTCGGACACCAGATGCCCACTGGTCAGAACTAAGTCCAGAATGTTATCTCCTCTATTTGGCAATGTTGAAGGCATCAGGCATGTTGAAGTCACCTGTAATGACAATGTTCCCCTTCTCTGCCATTCCACTGATTTCATCTATTAACAGGTTATCTAGATCCTCAGATTGTCCAGGGGGCCTATATATCACACCAATTCTGACCACAGCTCCCTCCTTAGTCTGCATGGTAACCCAGAGAGTTTCTAGTTCATTATGTGTATGCTGAATTATTGTTGATTGAAGGGTAGTCTTGACATAAATGGCTACTCCACCGCCCTTTCTATCCAATCTGTCTTTTCTGTACAATGTGTAACCGGGTATGGCTATCTCCCAGTCATTGTGATCCTTGAACCAAGTCTCTGTTATTGCAACAAGATCCAATTCATCTCTGGATATGATAGCCATTAATTCACAGAGCTTGTTGCCCAAGCTGCGAGCATTGGTACACATCATGTGGATGTTGTTGGTATTGTATTTTAGTGTGTCCTTGATCTTTTTCACCTCTAGCCTACCACTGACCGGGCTTCCTGCTTCAATGTCCTGCTTTATCCTAAATCACCCTTACAGGTTACATCTCTGTCCCCTTCCTCTAGTTTAAATCAAAAAATGCTCCGAGTTCCACTCCAAGTTCTTCTGTGCCTTTCTGTGAAGGATGCAAGCCATCCCTCTTAAAAAACTCATTGTTCGACCACCTTCTAACATCATGACTAATACATCCAAAGCCTAACTGGTTGCATTTTGTAATGAAAGTCACTTTTTAAGCAAACTTTGCCTTTCGCCCAGGGGGGGCATCCCAAATACTAGCATAAATATTTGAAGAGTACCTGTCTACTAACTGGTTGCATTTTGTAAACAAAGTCACTTTTCCACTATAAAAGCAGCCAACCTATGTATTTAAAAAAGGGGGCATCCCAAATACTAGCATAAATATTTCAAGAGTACCTGTCTGGTAACCGGTTGCATTTTGTAAAGAAAGTCACTTTTCCACTATAAAAGCAGCCAACCTATGTATTTGAAGTGGGGGCATCCCAAACACTAGCATACATATTTTAAGAGTACCTGTCTACTAACTAGTTGCATTTTGTAAAGAAAGTCACCTTTTCACTATAAAAGCAGCCAACATATGTATTTGAAGAGGGGACATCCCAAACGCTAGCATAAATATTTCAAGAGTACATGTCTGCTAACTGGTTGCATTTTGTAAAGAAAGTCACTTTTCCACTATAAAAGCAGCCAACCTATGAATTTGAAGAGGGGGCATCCCAAATACTAGCATAAATATTTCAAGTGTACCTGTCTACTAACTGGTTGCATTTTGTAAAGAAAGTCACTTTTTAAGCAAACTTTGCCTTTCGCCGGGGGGGGGGGGGGGGGGGGGGGGGGGGGGGGGGGGCATCCCAAATACTAGCATAAATATTTCAAGAGTACCTGTCTAATAACTGGTTGCACTTTGTAAAGAAAGTCACTTTTTCACTATAAAAGCAGCCAACATATGTATTTGAAGAGGGGGAATCCCAAACACTAGCATAAATATTTCAAGAGTACCTGTCTGCTAACTGGTTGAATTTTGTAAAGAAAGTCACTTTTCCACTATAAAAGCAGCCAACCTATGAATTTGAAGAGGGGGCATCCCAAAAACTAGCATAAATATTTCAAGAGTACCTGTCTACTAACTGTTTGCATTTTGTAAAGAAAGTCACTTTTTAAGCAAACTTTGCCTTTTGCCGGGGGAGGGGGTATCCCAAATACTAGCATAAATATTTCAAGAGTACCTGTCTACTAACTGTTTGCATTTTGTAAAGAAAGTCACTTTTTAAGCAAACTTTGCCTTTTGCCGGGGGAGGGGGCATCCCAAATACTAGCATAAATACTTCAAGATTACCTGTCTAATAACTGGTTGCACTTTGTAAAGAAAGTCACTTTTTCACTATAAAAGCAGCCAACATATGTATTTGAAGAGGGGGAATCTGAAACACTAGCATAAATATTTCAAGAGTACCTGTCTGCTAACTGGTTGCATTTTGTAAGGAAAGTCACTTTTCCACTATAAAAGCAGCCAACCTATGAATTTGAAGAGGGGGCATCCTAAATACTAGAATAAATATTTCAAGAGTACCTGTCTACTAACTGGCTGCATTTTGTAAAGAAAGTCACTTTTCCACTATAAAAGCAGCCAAACTATGTATTTGAAGAGGGGGCATCCCAAACACTAGCATAAATATATCAAGAGTACCTGTCTGCTAACTGGTTGCATTTTGTAAACAAAGTCCCTTTTTAAGCAAACTTTGCCTTTCGCCGGGGAGGGGGCATCCCAAATACTAGCATAAATATGTGAAGAGTACCTGTCTACTAACTGGTTGCAATTTGTAAACTAAGTCACTATTCCACTATAAAAGCAGCCAACCTATGTATTTGAAGAGGGGGCACCCTAAATACTAGCATAAATATTTCAAGAGTACCTGTCTACTAACTTGTTGCATTTTGTAAAGAAAGCCACTTTTCCACTATAAAAGCAGCCAACCTATGTATTTGAAGAGGGGGCATCCAAAACACTAGCATACGTATTTCAAGAGTACCTGTCTTCTAACTGGTTGCATTTTGTAAACAAAGTCACTTTTTAAGCAAACTTTTCCTTTCCCCGGGAGGGGGGGCATCCCAAATACTAGCATAAATATTTGAAGAGCACCTGTCTACTAACTGGTTGCATTTTGTAAACAAATTCACTTTTCCACTATAAAAGCAGCCAACCTATGTATTTGAAGAGGGGGCATCCCAAATACTAGCATAAATATTTCAAGAGTACCTGCCTACTAACTGGTTGCATTTTGTAAAGAACATCACTTTTCCACTATAAAAGCAGCCAACCTATGTATTTGAAGAGGGGGCATTCCAAACACTAGCATACATATTTCAAGAGTACCTGTCTGCTAACTGGTTGCATTTTGTAAACAAAGTCACTATTTAAGCAAACTTTGCCTTTCGCCGGGGGGGCATCCCAAATACAAGCATAAATATTTGAAAAGTACCTGTCTACCAACTCGTTGCATTTTATAAACAAAGTCACTTTTCCACTATAAAAGCAGCCAAACTATCTATTTGAAGAGGGGGCATCCCATATATTATCATAACTATTTCAAGAGTACCTGTCTGCTAACTGGTTGCATTTTGTAAAGAAAGTCACGTTATTAAATTACCAGCAGCCATTGCCTTTAACCGGGGGGGGGGGGCAACCCAAATATGCTAGCATGTGTCTTTTAAGAGTACACACATTGGAGTTGGCAGCAGCAGCATTAGGAGCTGATATATTGCCTGAAAGACACACATATGAGCTGGGAGCAGCAGCATAGGGAGCCCATATATTGCCTGAAAGATACACCCTGGAGTTGGCAGCAGCATAAGGAGCTACCAAGCATCGGCTACTACCATGTATCAGTGATTGGTGGCTGGAAATCCTGGCTGATCCATGCCTGATTCATCTTCACAAAGGTAATCTCTCCACATTTTTGTGGACAGATGAGTTCTCCTTGGCATGACTATGGCCCCCGCAGCACTAAACACCCGCTCGGATGGCACACTACTCGCCGGGCAGGACAGCTTTCCCAGGGCAAACTCTGCCAGTTGCGACCACAAGTCAAGTTTGGCTGCCCAGAAGTCCAGGGGGTCCTCAAGGTGCGTTGGCATGGTCATGTGAAGGTATGACACTACCTGCTGGTTCAGGGCCTGCTCCAGGTCTTTCTGCTGCTCATGATTAGCTTCACTATGCGGGTGAAGAAAGCTACTCATTAGCGACTGAAGACTCAGGCTGTTGCTGATGGAGTTGCTGCTGCTGTTCCTGCCACGGTCCCCAGCAGCCATGGCAGGGGAAGGTGAGCGCAGAGGTCCCCCTGAGTCAGACCTGCGAGAGTATGGACCATGGCGCAGATAGGCATTGGCCAACTGACTACGTAGAATGTCTCTGTAGTAGGTCAGTTTGTCCTTCCTCTCAGTGGGTGTAAAAAATGCCCCCATTTTCTGCCGGTAGCGAGGGTCCAATAAAGTGGAGAGCCAGAAGTCATCCCACTGACAAATGGAGACAATTCTGCGGTCACTACGCAAGCACGTGAGCATGTATCATGCCATTTGTGCAAGTGACTCGGAGGGACTACCTGTCTCCATCTCCACTGCCACGGTGTGGCTGGGTCCTCCGTCTCACCTTCCTCACAACCCTCTAGCTCCACTGGCTGCTTCTGCTCCTCCTCTCCTGTCAGATGACTAGATAAAATGGCCATTTTGTCAAACCTAAATTGTGCTTCGCTGTGCCCACCCCCTCCTCCTCTTCCTCCACTTCAGCCCCCACAGGCTTCATGTGGCCGTGAAATGTAGGCGCCATGTCTTCAGTGCTCTGACCAGCCATGGTTTCCAACATGTGTTGTAGTACATGAAGCAGTGGAATCACATCCCGTAGTCCTGGCAACTGACTAATAATTGGCTTCCTCAAAGGGCCTGAGCAAACGTCAGGTGTCACGTATGAGTTGCCACTGGTTTACATTGAAGTTACACAGGGGTGTCCCCCTATCCGCTTGAATCATCAAGAAATCAGTGATGGCTTTTCTCTATTCGTATAGTCGATCCAACATATGGAGGGTGGAATTCTAACGGGTGGAAACATCGCAAATCAGACCATTTTGGGGGATACCGTTCTGACGCTGTAGCTCAAGAAGGGTGTGCTTGGTGGTGTAGGAGTGCCTGAAGTGCATGCAAAGTTTCCTTCCCTTTGTTATGATGTCTTGCAGATGGGGGGAAGACTTCAGAAAACGCTTGACAACTAGGTTGAACACAGGGTGCATGGCTCAGGCTTCCTTGTCACAGCGCAGACAAGATGTTCCCATTGTCAGTCCCCATGGTACCTATTTGCAGTTTTCTTGGAGTAAGCCATGATTTAATTTATTGATTTATGATTTTTAGCAGTTCCTTCCATGTGTGACTCCGTGGCTCAAGACAAACCATGTGAAGAACAGCATGAAACCGCCGTGTCCTGCACACATGGTAGGCTGGAAGGGCACTGAAAAAAATAAATAAATAAAAATACCGAAAAAAAATATTTTGAAAAAACAAAATACAGAAAAAAAAAAAAAATGGAAAAAAGAATTTGTAAAAAAATTAACAAAAGGGTTAAAGGTTGATAATCGGCACACCAAAATAAGAATCACAGAGTGGGTGCTATAGATAGAGCCAGAGTGTCTCACCACCTGACACTCCAAAGCGTCATCTAGTAGGGAATGGGGGTGGATGTAAAGCACACCACACACAAACGAGTTCTTTGCAATTAAAAGTGTATTAAGGTATCAAAAAAGCAATGACAATAATTCTCTGATCATACATGTAGTATTCAAAAAAAAGGATACAGTGAATAATTCTGTACGTATGGATTTCTGGATGTCACCTCAATGTAGAGAAAAAGAAAGGGTCGTAGCATTAGCACTATCATACATAATATGTGCTCTAGCTGCTATATAGGGGTAATAATGTATTACCATCAAGGTCTATGAGGTGATACTATCACGATCCTGTTGAGGGAGCATGGGATGCAGGCTACAAAGTTTCGTCAAGGAAAATGAACTATGAAGGCAGAATCAATGCAAACAGCTTGTAAATGAGATATTTCTGGTCAGTAAAGAACATTTGGTTTGCCCTGCATCATACCAGAAAAGGTCCATACAGTATACATATATAAGTGCACAATGTAGTCATAACGTGAACAGCAATGATCATAAAATACAAATGGAAGATATTACCAATTGGTAGCAATTCAAACCGTGATGGCAGTGTACATGCCAACGTTTCGGGGCCCTCTGCCCCTTTCTCAAGGCCTCCGATACCTGTGTTACCTCAAAGCGTGCCTCTTATTCTTCCCCCCTGGCCAGCCAGTGTGGCGTTTCCGGGCGCACTTGTGGAGCGCAGCCCGGAACGTCACTTCCGGTTCCGGGGTCCCGGCTGATGTCACTTCCGGCGCCTGGCTGGTTAGGATGAATCATGCCAACCATCCTTCTACACTGTCTACACCTGGGTCTTCCTCTATATCCTCCCGTCCAGACCTCTCCATGTGTAAACCAAGGAGTAAGTGGACCCCTCCTGCTACTTCTCCTGCTGTAGAAACATTTATTAAACTAATACAAAAAGACGTCCAGAAATTACAGTGGGGCCCTTCCAAACCTTGTCAGACTAAACACGACTTTTCTCGTGCTGAAGAAACAGCACTTAAAGCACTTATGCAGGACCAAACCATTACTATTAAACCGGCTGACAAGGGGGGGCGCCACTGTCATCCTGGATCGTTCATTCTATGACAAGACAGTTAGGTCCCAATTTTATGACACTCAGATTTATCAGAGACTGACCGAAGACCCACTTCCAGCAATACAGAAAAGCATCAATACTCTCATTACAAATGCATTGTCCGCAGACATCATTGACAAGAAACTACACGACTTCTTGATTACGGAATTCCCAATTACCCCTGTTTTTTACATTCTACCTAAGATTCACAAACATCCCACACAACCACCGGGCAGACCCATTGTAGCCAGAACCAAATCTGTCTTCCAGAATATTGCCACATTTCTGGATAAAATATTACAACCACATGTTCTCTCCACACGCTCATTTCTATTAGACACTAGTGACTTCTTAAACAAGATTAGCAACCTAGATAACCTACCTACCCAAACAATTCTGTGTAGCATGGATGTATCATCCTTGTATACATCCATTCCTCACGACATAGGCATAGCAACTATATCATCGATTCTAGACAAAACAGGAGACTCCGCAGGATTCAAACAATTCTGTGTGGAACTATTAACTATCATACTCACCAAGAACTATTTCCACTACGATGGAGTATTACCTGCAGCTTCAGGGCATGGCAATGGGCCCCAACGTAGCTCCAGCATATGCCAATCTTTTTATGGACCGATTCGAGCAACAGCATGTATATACAGATACGGCCTATGCCAACCATATACCATTCTGGGCACGCTACATAGACGACATCTTTTTCTTATGGCACGGCCCAACAGAATCCCTTCTAGAATTTGTGGGTGACACAGCAGAGTCAACCATATTCTTTACACTAGAATTCAGTGACAAACAAGTGCATTTCCTAGATGTTCAAGTCTCCATTCAAAACAAAAAAATACATACTGATCTATACAGGAAAGAAACTGATCGCAACACATTCTTACACTTCGACAGCTTCCACCCCGCAAACATGAAGACTGGATTACCATAAAGCCAATTCATCAGATTAAGGAGAATAATCTCAAATTACCAGGTTTATCTAGAAAGAGCTGACACTCTCCTTAATGAATTTCTCGTACGGGGATATCCCCGAGACATATTGTAGACTGCCAAAATGAAGGCATTTGCTCAACCAAGAGACTCACTATTAGCCTTTAAACCAAGGAAATCCAGCAATTGGAATGTCACCACGAATCGAGCAAATCATCTGTAACCATTGGCATATATTAACGAGTGACGAACGCCTTCAATCCACCTTCCAATCACCTCCCATGTTTGTACGCAAACGTCTCAATAACTTGAGAGACAGATTGATTAGAGCAGAGGCTGAACGCCCCAGGGCACCGACTACACCACAGACATGGCTCAACTCTTTACCTCCAGTTAAGGGCATGTTCCCATGTGGCCATTGTGCCCAATGTGGATTTGTCACCAGAGGTAATCAGTTCACGCATCCGCACACAGGTTACAAATATACTATTAAAACATTTTTCAACTGTAGTTCAGATCACGTTGTTTACTTAATTAAGTGTCCCTGCGGACTAGCATATGTGGGGAAGACCATTCGGGCTCTACGCCTGCGCATTAGCGAACACCACAGTGCTATCAGCAGGTGCAATCTAGATTCTCCCCTTACCCGGCATTTTCTAGAAATGGGTCACCAGGTATCACAGCTGCGGTTTCAGGCTATTGACCAAGTACCACCCCCAACCAGAGGGGGTGATAGGAACAAAATTCTCCTTAGGCGTGAACTATTCTGGATCCAAACAATCCAAACCAAGTTCCCCGAAAGGCCTGAGTGAAGAATTGGATTACTCCCCCTTCTTGTGAATCTTTCTAGATTCTACACCTGGTACACTTCATCGCATACAACATGACCCTTCGCAATCTGGGATGTCCGGATTGGGATACCCAAATGACTGACTGACTGATACTACATCACCCATATTCCCTAGCTATACTCCACATAGTCTTTCAGGATAAACATCTTCCGTTACACGATTAGTCTCATTTTTTTACACGACTAGCTTCATTTTATAATTTACTGTTGATCTCCCAAGGGGCATCCCATATTGCCGGATATCTCACATAGAGAATAATAGGGATATATATCCCCGAATATCTAACCTCGTTTCATATCTTACAGGACATACGCTTCCCTTAGATCTCCATCCTGCTACCAATCACCCCTAGTGACCATCTGGGCATCATCTTCCTAGTTCCTCTTGGGACCTTTTTCCCTGCGAGGTAACTCATTTATGACAGTTTCACTACAGTTCACTAATAAACAGATTAGCATATAACAAGGGATCTCCCAGGGCAGGACAGAACTAGGACACCTTAGCCCAGTCCGACGAGGAGAGATAATCATTTTTTTCTAGTATATGACTAAGGGCATCCCAACTAGGGGGATCTAGGATATTTAATACCAACTCTTCTAGCCTTGTTTGGTCTTATGCTTCATCTAACAGTTAGAGGGCATCCCTCTTCAGGGCATATGGCTGCCACCTCCCACTTATATGAGGTACTTTTGACGCGACACCCCTTATACAGTTATATGAACAATTGATATGCTATGCCCACATACATTCAAACCATAGTCGGGATGTACTGGTTGCTCACTCTGTTCAAGGGTTACACTCAGCAGTGATCGCTATTTTTTAATCTTTATTTTAACAGTTGTTTGTCTGTAAAATAATGTCTGCTTCTCTTTTAGACCGATTTGGTGCCATCCACTCGACTGCACATCGCATACTACTTCCCCTGATAAGAAGAAGATAAGACAACCCCCCAGCGACATCCCAACCTTTCATGCGGCCTATTCACTTTATTGATTTCTCTATACCATTACCTGACATACGCTCCAGCGATACGCAGCCTCTGGCGACAAGAGCCCCGTGCGCTGACGAAATTTCCGCCACTGGTTGGCATGATTCATCCTAGCCAGCCAGGCGCCGGAAGTGACATCAGCCGGGACCCCGGAACCGGAAGTGACGTTCTGGGCTGCGCTCCTCGAGCGCACCCGGAAACGCCACACTGGCCGGCCAGGGGGGAAGAATAAGAGGCACGCTTTGAGGTAACATGGGTATCGCAGGCCTTGAGAAAGGGGCAGAGGGCCCCGAAACGTTGGCATGTACACTGCGATCACGGTCTGAATTGCTACCAATTGGTAATATCTTCCATTTGTATTTTATGATCATTGCTGTTCACGTTATGATTATATTGTGCACTTATATATGTATACTGTATGAGCTTTTTCTGGTATGATGCAGGGCAAACCAAATGCTCTTTACTGACCAGAAATATCTCATTTACAAGCTATTTGCATTGACTGCCTTCATAGTTCATTTTCAACAGGATCATGATAGTACCACCTCATAGTCCTTGATGGTAATACATTATTACCCCTATATAGCAGCTAGAACACATATTATGTATGATAGTGCTAATGCTACGACCTTTTCATTTTCTCTACATTGAGGTGATCAAACGCTCCTGGTGACATCCAGAAATCCATACGTACAGAATTATTCACTGTATCCTTTTTTTTTAATACTACATGTATGATCAGAGAATTATTGTCCCTGCTTTTTTGATACCTTAATACACTTTTAATTGCAAAGAGAACTTGTTTGTGTGTGGTGTCCTTTAGATCCACCCCCATTCCCTAAAAAATTAACAAAATATTTAAAAAAAAGACAAGGAAAAAAATACAAAATACAAAAACATAAAAAAAAATAAAAAAAAATATATTTAAAAAAAATACAAATTATTAAAAAAAAGATGAAAAAAAATACAAAATTAACCAAAAAAATATATTATTATATATATTATATATATTATTATATGTTATCGTTACTATGTTATATGTTATTGTTATTATGTTATATGTTATTATATGTTATTATTATAAATGTGTTCAAATAAGATAAATGTTAACAATTAATATGTAATTGACAATTAGGCACTTTTTTCTGTGACACCATTGCTAAGTGCAAGTGCACTGTCACAGGCACAACGGCCTAGGAGCGTGGAGGCCACAGCAGAGGGACCTGTCCAAGTTGCTCTTGTGATTGTGCAGGAACCACAATCACCCAGTGGGCCTTAAAGTATATGTATTGTCCCTGATCGTAGTTACAGCTCCAGACATAGGCACTGCCATGCACTTTGGTACACACTGACAGGCTAAAGGACTGGCCCACCTTCTGTTCAACAAAATTGTACAGGGCTGGTACTGCCTTCTTTGCAAAGAAATGACAGCTTGGGACTCTCCACCTTGGCTCGGCGCAAGCCATCAGTTCTCTGAAAGGTCCACCACCTCAAAAGGGAGGGACTGCAGCACCCGCAACTTATACAGGAGCACATTTAGCTTCTGCGCGTTGGATGAGTGAGCACATACTGTTGTCTCTTGGACATGGCTTGGCCAATGGACTGCTGGCGGAATGACTGACTCGGATTAAGAGGAGGAGGAGCATCTGGAGTGACATAGGATGGGTATGACCCACAGGAGGTGGAGGAGCCTTGGCTGGCTGGAACAGGGAGCGGCGTGCCATTGGGTAATGCAGCAGGCTGGACCACCACTTTGGAGCCAACTCTCCCAGGCCGCTCTATGGTGACACTGTAAATGTTGACGCAGGGCTGTGGCGCCAACATTGGGACTCTGGCCACACTTCGCCTTCTGCCTACACATCTTTCATATAGCCATGTTAACCTCCTGCGGATGCTTGATGAAAAACTGCCACATCGCCGAGTAGCTGATTTTCCTACCAACAGTCCGCACTAATTCAATGCTGCTGCCGCTGCCACCAACTCCAGGGACCCTCTTCCACTACCTCCTGGGAAGGTAGCCTGCCGCGCAGCAAGTGGTCTACCCCAAGCACATTTGCCCCCATACTTTCCCCTTCTGCCACCATGCTGACCGCTAAATCTGTCACTCTCCATCACTCCAAGCCTTTTAAAGTGCCCTCAAAACTCACTGATGTCCTCCTCAGGTTCCTCAACAGTGTCTGCTTAAGAAGCCAAAACGCTTGCAACACCACCTCTCACGAAACTCTCCTCATCACTACCTACTTAGTGGAAGAAGTGGCGAGTGCTCCTCCACTCCTTGGCTGGGCAGTAGCTGCTGATTTTTCAAATTATCAGATCGTCCTCACTGTATAGTGGAGCTGAACCCAAAGCATAAGATATAACCGACAGTTGACTAGGGGTGTCAGATGTCACTTGTGATGAAGTGGATGATCGTGTTAACCAATGGATGACGGCAGATGGGTTGCTGGTCAAGACACGACTTCCTCTCACTGAGACTCCTGCTGCCACTTACCCCTACTCTGCTGGACCTCTGCTTGATGAATTTAGGCCTCTGCAACTTCTCTGTGCCCATCCTGGCACTTCTCTGACTGACATACTTAGTGTGTATATGAGGGGAGGACAAAACACCACATTATACTTAAAACAAGATTTGTTGATAACAGCAGCAGGTGTGTAACTATCTATGGCCTTTCACTAAGTAGTAACTAGGCCCTGAAGACTTTAACAGGAACAAAGTGATGAAACTCTTAGATGTACGTATGTGATGCTCTGATGAGGGCAATTCAATGTGCTCCAGTTCGCTTGAAAATGTTTTTTTGAAAGACTGGTCTGCATGGAAATGAATCGGGCATGGATCAGCCAAAATTTCCACCCACCAATGCCTGATGCATCAGAGTAGATTGATCATGGTGCCAGACCAACACTAAAGAAAAATGGATAGTGCAAAACAGATTTATGGGACTGCTCTCCAGTTACAGACACTCCTCCACATCAGACCACAAGAAATTATTGAGGAAATGCTTTACGCTAATCTTAATTTTTATTAATATTCTTAGGATAAGATATATGTGCCCAAAATCTGTATATGTTCTCTTCATGCTGCTGCCAACTCCAGGGTATGTCTTTCAGGCAATATATGGGCTCCTAATGCTGCTGCCAACTCCAATGTGGTTTTCAGGCAATATATGGGCTTCCTATGCTGCTGCCAAATTCAGGGTGTATTTTTCTGGCAATATATGGGCTCCCTATGCTGCTGCCAACTCCAGGGTGTGTTTTTTCAGGCAATATATGGGCTCCCTATGCTGCTGCCAACTCCACTGTGTGTCTTTCAGGCAATATATGGGCTCCTAATGCTGCTGCCAACTCCAATGTGTTTTTCAGGCAATATATGGGCTCCTAATAATGCTGCCAACTCCAATGTGCTTTTCAGGCAATATATGAGCTCCCAATACTGCTGCCAACTCCAATGTGTTTTTCAGGCAATATATGAGCTCCTAATACTGCTGCCAACTCCAATGTGTTTTTCAGGCAATATATGGGCTCCCTATGCTGCTGCCAAAATCAGGGTGTGTTTTTCAGGCAATATATGGGCTCCCTATGCTGCTGTCAAATTCAGGGTGTGTTTTTCAGGCAATATATGGGCTCCCTATGCTGCTGCCAACTCCACTGTGTGTCTTTCAGGCAATATATGGGCTCCCTATGCTGCTGCCAACTCCAAGGTGTGTTTTTCAGGCAATATATGGGTTCCTTATGCTGCTGCCAACACCAGTGTCTTTTTCAGGCAATATATCGGCTCCTAATGCTGCTGCCAACTCCAGGGTGTGCTTTTCAGGCAATATATGGGCTCCTCATGCTGCTGCCAACTCCAATGTGTCTTTCAGGCAATATATGGGCTCCCTATGCTGCTGCCAAATTCAGGGTGTGTTTTTCAGCCAATATATGGGCTCATCATGCTGATGCCACCTCAAGGCTCTCTAATTGTGCCGCTCTGCGACAGCGAATCTAATAGCGATGCCTGTGATCTGCATGTCATACTTCTTTAAAATATTATTTCACTAACCCAGCATGCATACATTCTGCAAAACAAGCAAAACATTCTGCAAGCCTATGGAGGCTTTCGTAAAGCCCAGAAATAGCCATTTTTAATAGCGATTTGTCGCGAATAAATTCAGACCGAAACTAATTTTTCGGAAAATGTTTCAAAAGTTCGCTCATCTCTAATAACAATACTGCAGAGGGTGCCCAAACTACCCCCTTTTTCTAAGCCAACAGAGTCTCACACTTGCACTCACACTATTATCATTTTAAAGTCAATGTTTTTATTGTAGCATATTACAAAACAAAATTAAAAACCTTAAAAACCACATCCCAGTAGTGCATGCTAGTTTATTTATTAAGGATATATATTTAATATCAGGTACTGATACCGAACCCCAACACCAATTTGGCATTTTGCAGGCTTCGGAGTAGTGGTACTGTTTGTGTACAATTATATTATTGGCCACAATGCCATTGGTAGAATTATAGGCACAAAAGTTTTTTAGTGTGGATGTGCAATAAACTAATAACATAATTTAACCCAAAGAACTTTCGGTTGGAAAGTGTTGAAGGACAGGGGGACCCTCAGTAATCTTACCCTAATTGAACAAGTATTAGCACATGCCCCTTTCACATATAACAATTACTGTACTCTGCAGGCTATTGTAATAGTATTTATTTATACAGCTAGAATTGTACTAGTTTACTGTCTATTAATTACACTTAATAAATACCAGTGCCCTGTGCTCTGAATAACAATTGAAGTGAAAACTGTCGTGCTTTATAGACTGCTGTATCTGTGAGTGGCATATACTGGGTGAGTGGCCACTGTGAATCTGTAGGTTTAGTGGTTAATTTGTAGATGACATTGGAGTCAGGAGTTTTCAGCTATTGGGATGACAGGTCAGAGTGTTCAACCTGTTTTTTTAAAAAAAACAGGGATACTGTACTGCAGTGTTTTTCTTTTTTTTTTCTTTTTTTTGCAACCTCCTAGAAAGAGGAAGTTAAAACCAAGTACCCGCAAGGCGGGGAACAATTATAAATATTTCCTTAATAAGAAGAAACAGGCACCAAAGTACTTTTAACCCTTTAAGTGTCAGACTACCTAGAGTTTTTTTTACCATCTATTGCCAGACCATTTTTCACTATTTTGTGCTACACATGTTCAACCATGATTTTTGAAGGGATTTCCCAGGAAAATTTTATTTTTTTTCAGCAGAGGCTGGGTTGTTGTTTTCATTTGTTTGTTTGTTTGTCATTTTTATGTGTATTCTCAATATTTTGGGGTGAAATATGCAAAAATATAAAAACATTTTTTTTACAATTTTTAGTATTTATTTGTAATAAAATTGTAAGTTTTTCAATAAATGCTATTGTGTGTGAAATCTCAATTTCTCCCGTTGCTACTACATATGTATCTGTAGACATCCTTTCCTGCCCAGGAGACTCCCCCAAACTAAAACAGCGCTTTAGGAGATTTTCAGATAAAATACAACTATGCTATGCGCTATGCACACCTTGCAATTTTCGAGAAAAACAACCCTTTACATTAGAAAAACCCCTAACAAAATATTCTCTGGAAGTACTCACCTCAAGCATTCTAGGAGTACCAGGCTTGTTGATGTGGCCACAGTTTTCTGGAAGTAATCCCTCAATGAATACTTTGGTTGCACAGAGTTTCCCAAAATAAGAATAAAAAATTAGAATCAAAGCCACATTTGCCCAAAAAAAAACAATATGCAAACAAGAAAAATGAAATCTGAAAAAGCCAGGTCTCCCGAACAGAACAATACCCAACATGCATAGGCACTGCCAAGGGAATAGTTGCCAAACACCCCAAAGTAAAGCATGCATGTAACGGTACTTTTACTTGAAAAATTCAGCTCTGCAGACAAAGTGTGCAACATGCACTTTTTCTACCAAAACAACCCTTTACATTTGGAATACCCCCCACAAACCATATATTCCCTGAAAGCACATACGTTAAGCTTTCTAAGCATACCCAGCTTGTTGTAGTGGGCTCGTCGTTTTAGAAGCAATCCCTCCAAGAATTATTTGGTTGCACAGGGTTTCCCTAAAAATTGCATTAAAAAGCAAAATAAAAACACATTTTCCTAAAATATCAATATGCAAACAAGAAAAAACAACACCACTTTGATGTGTAACTGTGATTTTTGCAGGAATTTCCAGGAAAATATATATATATTATTTTTTACTGCAGAAATGAAATGTATTGTTTGGAGGTGAGCAGCTGAAATTTTATCTGACTTGTGCATCGACATAATTAGTCTGGACGAGAGGGGGATCTGGCGGTGAGAGCTGCTACATTGCTTTCTGGAAATGTATGTACATAGCCTGTCTTTTATGGAACTTTGTGAGTGCATTTTCATTATTAAATCTGGTTTTAGCCTTTAAGGTGTTGCACTAGATTTTTCTCTTATAATTTTTTTTTTTTTTTTCAATTATAGTTTTTATTGAAATAAAAACAGAGATAAACAGCGTAGGACTACAGATAGAATATTTTCCATACTGCGCAAAGGGTCATATCAGAGTGCCAATAATTAGCTAGTGTACAAAAGTAAATGACCATCATATGCAAAACACTGACAGATATTATCCGTGGAGATAGAACACTTCTCAAGCAGCATCAAAAGAAGAGTTTAGAGAAAAAACAAAATGAAAAGTGTGTAGTAGAAGGAAAGAAAGGGGGAAAGAGGGAGAAAAGGAGAAGGATGAAAGGTGGGTTCCGAGCCTCCGTTCGTATCATGGGTGGAAACAAGGCGGGCTTCTAGATTATAAGAAGAACACAGTTGAGACCTCCCGGATGAAAGTGAGTAATCCAGCCTTCCCAGGTGGACAGGAAGGGGGCCAAATCCCCCTTTATGGTGGCCGCCATTTTCTCAAACAGCATGACCTCATTAACCCGGGTAATAAGGGTGCCCCGGGGAATGACTTGTTTCTTCCACGACTGGGCAATAATCAATCTGGCTGCCGTAGTGATGTGATTTATGAGATCAAACTGGGTTCTTGTGCAATCAGGGGGTTTCAGGTTAAGGAGGGACAGCTGGGGGGTAATGTTCAGCTTTAGACCAGGGGCCTTATTAATAACATAAAGGACTTGGATACAAAATTGTTTCACTACCCTGCACTCCCACCAAGTATGCAAGTAAGTACCGGGGAGCCCGCAGCCTCTGAAGCAATCCCGCGGATAGGAGGGGCAGAATTTGTGAATTCTTTCCAGAACGAGGTACCATTGAAGGAGGACCTTGGTGTTGACCTCCTGGGCACCGACATTTAGATAACCTGCGAAAGAGTGTGTCCATACTGCCCTCCAGTCTCCGACAGATAGGGTTATATTAAGGTCATCACTCCACTCTTATAATTTTTTTACATGCCTTAAACCTGGAGTGCACCTATTATCTTGTAAAGCTATTGGATTATTTATCATTTTCCTGGCATATTTTGGAGAGTGCAAGATCTTTTGTCCACATTACATGAAACATTGGAGTAATCCCCTGGACATACTGTGAAGATTTTATGAGCTGATATATTGTTTGGCATTCGCATAAGAGTGTTCTGGTAAGCACCTTATTCAGACGGTGGCGGATCACAGTGTGTTTGATCAACACTCGGGAATTGAAATATTTGACTTTTGACATTTTGAACTTTGAGCTTGTTTTGTATACTTTCCCTGTGTTTAATCATCACTTGGGGACTGAACCATTTGCCAAAGATTTCAAGCTCTGCGCTTTGTTTATATCTATATCTATGTTTGTAAAGGAGGGGTGAGGGGCCCTTTCATTTGCACGTTGAGCTTGCACTTCATTTCATTCTGTAAGCAGCGCGGTATTGTTTTGTCATTATTGTTTGTAATTGTTCTACTGTTTTTTTCAAATATTTTTGAATAAAAAAACAAAAAAAAAAGATATTTTTTTAGAAAATTGTCTTTTTTATTTTATATAAAACATTTTTTTTATCAAAGAAAACCATATTGCATGTGAAAGCCCCATTTCTCCCGATTACAATGATATCACATATGTATTAGTAGCCCCCCATTCTTGCGCAGTAAACCCCTCAACCTGAAAAGAACACTTTTTAACATTTACAAAAAAAAAAATACAATTAATATCCACACTATAAAGGGTTAAACCACAAAAACAATTGGCGTAGGGTCCTCCGTCCCGGGGGGGGGGGGGCAATTTTTGGGGAATTTATAAGGGTTAAAGTCCACAAAAAAAAGACGTGGGGTCCCCCCTACACAGCATAACCTGCCCGGGGACTGCCCAGCTATGTAGGGCTTGTAGAAGAGGATGCATGGGCCAGGCTCCGTGGCCCACTGCCCTGCAGGCTACAAGCCCCACAGGCTAAATAGTCCCTGACCCTTCTGCCCCCCTCCCTCGGGCTTTGAGGAGGCAGGTAATAGGGGGGATAGGGGTTGATGCCAGGGGAATTGCCAGCCTCTAAGCCTTGTGAACGGGTATAGGGGTCTCATAGACCCCTTACCAGCTCACAAAGGGTTAAATGTACAAAAACACACACATACAGGAAATAATACTTACCTCCCATCCACAAAGGGTTAAATGTAAAAACAAACACACACACACACACACACACACAAACAAAATAATACACACCTCCCATCCATCTTGCACTGTGTCCCTAGCAAATAATTCTGGCTTCTGCTCTCTTGCTGGAAGCCTTTTAGACCTGCTGGACGACAGAACATAAGGGGTTAATGAAAAAAAATGACATAGGTTCCCGCCTACCCTGCATAACCAGCCTGGGATCAGCTATGCAAGGCTTGTAGAACAGGGCGCAGGGGCCAGACCCTTCTGCCCCCCCAGGTTTTGGGGAGACAGGTAATTGGCGGGGGTTGGGGGTTAATGACAAGTCACCCGCTAGCTGCAGGTTACTTGCCAGCCACCGAGCCTTGTGAACTGGTATAGGGATTTCATGGATCCCTTTCTAGTTCACAAAGGGTTAACTGTGAAAATAGACACACACAGATGCAGAATTACTTTTAGTTTTTTTCTTTAGTCACCTCCGATCCTCCGCTGTCCCCCAACGATCATGTCCTCTGCCGGGTGATCAGTGGAGGGGGGCTGGGGGGGCAAGATCACAGCCCTCTCGCCCCTCCAACCTCCCTCCGCCAATCATCCGGATTGTCTCGGGGCAGATGAGAAATGCCAGCTGAAGGGTGACGTCATAGATGACATCTCTGTTCCACCCCCAAAGGGTGGGGCTAGCAGCTGATGACCCAGGATGTAAGGAAGAGGGTGATTTCTCGCCCTCGCCTCAAAACAGAAGAGCCTGAGGGGGGGCGATTGGGGGTCCCCCTGGTAAAGAGGGGACCCAGTGGGAGGGATCGCTGCTGCAGGTGAGTAAATGTCATTTATTTTACAGCTGTCAGCGGTGGGAGGAGGGGGGAACATCTCTGAGTACCACCTGGGGTACGTGTACCGCAGGTTGTAAAACAGATCTGTGCTGTATCAAAGTTTGCTTTTCAACACATGTTTGTGGCAGGTGTATCATCACATAAGCAATTGAGATTTATGGAGAACCTCAGAAGAGTTGTTGCTCATCATGCAAGCAGAGGTTACGAAATGATCTCTAAAGATTTTGGACTTCACCAATCCACAGTCATACAAATGTGTACATAGGGAGGAAATTTAAAACCATTATTACCTAGGAGATAATGGCAAGAGCAAGGCATATAATAGTCCACAATGTCACAAAGGAATCCTAGGCAACTAAAGGCTTTTCCCACATTAGCTAATGTTAATGTTCATGAGCTCACCATCAGGAAAACAACAAACAAAAATGGTGTGCATGACTGGTTTGCAAGGAGAAAGCGATGGCTCTCCAAAATGAACTTAGCTATCTCTCTGAAGTTTTCTAAAATAAAAAAGCTGTTGGACCAATGTTTTATGAACATGTTTGACCAAAATGTTAAATATGAAGCATTATGTTTTAAAAAATGAAAACACTGCATCCAGCATTACAAAAACATATTTCATCTTTGAAACACAGTTCTGGTAGTATCACCATTTGGGTGTGTTATTCTGCATCTGTGCCAGAAAGACTTGCCATCCTTAAAAAATCAATGCTGCCTACTTTTTGGTTTTATTCTCTCCTTTTTTTTGCATTTATTTGCTGTCCATTGCTAAGCAGATATTGGGAGTTATAAAATAATGCTTAGAGCGAAAGTACCTGGTGCTGCTTCCTTGCCTTTGTTCAAATAAGACAACACCAATCTAGCGTCAGAAAAAACATTTTCTGTGCCACTGCATATTTCAAGGCACTGATGCTAGAAATCCTTAACACAAAAAATGAACCTGCACAACCAAACTAATAATACTAGTGGGATGTAATGTGCCAACCTGGTGTCTCTACATAAGACTGAAATACAACACAAAAGTGCCGCAAACCAGACATAACCCAAGGTCGGCACCAATCACCCCATACAATCACCACTTAATCACATAAGAAGTATCCAAAGTGAATTTTTATGACATTAAAAACATCACAAACAACATACAAAATATAAATAAAAAGACAATTAGGGGCATTCCAGTCTTGGAGGCCGATTCATTAATAGCGCCAGGTAGCGACAGATGAGCGACAGTAGCGGTATTTTCACAGTGCCCGCTAGTATTCGCTGTGCTTGGCCGTTGTTCGGTTGTTGACAGCGACTCAGTCGGTGTGCGGTAATGTTGAATACGGGGTTAGGAGTCGCTGTTTGACAGGTTCCGCGCTGTATGGGAGCGCATGACAGCGAATGGCCATAGAGAACGGCTCCCAGCATATTCATTAACAAATCACGCTCAAAAAATTCTCGCGCTGTGAAATGCTTGTTTAAACCCCAGAGCGCTGGCTGCGATGGGTTAAAAGTAGTTTTTTAACCCCCAAACAACCATATTTTTGGGAAAAAAAAAAAAAAGTTTTTCAAAACATTTTGTAATATGAATACATTAATATCAGACCTGTAATATCAATTCTGCAGATTTTTTTTTTTTTTTTTTTACCTTAAAAAAATATCTAACATTGCAGAAGTGGTCACAGAATTTTTGACATTTCAAAAAAAAAAAAAAAAATACATTAATAGCAATTAATTTAGAATATTTAAAGATTGCTCCATTGAAATGCATTGGAGAGCGCCAGGTAGCGAGAGGTCATACCTGTCGCTGTTCAAGGTCGCTCGCTGGCGCTGTGGGGTGAGGCTGGAATAATGATGAATGATTCGCTATCTGGCGCTCTGTCAGTCGCTAAGCAGGATCGGCTTGATAAATGTGTGATTGCGGAGGGGAGCCGGCGTTCTCGTGGCGGTGACCGTCATTACCGTTCGCTCACCATTCGCTACCTGGCGCTATCCCTTGTTAAATAAGGGCCATAGTAATACAGCATCAGACCCCATAATCCATCCAAATATCCAATAGCAGCAAATCTAGTGACAATTTTGAAAGTCTTATTTACGTTTGCAGACCAGGAGAGGTCACACTATGATCTGAGCAAAAAGATTTAAATTTTAATTGTCCAAAACGCTATATAAACACAACCAAATGAAACCCCATTGAAATGTATGGCAGGGCGACACTGAGCAAAAGGAAATACGTGGCGCTCCTGAACCTAGAGCACAGGTGTTATACACTGAGCCGCCTCTAGCAATACATGTGACACTACATGTGATCCTTCATTCCCCTTATCAGTATGTTGGTTCTCCTCTGCACCCTTTCCATATTTAGGGAGTCCTTTCTATGAACTGGTGCCCAGAACTGGACCACATATTTAAAATGAGGCCAATCAGGTTAGTCAAACAGCAAACTGTACTGGTTGTCACTTATAATGTTATGCATAGTCCCATAATCTTGTATGTAGTCCCTCAAAGCTGAACAAAACCCAGTCCTTTCACTTTCCTGTCTCTTGTTCCATGCCCTCTGTGCATACCGTATTGGGATGCCCCATTGTGTGAAGCCCCCCACCATCACCACATTCAGACTCACCTCTTCCTGAGCTCCTGTCTAATCAGAGCTGCCCTCTGAAGTGATGTAATTTGGCGAGTGACTCTGATTAGAGTGAATGGGGAGCAAAAGCATCCCCTACTGCCCCACGCAATTTTGCCACAATGAACGGCAAGCATGTAATTACCCAGAGAAGACCTAGAGTCTTTTTTAAAATTGCTTTGCGCCAATCTCTGAACTAGTTACTATTGTGTCCAGGGCCTACGCTAGTGGTTGAATTACCTGGGCAAATGCCGGGGCCCCACAGGGGCTGACAGCCTTCCAGGGCTGACGGGCAGCCTGATTTGATTGTGTATCTTTGCTTCTGTGGCAGTGCCGTCTCTTCAAAAGCTCCCCCGCCCCTCCTCTCTACTGTTGCAGTGTCAGGGGGGCTAGTTTTGAATGCTGCGGTTCCCAACACTGTTCCTGCATGCATCAGCTCTTGTCTTTCTTTATGCTTCCCCTAGGCCCCTCAACCCAATACCAGATCACAAATCCTTTATTTGGAGGCTGATTTACTACTAGCGCCACATATTGCAAGATGAGTCTCTGTATAGCGGCGCTTACAGCGACCTCTAGTAGACACTGTAAGCGAGTATCGGGCGCTCTCGGTCACTCTAGTAACCTGGCCGGCATTGATGAATGTGATGTAGGTTTGGCGCTCTAAAGCTGGTCGCTGTAGCATAGAGCGCCAGACACTGTGTGATCAAAGTTTGTGAACACATATACACCAGTAACAAAGCAAAAACACATGGAATGACATTGTGTTAACACAGTGACAATAACCCTTTAGTGCCAAACCTGTAATGACAATTCTGCATAAAAATATAAAAAGTCCAAAAAATGTATAAATGTGTTTGTTTGCAGCCCAGGAGAGGTCCTACATGGCCCTCCTGAGCCTAAAGTGCGGCGCTGTATGCTGAGCTGCCGGTATTAATACATGTGACGCTACATGGTGCTGTTAGAGGCGCTCACCAGATTCGTTTTCTTAAATGTGGTTTTGCGGACGTTGCCTGCCGCTACGAAGCACTACCTTACACTATCGGTTCTTAAATAACCCCCTTAATCATTTTCAGAAGACCAGTAGTGGTGGAGGAAAACTGGGGGTTAAGCAGGGTCTGCGGCTGTATTTACCTCTGCAGCCGGGGAAAATACAGAATCTTCACTCTGTCTCTCCCACCCACTCTCTGTGTGTGACTTGCAGTCATGTGACAGGAGAGGTCAGAGAGAGCAAAATGGAATCTACTATAAAAATACCAGCATAAGATCGGCTGCATGGGAAAGGTGTCGCTAGCTCCCCTCCATTCTGCCTGTTTTCATTTGTACTGTGACTCACAAGCCCATTGTACATTTATGCCCCACAGGTGCTGCTTGTCAATATAATTCAGCACACCCCTTGTGAGTCTAACTAAAGTGATTCTAAAAAAAAAAAAAAAAAAAAAAAATATATATATATATATATATATATATATATATATAAATTATTTTTTTCTCTCGCTCCTTACTGAAGTAAGGAGGCAAATACTCAGCCCTGGGTGTCTGCTGTGGGTAAGTGTGGAAATTCCTACTTATTATCTTATTTTTTTGATGCTCAGAAAAGGTAAAGATAAAAGTGCATTCTACTTTTTTTAAAGTTAGAGGGTATCCACACTTGCTGTGCATATTAAAGTGGAAAGAAACACAGGTTTTATTGGGTTCCCCTAAGGCATCCAAAAGCAGGATGCCCCACTGTGTGAAACCCCCAAACGCTCAGTTCAACTCACCTCTTTCCAAGAACCCGCACATGCGCCATTGGACCGGGAAAAGTGAGTGGTTACCGGCACCCAGGGGGGTTTACACAGAGGAGGAAGCTCAATCTGACAGAGACCCAGCCCAAAGAAGGTTAGTATTGCTTACAAGTGGGATGTGAGAGAGAGTTTTTAGAGATACAGCGAACCTACACCCTCCCATGGACAGACTTCCTTAAACCGGACCTTCAGCATGATTTATTGAAAAGCCCAAACCCTTATAAGACGATTCCCCAGCTTCTAAAATTAATGTATTTTAAGTTTTTAGTCACTTGATTATTATTCTTTCCCCCACCGGGCTGCAACTCTGTTAAGGACTTTAGGATACAGGCTCCGCCATCTTGACTTAGAAGCATCACACATACTGAGTAGAGGAGAGCGGGATAAAGTACAGGGGGCGGGTTATAGCTGTGCTTTGCTCAGAGAGAGCAGAGCTGGGGTCAGGAAAAGGTCAGTGATCCCAGAATGCAGAGTAGCACAGTCAGAAGGCACTTTCTGTTTTCAGGCTGCCTGATGTTCCATAAGTCGCCATCTTGGATGTTTAAAGGCTCATAACATGCAGTAGATGCAGGTAGGATGATTTTTAATGTGAGCAATCTGTATGTGCAGGGTGTGGGAAACATATAAGATAAACTCTTACTCAGAGTGAAGGTCTGCTTTAAAGGTGAACTTGGGGGCTAGAGATCCATGTAAAGATATGTGGAGTGGGGGGGCCAAAAAATTCCTGATGGTGGCCTTGCCTCCTCCTACTGTGTTGGTGTGGATCTGGAGCTGCTGGGGCTGACTTGCAGCTCTCTTCTGATGCTCCCCTTTTCCTCCCCTGCGCTCCCCTCCTCTCCTGTGTCAGAGCTGGGGGATAACAAGTTACTCTGCCGATAAGAAGATGGCAATTGGCTGCAGAAAAGTTGCACCCACCTGGGTTTTGGACTGCATTATGGGGCATCCTAATTTGGGATGACCATGTGTGGGAAACCCATGGGACTGGCTGTTTACTCACCTCAAACTACACTCCCACTGTACATGTATCATCTTATCAGAATATTGTCTTGAAGGCTCCAGGGTCAGCCTCTGGCATTCCCCCGGTGCATTTCAGGGTGCCCCAAAACTCACCATTTCCAAAAGCTCCCCCAGCGAGGTAAACAACACCAGCTTCATCCCCAGCATCTCTGAGCTAAGACGCGCTTCTGAGCCTAGCCATTCAGATAGGTGTGTCCTGAACTATAGAGCACTGGGTATGAGGCTGCTCCAGCTCACTTCTGCCTCGCTATGTGTCTAAACAGAGCCATATTGCTGATCATTAATATGCATGGCATACATCGCTGATTGGATGACAGTGGGATCGGGGAAAGTAAAGTTTCCCTGGGCAATCCAGGGCATCACAAATCAGGATGCCACAGGAACAAGAAGTAAAGCCCAGGAAAGCTAAAATCATGGGTTTTATTCTGCTTTACAGTTGATCTAATCTTGATACAGGATGCCCCACTGTGTGGAACCAACACTGCATGCACTAGAAGGGATGGCTCCATTCAGTCCCTAGCAGCCATGATGCCACATTCATTAAAGCAGACCAAAACCCACATTTTTAACCAGCATCCCCTGACTTGTTCCCCCCATGAGCACCTTTTGCCAATTTTCACTGCTCCTGCATCACTCTAATCCCAGATAATGTTGCCTGTTTCAGCTGTAAAGCTCCGCCTCCTCCATTCATTGCCACTGTTGTGTGTGGCAATGATATCATTGCTACACCTATACAATGACTGATCACCTGCCATCTTACAGAGAGGCGTTTCAAAGAACAATATCCATTTATTATTTTCATTACTTCTAAAGCCTAAGGAGGGAGTATCGGCAGGGGCCTAGGCGAAATGTATTTCACAAGTTCAGTGGGTTTTGGTCGGGTTTAAGAGCAGCCGAAAGGAGCTGAGGATTTTTTGTCACACTCTGTTGCCAGACTACTTTTCACGTTTTTGCGCTACACATGTTCAACCTTGATTTTTGAAGGGATTTCCAGGGAATTTCCAGGAACATTAGTCTGGGCTTCAACATGAAATGTCTTGTTTGGCCTTTTTTTAGTGTATTCTCAATACCTTTGGGTAAAATATGTGCAAAAAAATGAAAAAAATCTATTTTTTACAATTTGTAGTGTTTTTTTGTGATGAAAAATGTAAGTTTGTTAATAAAATATTATTGTGTGTGAAAGCCCTATTTCTTCCGGTTACAACGGTACCACATATGTATTGGTATACACCCTTTCCTGCCAAGGAAACTCCCCCAAACTGAAACAGCAGTTTAGGAGATTTCAGATAGGATACAACTATGCAATATGATTGCATAGTTGTAAGGGGTTAACTTAAAAAAAATGACACAGGGTCCCCCCTCCGGGGGGGGGGGGGGGTGCTCATTTTTTTTTGAATTTTAAGGGTTGAAAACCCTTAAAATCCCCCAAAAATGATGTAGGGTCCCCCTTACCCAGCATTACCGACCCGGACCAGCTATGGGGGCTTGTAGAACAGGGCGCATGGGCCAGCATTCGTGGCCACTGGCCCTGCAGGCTACTAGCCCACATAGCCACTAAGTGGCCCGGGCCCTTCTGCCCCCCCCTGGCCATTGGGGAGGCAGGAAATGGGGGGGCTGGGGGTTATGGCAAGTCACCCGCTAGCCGCAGGTGATTGCCAGCCCCAGAGCCTTGTGAACTGGTATAAGGGTCTCATGGACCCCTTACCAGTTCACAAAGGGTTAAGTAAAAAAAAAGACACCAGACAAAAAATTATTTATTTATTCTTTTTTCACTTATACTTACCTCTGATCCCGTGTCCCGCGCCGCTGCAGATGACACTTGTCGGTAGTGATCGGAGCAGGGAGGGTGGGAGGCAGGGAGATCAGAGCCTCCCTGCCTCCCACCCTCCCTGCTCCGATCGCTACCGACAGAGCCCGGATGATGTCATCCCGCTCCTCCCGGGGCTAGGGGCGGGGCCAGCACCGGCCGAAGAGTACGGTGAGGGCCCGTTGCTGGGTCCTTACCCGAAGAGTGGTAAGTCCAGGGGGGGGGATCAGAGCCCCCCCTGGTGAAGAGAAGACCCGGGGAAAGCGATCGGGATGTCAGGTGAGTTTGTATCATTTTTATTTTTATTTTTTTTTCTTGCAGATGGCGTGGGGGGGAGGGCTATTTCGGGCCCCCTCCTGAAGATCAATAATAGCTGATTATTGAAGAGAATTGCTGGCAGTTTCAAACGAGGGGTCAGGTAAGTCTGTATCTTTTTTACTTTTTTTATGGGGCTCTAAAGTCAGCTACGTGAGTCTTACATAGCTGGCACTTAACGGTTAGAGAGGCAGCTACGTGAGACTCACGTAGCTGGCACTAGAAGGGTTAAAGATCAAGAATATGGGTTATGAGATTCTTTAGGAATTCTTGGGTGATGTCCATCTGGTCCTGGAGCCTTATTCACATTCATTCACACACATTCATAATTTGCTTTTCATTTTGTGCTTTGTCAGCTTCATTTCTTTTGTACATGCTTTATTATCTGCTTTATAATTTTCGAATATTACTACTTAACTTTGTAATTTTTAAATGCCTTTATCCTGTACTTTGTTGCCCGTTTTGCCGCAGGTATCAGCCAAATAGATTTAATTTTAGTTGCTTATACTTGTTACCTAAAGGAATACAATCTACAATGTTGGTACTCAAAATGGATTAAAACACTCCCAATTGGCATCTGTATCCTTATTTATGAACAGCTCCCAGTTCCAATGTGCTGGAGTGCAACTTTGAACCCAGGGGAAGCCCCTGCCATACAGGGCCAAGCTTCCCATAGCCTGGCTCTGTGGAAGAAGCTTCCTCAACTAAGGGGGGCCTCGTTACAAATGGATATAGGTCCCCTTTAAATCTGTTTTCATCAACTTTCAAGTTGCTGATTATGAAGCTCAGAACCACTCAGTTGTACTACTGTACTGACAGCCATCACTGTAGACCTGTCACACATTGGGGCCGTGTAAAGGGGCTGGGGATGCCATGCAGACGCACCTTAAATGATATCTATACTACTACTGTCTAGTCATCATTTGAGCAGCACCCACAGACTAAAGCTACCCCAGCCCCGGCCTGTGTCTACACTGGTTGATTATAAGGCTGTATACTGTAGTATAGAGCCATCATGCTGCCCCCCCCCCCCCCCCAAAAAAAAATGCTGTGCTTATACAGTAAGAAATCACTTCACACAAACACATACAGAGATTTGAAAATGGTGCTACCAACATTTTAATAAGCACCTTAATTATCCTGATGTGCATATTTGGGGCACTCATCATCCTGCAGAGGAAACAAAGAAGACAACTTTGTTCTGAAATGAATAGCTGTGGTTCCTTCTCCCTGTGTTGCGCTGCTCTGCCCCTAGTGGCCGGATGAATTGACGCTGCTCATCAGCATACAGGATGCCTTATCATGGCATTCCCCATCACCCTGTCTGCCAACGAAGTATAATTTGCTGTTTTGTCCAACACCCAGGAGGGATCAGCCCAGGAATCTATAAGATTCCCGGGCCGATCAGATCCCTCCCCACGAGGCATCCGAAATCGGGATGCCCGCTGTGTGAAACCCTGCAGGACCTTACCTTATACCCGTTCCAACGGCGCATGCGTGAGCCGCGGCCGCATCTCGCGCTTCTCTCTAGCAGGGCGCGCACCCGCGCCGGCCGTTTGTGAATGGCCGGCGCGGGCGCGCTCCCTGTTAGAGGGAAGCGCGAGATGCGGCCTCCAGCATGCTCAGAGCCGCTGTGATTGTCCGTCGCTTGTCCGTACATACCACAGCAGCTCTGAGCGCTCTGATTGGACAAGCACTTGCGTAGGAGCGGGGTGAGATGAGTTTTTTAGGGCGATCTGGGGGGTTTCACGATCGGGGTACCCCGCGGAAGTGGACCAAAACCCAGGATAGTGAAAATCCTGGGTGTTGGTCCACTTTAAATGCTCCCTGCGGAGCCCGGGCACCCCTAGGCACGTTGCCTAGTGGCAAATACGACCTGCTTGTGGGTGTGAATCTGCATCCCAGTAAGCTTTTTATTTTCATTTTAACACACCAAAAAGTGCAAAAAACATTTTTGTTTTAATTTTTACCCAGAAGAATCCACTGCACTTGCAATAAGGATTTTTTACCAGTGAGGTACAAACTTTTTCTGATGTAGTAAGGAAATGTTTTTTAAAGGTTTAGAAACAACAGCACCCGATGGGCTATTCAGAAACAAATTACCAAATAATTCTGCTTAGCCCATAGAGGGGTGTTTCCAAACATAAAACAATATATCCTCATAGGAAGAAATTCTGTATAGCACTTGTAAAAAGGCCCCATCACAGGTTAGAAAAAAGTTTGGTAAAGTGGACCAAAACCCACGTCTATTGGCGTGGGAATCTATAAGATTCCTGGGCCACTTGATCCCCCCCCCGGGGCACCCAGAATTGGGATACCCTGCTGCTTGAGACCCCCCAGGTCCAACGGCACATGCACAAGCAGTGCTGCATCACCTCTATCCCTTTAGCAGGGCACGTGCCCATGCCTGGCATTTGTAAATGGCAGATGCGGACACGCTCCCTGTTACAGGTTAGCGGGGTTGCTGTGCTGGCGCGTCCAGCTGTGCTTGGCGCCGTTCGGCTAGACTCGGCTTCTTAGATGAGCCAATCACAACGTTTTTGTCACAGGAGCTCTATATTTTGTGCTGGTGACCAAATTTTTACCTAGGGTAATTAACAATAAAAACTATTTAAAATGGATCCTTGCTTTATTATATAAAAAAAACTAAGAAGATAATGTGTGCAGGGCCGTATTTGCTGTAAGGCACAGCTAGGCACGTGCCTAGGGCGGGGCTTGAGACTAGGGGCGGGCTAACCGCAGCACAGCTGCAGTGGTGTTAATGATATATATATATATTTTTTTAGATCATTGGTGGTTAGTGGAGATGGCCAGTACACAATCGCGCGCCCCCCCCACCTCCCCTCTCGGTGTGCAGGACTCCCGATCTCTGTCCCCCCTCCGTCCCTTCTCCACTGTCACACGGAGCTCTCCTGCTGCCCTCTCCATGACCCCGTCCTGTGAGGAGATTGCCGGAGTGACTGCTGACACCCTTTGTGTGCCAGCAAGGATGCAGCTCTCTCTGCTGTGTGACACCCTGTAAGTTCTCAGGTAACTTTTGTCTGTCTCGCTGTCATCTCTTTTCCTGCCTTTCTTTCTGCAGTCACTTGCACTGCTCTGTGTGTGTCTATCTGTCTAACTCCCTGGACTTTCCTCTTGCTGTCTCTTTTCCTGCCTTTCTTTCTGCAGTCACTTGTGCAGTCACTCTGTATCTCTCAGTCTGTCTAACTCCCTGGACTTTCCTCTTGCTGTCTCTTTTCCTGCCTTTTTTTCTGCAGTCACTTGTGCAGTCACTCTGTATCTCTCAGTCTGTCTAACTCCCTGGACTTTTCTCTTGCTGTCTCTTTTCCTGCCTTTCTTTCTGCAGTCACTTGTGCAGTCACTCTGTATCTCTCAGTCTGTCTAACTCCCTGGACTTCATCTTGCTGTCTCTTTTCCTGCCTTTCTTTCTGCAGTCACTCTGTATCTCTCAGTCTGTCTAACTGCCTGGACTTTCATCTTGCTGTCTCTTTTCCTGCCTTTCTTTCTGCAGTCACTCTGTGTCTCTCAGTCTGTCTAACTCCCTGGACTTTCCTCTTGTTCTCTCTCCTCTCACTGATTCTAGTTCTGTCTTTTTTCTCCATCTGGCTGCACATTCTGTCTTTCCCTCTCTTTCTGTCTCTATTTACACTTCTTTTTTCCATGCACTCTTTTTTTTTGTCCCTGTTTTCTCTCTGACTTTCTGTCTCTTGCTCTGCACCCTGATCTCTCAGAGCCAGGGGACCAGAAGTCACAACATGCCCTGCAGCATCTTTTATCTTTATTTTCAGGGCTGGCTGTTCCTCATCGCTGGGCGATCGATTACCCTGTCGTGTGAAACCCACAGATTCTGCACAATCTACTAGCAGTCCCATGGCACATGCACAGGCTCCCCACCACTTAGTGCAGCTGTATCTTCATTTATGTCTGCTGGCTGCGTTTGCTAAAACATGAATAAAGATACAGCCAGACTGAATGGCCAAGAGTCAGTGCATGTGCTGTGGGGCTGCCGGTCAGGTTAAAATTACCGGCAATTCCAGAGGTTTTACATGATAGGGCATCCAAATCGTGATGTTCCGCCGAAGAGGAATAGCTGTCCCTGTCTGATGCCACCAAGTCCTGCCACTACCCATCCCCTATTATTTCTAGCTCTGCCACTTCCATCCCCCATTCTCTCAGCTCTGCCACTATCCATCCATCTACTCCCAGCTCTTACCCCATCCATTTTTCTTACTCCCAGCTCTGCCCCATCCATCCCTCTTGTTCCCAGATCTGCCACCATTCATCCCTCTTATTTCCAGCTCTGCCCCATTCATCCCTCTTATTCACAGATCTGCCCCATCCATCCCTTTTATACCCAGATCTGCCCCCATTCATCCCTCTTATACCCAGCTCTGCCCCCATTCATCCCTCTTATTCCCAGCTCTGCCACCATTCAAGCCTCTTTTTCCCAGCTCTGCCCCATTCATCCCTCTTATTCACAGATCTGCCCCATTCATCCCTCTTATACCCAGATCTGCCCCATTCATCCCTCTTATACCCAGCTCTGCCCCCATTCATCCCTCCTATTCCCAGCTCTGCCCCCATTCATCACTCTTATTCCCAGCTCTGCCCCCATTTATCCCTCTTATTCCCAGCTCTGCCCCCATTCATCCCTCTTATTCACAGATCTGCCCCATTCATCCCTCTTATACCCAGATCTGCCCCATTCATCCCTCTTATACCCAGCTCTGCCCCCATTCATCCCTCCTATTCCCAGCTCTGCCCCCATTCATCACTCTTATTCCCAGCTCTGCCCCCATTCATCCCTCCTATTCCCAGCTCTGCCCCCATTCATCCCTCTTATTCCCAGCTCTGTCCCATCCATCCCTCTTATTCTCAGATCTGCCCCTATTCATCCCTCTTATTCACAGATCTGCCCCATTCATCCCTCTTATTCCCAGCACTGCCCCATCCATCCCTCTTATTCCCAGCTCTGCCCCATTCATCCCTCTTATTCCCAGCTCTGCCCCCATTCATCCCTCTTATTCACAGATCTGCCCCCATTCATCCCTCTTATTCACAGATCTGCCCCTATTCATCCCTCTTATTCACAGATCTGTCCCTATTCATCCCTCTTATTCACAGATCTGCCCCATTCATCCCTCTTATTCCCAGCTCTGCCCCCATTTATCCCTCTTATTCCCAGCTCTGCCCCATTCATCCCTCTTATTCCCAGCTCTGCCCCCATTCATCCCTCTTATTCCCAGCTCTGCCCCCATTCATCCCTCTTATTCCCAGCTCTGCCCCCATTCATCCCTCTTATTCCCAGCTCTGCCCCCATTCATCCCTCTTATTCTCAGCTCTGCCCCCATTCATCCCTCTTATTCCCAGCTCTGCCCCCATTCATCCCTCTTATTCCCAGCTCTGCTCCATTCATCTCTCTTATTCCCAGCACTGTTCCCATTCATCCCTTTTATTCCCAGCACTACCCCATTCACCCCTCTTATTCCCAGCACTGCCCCCATTCATCCCTCTTATTCCCAGTTCTTCCCCCATTTATTCCTCATTCCCAGCTTTTCCCATATCCATTCCTCTTTTTCCCAGCACTGCTCCTGTCAATCCCTCTTATTCCGAGCTCTCAACTTATTAAGAAATTTCAACTACATCCTCCCCCTGGACCTTCAACTTGGCACAGACCACGGTAAATGGACGTCGACTAAAAGTACTTGATTACCGCTGCTTTAGATCATCGGTACCCAGTGCAACAGTGGACAACGTAGTGTGGCACCCCTTCCCATTCCCATAGGCAGTGTGTCATGCTCCCTCCCATTCCCATAGGCAGTGTGTCATGCTCCCTCCCATTCCCCATATAGGCAGGTTGTCATGCTCCCTCCCATTCCCATAGGCAGTGTGTCATGCTCCCTCCCATTCCCATAAGCAGTGTGTCATGCTCCCTCCCATTCCCATAGGCAGTGTGTCATGCTCCCTCCCATTCCCATAGGCAGTGTGTCATGCTCCCTCCCATTCCCATAGGCAGTGTGACATGCTCCCTCCCATTCCCATAGGCAGTGTGTCATGCTCCCTCCCATTCCCATAGGCAGTGTGTCATGCTCCCTCCCATTCCCATAGGCAGTGTGTCATTCTCCCTCCCATTCCCATAGGCAGTGTGTCATGCTCCCTCCCATTTCCATAGGCAGTGTGTCATGCTCCCTCCCATTCCCATAGGCAGTGTGTCATGCTCCCTCCCATTCCCCATATAGGCAGTGTGGCATTCCCATTTCCCATAGGCAGTGTGGCATTCCTATTTCACATAGGCAATGTGGCATTCGCATTTTCCATAGGCAGTGGGGCATTCCCACTCTCCGATAGGCGAAAGAAAAAAAAAGTACACTCACATATACATCGCTCCCACGTTGCTGGCCAGGCCACGGGAGGCCAGAAGATGTAGGAGCCACAGGTAGGCGGGCAGGGTAACTGATCCCTGCCCGATGTCCCCACCGCTGCTTCGTCTCCGGCGCGAGCAAACACACCTGGCTCTGTGCAACAGGTCGGCATGGCCTGTGTCAAGTGACAGCCACGGCCACCTCGGATGTTTGCTCTAAGTTCGGCGGTGGTGGGGACAGTGCAGGCAGCAGGGATCAGGTACCTTGCCCGTCTGCCTGCCGTTCCTGCATCTTCTGGCCTCCCGTGGCTATGGTGGCTTGGCCAGCAGCGCGGGAGCGATATATATGAGAGTTTAATGCTTTTTTCTTTTTACATTTGTCGGATAAGAGGCACTGACTTTCCCCCCTCTTTTGGACATAAATGGCAGCTCATGTCTCCGCAGAGGTTTCCATCCCCAGATCCATCTAAAATTTATGGGGGATCTGCCCAATCTCTGTGTTTTGGGGCCCAGCAGTCAGATGCCAATAGATCATGACATAGATATCAGTGAATGGAAAATTAGGATTTGATTTTATAAATATTGTAATTGTTGGAGTGCAATATGTATTGATTCCACAGTCAATTGGGTTGATTCAAAGAAACATGTAACAGCTTGGATTTTGCTCACGATCATCCTATTTTTTACGTCCGCTCGTGCGTTCGTATGAACTTGCGAGTGATTCAATAAGCAAATACGTTTCTATCCTAAAAGATACGTCCGTTCGTATGATATCTCCCGAACTTGCCTCAGTCAGTTGGCAATCGTAAAAATCACGTTCATGTGCTCACCTGTTGCGGCGGCAGCCTGTTTTGTCGGCGGCTTCCATCGTCCAGCTCTTCCAATTACTTGCGTTTGCCTCTGGTTTTCCTTGGTTTTTGGCCTCTTAGATTCGTGCGTTCTTATGTTTATAAGATCTTGCGCATGCGCACCCTCAACCAGAAACTTACATAAACCCCGTAGCGGCTGCATCCAACTTCATTTCTCGGTCCCTCAAACTTACCTAAACCCCTTAGCGCCTGCATCCAATTTCATTTCTCGGTCCCTTAAACTTACCTAAACCCCGTAGCGCCTGCATCCAATTTCATTTCTCGGTCCCTTAAACTTACCTAAACCCCGTAGCGCCTGCATCCAACTTCATTTCTCGGTCCCTCAAACTTACCTAAACCCCTTAGCGCCTGCATCCAATTTCATTTCTCGGTCCCTTAAACTTACCTAAACCCCGTAGCGCCTGCATCCAATTTCATTTCTCGGTCCCTTAAACTTACCTAAACCCCGTAGCGCCTGCATCCAACTTCATTTCTCGGTCCCTCAAACTTACCTAAACCCCTTAGCGCCTGCATCCAATTTCATTTCTCGGTCCCTTAAACTTACCTAAACCCCGTAGCGCCTGCATCCAATTTCATTTCTCGGTCCCTTAAACTTACCTAAACCCCGTAGCGCCTGCATCCAACTTCATTTCTCGGTCCCTCAAACTTACCTAAACCCCTAAGCGCCTGCATCCAATTTCATTTCTCGGTCCCTTAAACTTACCTAAACCCCTTAGCGCCTGCATCCAATTTCATTTCTCGGTCCCTTAAACTTACCTAAACCCCGTAGCGCCTGCATCCAACTTCATTTCTCGGTCCCTCAAACTTACCTAAACCCCTTAGCGCCTGCATCCAATTTCATTTCCCGGTCCCTTAAACTTACCTAAACCCCTTAGCGCCTGCATCCAATTTCATTTCTCGGTCCCTCAAACTTACCTAAACCCCTTAGCGCCTGCATCCAATTTCATTTCTCGGTCCCTTAAACTTACCTAAACCCCTTAGCGCCTGCATCCAATTTCATTTCTCGGTCCCTTAAACTTACCTAAACCCCGTAGCGCCTGCATCCAACTTCATTTCTCGGTCCCTCAAACTTACCTAAACCCCTTAGCGCCTGCATCCAATTTCATTTCTCGGTCCCTTAAACTTACCTAAACCCCGTAGCGCCTGCATCCAATTTCATTTCTCGGTCCCTTAAACTTACCTAAACCCCGTAGCGCCTGCATCCAACTTCATTTCTCGGTCCCTCAAACTTACCTAAACCTCTTAGCGCCTGCATCCAACTTCATTTCTCGGTCCCTTAAACTTACCTAAACCCCTTAGCGCCTGCATCCAATTTCATTTCTCGGTCCCTTAAACTTACCTAAACCCCTTAGCGCCTGCATCCAATTTAATTTCTCGGTCCCTTAAACTTACCTAAACCCCGTAGCGCCTGCATCCAACTTCATTTCTCGGTCCCTCAAACTTACCTAAACCTCTTAGCGCTTGCATCCTTCTTCATGTTGACGACCCTAAAACTTACCCAAACCACATAATGTACATATGTCTATATGTTTCTAAGCGTGTTTTTTCTGGTTTGTGTAATTGTTTGTGTTTGCGCATATTAGAAAAGACACATTTATGAAGTATTAAAATTTAATTTATTTAAAATTTTTGGGTGTATTTTGGATATTTTTTTGTTTCATTTTTTTTTTTTTATTGGGGTGTTTGGTTTGAAACCCCTTTATTTTTTTTTTTTTAACAAAAACATCTTCAAAGTTTTTTGGGCTTTCATTAAAAACAGATTAAAATTTTTTTTGGGTGTGAAAAACCCAAAACTTTAAAATTTATACAAAAATATCAAAATTTTTAAAACTTTTAACCAAAGTAGCCAGGACCAAGGGCACTAATCCTCCTCCTCTTCTTCATCTGTTGGCCCCAACGTCGCCTGTATGGCCAGCAGCTCGGCCACCAACTCCTTCATTCTTTTTTTTTTCTGCGCCAAAGTTTTGGGGATCATCCCTGGAACCAATAGAGAAAGAAACATAAATAGGAGTCCCAGACCGGTTTGTATGCTGGAAATAGATTTGGGGTTAATCAAATACATGTAAATGCATGACATATGTCATTCTTCCAAGGGATACAGTTAATGCATTTCCCACAGGTAAGTCTTTAAACTCCTTAAACCGGACCTTGAACATTATTTAATGAAACCCACTAACTATTCCCAAATGATTCTGCACCAGATCAAAGTAAATTTGGGATTTATTTTTATTACAGCGCCGCCATCTGGACTCTGAAGCATAACACTTAATGAGGAGTGGAGAGTTGGATAAAGTACAGGGGAGTAGGTTACAGTGGTGCGTTGGGAATCCAGAGCATAGCTGGGTGGAGGGAAAGGTCATCACTCCCACAATGCATGGCAGCACCTTCCTTTTTACAATCTGTATCCCATGCTGCCTGTAAATATTGCGCCTTCCATATTCCCCAATATGGGCTGTTTTCACGCTCCTAACATGCATTAGATGGCTGAAGTCTGTTTTTCTATGTTTCCAATCTGTAGGTACAGTGTGTTGCCTAATTATTACCTATGTTCTTAATACGAGTTAGGGTCCGCTTTAAGCTAAAGAAGTGGCCACATGAAAGTGTTAACTACACATTGGCTACGCCTTTAGTTATGTGTGTGTTATTAGCTTACAAAACATTAATCTGAATCATGGCATGGAGACTTACGGAGTTGGTGGCCGACAGATGGCTGGTTGGGGCCAACAGGCTGCCCTTGGTCCTGGCTCTGCTGTGAAGAAGTCCCTGGAGAAACATGTGACATTTGGTTAGTCTTTGTAGAGAGTCACTATCCCCAACATATCTGGCTCCCAGTCTGGCTGACATCACTCACCTTCGCCAGGATCGACTTCAAGCATCTCTGCTGCCTCCTCCTCCACTATCTCACCCGCTCCTGAAGCTTCTACAAATACATAATAAAGGATAACTTAGTTTTTGGCCTGACATGTATATCTTTGTGCCTATACATGAAGAGTGACATACCAGAGCCTTCCCCATGCGTGGCCAGGTATGACTCCACGCCCACGCGCCTTGGCCCCTCCTCTGTGGTAAGGTCCAGGGGCTGGTCTGAGGAGGCCACAGAGGAGGGGTAGGTCCGTCGCCCGGGAGATCCACCACCTTCACTCACAGATGCAGAGTCATGCAGCACTGGTCGGCCTGTACGTCTCCGGGTGCGGCGAATTCTGAAATCCATTTCCAACACTACCAAAGAAAAGTCATTATAAATAAAGGCATAACTTAGACATTTGGAACATATAACATGCAATTGCTTGGTACTTACTTGGGAAATGGATCCCAAAAAACCTCCGCACCCGGGGCATGTGCAGACGCTTCAGGTCCGACCAATGCTGCATGATCTGGGTGTGAGTGAAGGTGGTGCTGGTGACACGGTGGATCTCGGCGATGATCTCCCGGGCGATGTCCCTTTTCTCGCACACATTGGGCGCGAAGTCATACCGGCGCTGAAGCATGATCTGAAAAACATAATGGACACAGAGCTTGTACTTTTACACACAGACCCATATGTGTTGCATCACAAGTTGAGTATTTAATGTCATTAACACACACATTTCGAATGGCCGCCATTTTTGGGGAGTGCCTTAAAGAGGACGTTGACTGTGATTGACAGTCTGGTCTTATGTTATATGTATCACACACCATGTACATACAGATAATAGCCAACATCAAGAATCAGGCCACCTGCATCTATGGCATGTTAGGATGTTTTAAAGATCCAAGATGTAGCCTAATGCTTAGGCTTTTGGCCCACGTGTGTGGCTTCCCGTTGTGTTTTTATGGCTTAGGAAAACAGTGTTCCGCAAACATCCGCATCAAGGTCCGAGACAGGCCAGGTTTGACAGCTCGCCCCGCTACTCCACAGGTTAATTAACTGTTGCTAAGCCGGAGCAATTGGCCGAATTAGGACATCAGCATAGACAGGTGAAAACGTGGCCAGGCTCGGCCCTTGAGGATGAAGTGTGAGGAGCCAGTGATTAAACATTAAGAGACCCCAAACTAGTTCCCAACGCATCATTTACATTTAGGCCATCATTGACTATTCTATTAAAATGCACAGGCAGCCACTTACCAGCATGAGGATCTCTTCCTGTTGACGGGTGAAGATAGTGGGCGCCATCTTTAGTCTTCTTCCAGGCAGCAGATAAGTGAAACCCCAGCGGTTTCCTGGTTCCGCACGAACGTACGTCCGTACGAGCGCGTAGTCGTGCGCATAGGCGTCAGACGCTGGGCGCATGATTTAAAGGTCCCTGCACCCAAAGCTCATTCTCTTTGAGCTTTTGGACAAAATGGCACCAAAAAAGGCAGCAGCTAAACGCGGCCAGCAAAGCCAGACCTCTGAGGGCCCAACAACCAGGTCCCAGCAACGACCGAAGAAGCTAAGGTCCCAGAAGGCCCAGAAGGCAAGTACCACCTCGGCCCCACCAAGGGACACTGGACCCTCCCTTTCCCAAAAAAGGGCCCCAAAGGCACGTGCCCCTGCGGCCAAAAAACAGGCCACAGCAGCCACCACCACCTCTGCCCCCAGAAGAGGCCGCCCAAGGGAGCCCACACCACCCATGCTTTCAAGCCGGGCACTTAGCCAACCCAGGCCCCACAGCAGTGCCCGAAGCACATCCAGCCCACACAGAAGGGCCCGAAGCCCCTCCAGCCCGCACAGAAGGGCCCGAAGCCCCTCCAGGCCGCGCAGAAGGGCCCGAAGCCCATCCAGGGCCAGAAGCCCCTACAGGGCCCGAACCCCATCCAGGGCCAGAAGAACCCCATCCAGGGCCAGAAGCCCAGCCAGGGCCAGAAGCCCCTACAGGGCCCGAACCCCATCCAGGGCCAGAAGAACCCCATCCAGGGCCCGAAGCCCAGCCAGGGCCAGAAGCCCCTACAGGGCCCGAACCCCATCCAGGGCCAGAAGAACCCCATCCAGGGCCAGAAGCCCAGCCAGGGCCAGAAGCCCCTACAGGGCCCGAACCCCATCCAGGGCCAGAAGAACCCCATCCAGGGCCCGAAGCCCAGCCAGGGCCAGAAGCCCCTACAGGGCCCGAACCCCATCCAGGGCCAGAAGAACCCCATCCAGGGCCCGAAGCCCAGCCAGGGCCAGAAGAACCCCATCCAGGGCCAGAAGCCCCTACAGGGCCCGAACCCCATCCAGGGCCAGAAGAACCCCATCCAGGGCCAGAAGCCCAGCCAGGGCCAGAAGCCCCTACAGGGCCCGAACCCCATCCAGGGCCAGAAGAACCCCATCCAGGGCCAGAAGCCCAGCCAGGGCCAGAAGCCCCTACAGGGCCCGAACCCCATCCAGGGCCAGAAGAACCCCATCCAGGGCCAGAAGCCCCTACAGGGCCCGAACCCCATCCAGGGCCAGAAGCCCCCGACCTGGCACCAGCCGGGAACCTAGCCCCCCAAGAGGGCCCCGAATTGCAACCATGACCACATCTACACCTGGAAGTTCGGTGGCCAGCCACGCCAGAACACCCAGTCCCTTGGCCAGTCCAGTCCAGTCATTGGGAAGCCACCAATCCGGCCATTCCCCTACCCAGCCCCAGGCCATAATGTCACCACATGTGTCTGCACACATGGAGGAGCAGCCAAGCCAACCATCTGGCCGCACATTGCGCCGCGGCCAGTTGAGTGGGAGATTCTCCCATGACCAAAATATGGCATTGGCTAGTGGCCTTACATTATACTATGACGAGCTATATGGGAGCAAATCCAAACACACCACCAAGCAGCGCAAGATGGAATTGTTTGAAACCATCCTCCGACAAGTAAATGCAGCGGGGGAAGAGAGGAAAGATGTGTCCCAAATTCAGAAGAAAATCTCTGATCTGAAGTATGCTGTACGGCAAAAAGAAATTAAAAGGCATAATTACAGGTAAATAAATGTTTTCGCTAAATATAATGTTTGGGATGTGCTGTATGCCCCTTTTCTGAATACCAAACGATTTTCTCTTTTCAGCATGAAAACTGGAGGTGGCTTTCCATCTAAATTGGAGTTTACCCCTGCTGAGGAGATTGTGCTTGGACTTCTCCATCCGGTCGCGGTCGGTGGACATGCTGGTCTAAGGGACACAGACTCCCCGACCCGTACCCACGGTGAGTACTATTAAATCTGCATGTTTGCCTGTTTGCTAAATAATCTACAGTTCACTATTAACAAGATAACGGGATGCCCCTATGGTTTGCCTTGCTTGGCCTCGCACTACTGTGGCTGTTTGTGTCCTCTTTTGGTCCCTGGGAATCACACATTTAGGCCCACAGCCATTATGGCAAAGATCAAATGTCCAATTGTATTGTTAAAGTCATGAAGTTTCGCAAGATAAGTGAGATATTTTGAAGCAATCACAAAACACACATCATTATGTATGGCTTGCCTTTTGGTTGTGTGAGTTGTGTTTGAGTTAACTATTTAATTAGCCACCCACAAACATATGTGACCAAGAGCAGCGAGACTCAACTGGCGGCCCGGGGTCCCAATGCGGGCCTTGCCACCACATTCAAGGACCCCTGCCCAGACAGCCCTGCACTCAGTTACTTCTGTGTTGACGTGCTCAGAGCTGCCCCCTTGATCGGCCATGTAGTGGTTGGTCTCCTGCCCAATGTCATGGCTCCGTGAAACATAGCATTGCAATATGAAGTACTGCCCAGGAAGTGGCATTGCAAGGTACACAGTAACTTATTTAAATTTTCACTGGCCACAATCGTGTCCCGCTGCCCCTGCTCTGGCCCATGTGCCACAGTCCCCCCATGCCCCCCCCCCACATAAGCCCCATACATTTGTAACAGATTGGCTCCATCCATCACATCACCATCAATACGTTAACTCCCCCCTTTAGACATCCAATCCCTGTCCCCTCAGCTCTGGCCCATCCAGCCCAGCAAGGGCAAGCAGCCTTTATTAGTTGGCACTTTGAAAGCTCCAGCCCCTCCACCAGTGTCTTTATTTTTAACTAGACACCCCCTGCGTCAGCACCATGGCCAGACATTCACCTCTCACCACATACCTTTAAATGGGCGTTTCAAACAATTGTTTGAGTACCCCGGACCTAGCGAATGGTAGGCTAAATCCAAAAATGTGCCCTGAAAGTTGGATGCTGAATGGGTACACTTCATGACTTAGAACTGAGGTCACTTAGCAGTTTGTCCGAGCCATTGCACCTCTGTAAACTTGCGTGGGTTTGAACAAAGGTCACCATTGCTCTAGAGTTGAATAATATTACAAATAGAGCTATATTTGATTACCTATCCAAAAAAAGGTTATGTGTGTGTGTTTACGTGGTATTTTTTTCTCTTCTTCAGCCCAGCATGATCCCTCAGCAAGGGTAAACTCACCCCCCAGTTTGGTTATGCCTACCAGGTCCGTACAGCATCGGAGCCCAGATCAGAGATTTTCGGTAAGTTTATTTAGTAGCATAAATACTAACAAGTGCTTAAGAATGTGTTAAACTGTTGAAATCCTAAATTGGGACGCAAACTTAGCCTTTTTTTTTTTTATATGTCCCTACAGACCCGCACACTCATGGAAGAGATCCAGGACATGGAGGAAGATGATGATGTCTCCGTACAGGGCACGTCGGATGAACTCCCCCTGGGTCCCAATTTGGAACTGCTCGATAATGTTTCTCTGGCCAATCCTCAGCAGCAGAGTGAATCTCCATCCATTGTGCTTGCACATGGGGAGACTGACACTACAGTCCCCAGTGTTCACTCTGCTGCTGAGGATTTGCAAAGCAGGCCGGTTGCTGTTGAGGGTACGACACCACGCGGCAGGGCACGCCCAAGAGCCAGGGTAATTGTGCGGCGGACGCCATTACGCCGCCCCACAATTTCCCAGGGGAGGCAGAGTGCCCTGCTTCAATTATGGACCCAACAAAGGGACTCTTATGACGCCCAGCTCGTTACAGAGCGTGAGCAAAGGCATGCCGACATGGTGAACATCCATACCAGTCTACAGGGCATCCTCGCGGAGTTGCGTACCCTCAACAGCAACGTGGCCAATTCAAGTAATGGCATCCAGTCAGCCATGGCTGAGATGACCAATATGCAGAGAAACATTGTGGAGCAGTTTCAAATTCACAATGCTGCCATGGCCCAGGCTAGGTCCCATTCCCATGGACCTCCACCTGGACCTCCACCTGGGTATTATGGGCAGCCACCCTATTAAGCCATGGGTGTGTGGGACATCTTTTCTCTTAACCCCCACTGTATTTACTTGTCCTTTGAGGTTTCAAACAATCCATTTTGTGTTGCTCTGGCAGGTTGTGTTTTGTATTTGCTCCCATATAGCTCCTTAGAGTAATGCTTAAGGCCACTAGCCAATGCCATAGGTCTATGTGGAGTTTATCTGGCCACTTATGGCTTTACCTATGTATTTGGTTGGTGCTCCTCCTGTTTGCAGACATGTTTGTGTGACATTATGGCCATGCCCAAATATCCCTGGGCACAGGCAATATTAATGACTGGACTAGGCTGGCCTTTGGACTGGGTGTCCTTGTTTGGTTGTGCCACTCACTTCCAGGTGTAGATGTGCTCGATGTTTTTTTTAATGTTATCCATTTGTTACCACAGATGTATGTGGACTGATTTCTGTTAACCACTATAATTTTTCATTTGCAAAGTAAAACAAAAATTTAACTTCCAATACTTGTGGCGTTTTTAGTGGGAAGACTTTTGTAACAGCTTGGCCTAAACCAGATAATTTTGGTTGGAAGAGGTGTAACAATGCACAGCGAAAGCTAAGGAAACTACATGAAATACATTAGGCAACAATTAAGGTCGAAATGTTTTACTTAGAGGTAATGCCACATTAGGGCAAAACAACATATGTTTCCAAAAGGATAACACAGACATACAGAATGGTGAGACAGGGAAAAAAGTTAACTAAAATGCTGGCTGATCAGGTTGGCTCTAACAGATTGGCCAGACTCACTGGGGGGCCCCTCAAAATTCTCGGCTTCATCCTCGACGGCTGAAGAGGGCAGGCTGTCCACATAACGTGGGACACGTTCCAGGATGGCAAAATTGTGCAAAACAGCACATGCCATTATAATGTCGATCACTTTCTTGGGATCATATTGCAGGGCCCCCCCAGTATGGTCAAGGCAACGAAAACGTGTCTTCAGCAGACCAAAGGCCCTCTCCACAACAGCCCGGGTCTTGCGATGCGCACGGTTATACGCTTCCTGAGAGGCATCCTGGGGCCGCAGCACAGGCGTCATGAGCCAGGGTAGAAGTGGGTACCCGGAATCACCTTAAACAGAGAATTAAATGTAATCAAAATTAAAAAGGCAACACAACCAACACCAAAAAATTCACAGATATCATAATGATGTAAGGTAAAGTGTTCCCCCAAAAAAACAGGGCACATTAGGGCCCCCAAAAATTGCACTAAGGTATAACCTAAATAAAAATGGAACTTCTATATACCAATTAATTAACAAACATCTGCACGGCCAAGGGTATTTGTATTTTACATATATTTGTAGTTTTCAGACATGTTACAATTAGGATGCTGCTGAGGGCCTATCCACATTTCTCTTGAAACTACAATGTATGCATTTTAAGTCCACTTTGACATTTAACGACCAATAGTACAAAAGGAGCCAAATGTCAAAGATCCCTAGCCACATTTCACTGGAAACTACAATGTATGCAGTTTAAGTCCACTTTGACATTTAACGACCAATAGTCCAAAACGGAGCCAAATGTCAAAGATCCCTAGCCACATTTCACTGGAAACTACAATGTATGCAGTTTAAGTCCACTTTGACATTTAACGACCAATAGTACAAAAGGAGCCAAATGTCAAAGATCCCTAGCCACATTTCTCAGGAAACTACAATGTATGCATTTTAAGTCCACTTTGACATTTAACGACCAATAGTACAAAAGGAGCCAAATGTCAAAGATCCCTAGCCACATTTCACTGGAAACTACAATGTATGCAGTTTAAGTCCACTTTGACATTTAACGACCAATAGTACAAAAGGAGCCAAATGTCAAAGATCCCTAGCCACATTTCTCTGGAAACTACAATGTATGCAGTTTAAGTCCACTTTGACATTTAACGACCAATAGTACAAAAGGGAGCCAAATGTCAAAGATCCCTAGCCACATTTCACTGGAAACTACAATGTATGCAGTTTAAGTCCACTTTGACATTTAACGACCAATAGTACAAAAGGAGCCAAATGTCAAAGATCCCTAGCCACATTTCTCTGGAAACTACAATGTATGCAGTTTAAGTCCACTTTGACATTTAACGACCAATAGTACAAAAGGAGCCAAATGTCAAAGATCCTTGGGTATAAACTCCAAACCAATATATTTAGGCACAAGGAAATTACAGACATCCTAACTAAAGGGAAAACATTCTGAAGGCCAAAGCGAGACAAGGATTTTTTGGGTAAGTTCCTAATATATGAGCCAAGAAAAAGGCAGTTGGACGCTTCTGTCAAGTTTTCCAAAACAAACAGATCAACAAATACAAGATTAATGCCACATTTAATAACACACAAATAGGACACACTTACCAAGCAGCCATGCCCCCGAAAATTCACCTGCCTCAAATCTCCGAAACAACCCAGATCGCCGGAGGATATAGGAGTCGTGGGACGATCCGGGGTAGCCGGCAAGGACACTCATAAACCGCATATCCGGACCAACCACGGCCTGGACATTAAGTGAGTGTCCCATTTTACGATTCCTTAAGGCAAAAACATACAAAAAGGGTAATTGATATTTGACCCAAAATAATAAATTAAACACAAAACATGTCTGCACTCTATTGGGAAATACTAATGAAAAGCCGAGATAAAGCAGCTACACAAATGAGGGATAAACAAATATGCTGCCGCAAAGGAAAACAGGTGACATGACACGTTGGGCAACATAATAACCAATCTCAATACCTATATATATACTCGTCGGCTGCCCTAGGTACGAGTGCCACATGTGTGCAGTCAATTGCACCAATAACGTTGGGCATGTCGGCCACATTATAAAACCCAAGCTTAATGGCGTTTCTGGCTGCCATATCATCAGGAAAATAAATATATTTTTGAGTTATGGCAGCCATGCCTTCCAAAAATTTAGATAGTGCGCGGCTCAGCGTAGGCTGTGACATCCCCACGGAGAGGGCACCCAGCCTCTGGAACGAGCCGTTCGCCAAAAATTGCAGGCAGCCAAGCATCTTGGTCATACCTGAAATTGCATGCCCCTTCCTTGTGGTGCGGGCTAACCATGGCCGCAGCTCACTATATAATTTATGGAGGGAAGCGCGATTAAGCCTGGTCAGCTCGAACAGCTCAACATCATTCATGCTATCGATGTTCATGCGACGACGCAGGGGCAATCTGCTCTCAGACATCTCGATCAACTCAATGCCAAAAAGCATAAGCCCTTGATGTGCCACAAACTCGCTCCGCTCCATCCTACTCCCGAGGCCAAATAGCTGCCGGCAAACATTTCGTAAAGCAGCTCTTTAATGGGCTTCAAAACAATTAGCAATCACCTCTCTGAATTGGGCGCAAGCCCATGTGAAGGACGTAAAAAATAGGATCGGACGCAAATAATACGATTTGGACGGGAAAAACACACGAACTAACGCAAATAATACGATTTGGACGGGAAAAACACACGAACTAACGCAAATTATACGATTCTCGTACGAAATGCGTATGTTCATATACGTCTATGCGCGAACGATCGTACGAATACGAAATGGCCAAAAAAACCAGAAAAAATGACAAACACCCACCCAAACTTACGATTCTCGATACGAAATCACTTAACTTTTGCTCTTTGAATCGAGGGGAATATGTCACTGTTTTACTGCAGGAGAGCACAGCTTATCCACTCATCATGATAGGAACTGCAGTACTCATAGTTATTGTAATAGTAAATGTGTCACTGTTACGATATTGATAACTTAATTGTGACATCCCAAGTGCGCGCACACATGCAAGGTTGACGTAACATTTGTGGGATTGAGCCCTAAAAATAGACCAATAATATTTCCGTGTTACTATAGGGTGGGCCTCCAGAGTCAATTTCATTGGTTTGCTGCCCATTTTCCTTCAACTCCTGATGGCCACTGTGCTCATTTCCTGTAATTCCTTCTTTCCACCCCTTTAATGCTGCCCACTCTGCCCTCCTTCTGCAGCCTGCTGCTTCTATTTTCTGTCCCATACTTGCTGCCCACTATGCCCTCTTCTTGTTTCCTGTTTTACTCCTTTCTCCCTTGTTGCCAATTGTCCCACCTTCTTGTTGCCCGTCTTGCTGCCTGTGGTGATCTACCTTCCATTTACAGTTGCCTCTGCAGCACAATAACATTTTGTTTTGTGCAGTAACACTGTCTACTTTCACTGTTGACAACTTATGCTGCCCACCAAGCACATTTTACTGCCAAATATGGGCCTTTATGTCATCTACAATGCAAAGGTGACATAAGGGGACATATTTGGCCATACTCACTCTATCAATGTTATTTTTCCTGGTCCTGCATTTAGTGTTGATAACTTAAATTACAGGCAACAATTAAGTCTCCTAGAATTAGCAATATCCACATCTTCCACAAAAATATATAAATTATGAAGTGTCAAATAGAGAAGGAGCACAGCAGAAAGCTGGAAATGAAATAAAGAAATCCCACGTCATACACTCTATGCAAATCTTGGAACATCTGCACCAATCATAGAATAGCAGGGCAGGACCAATCAGTGAGGGCGCTGCTAATGACGCTGTGGAGCCCTCACAGTTCCACTACCTGCCAATCATAGATTGCGAACACCAATGAAACCATAGCAAGCGCGGTGACGCGCATGAGAAGAGGGAGGAAGGAAAAGTGTTACTACACAAGAGCGCGATGACGCGCCGGACCAGCGCAGGCGCGCTTTTAACAGAGCTGGATTTAATATGGAGGAGAGACGCCCAGGGAACTCACCTGAACTAACTTCTACAAAACAGGTACCTAATTAACATACATAGCGAGGGGTGAGGCAACGCTATCAGGCCGATAGCTCCGCCCCACCCGAAGGTATATTTTCAACTATCTTTTGCCGTCTCGCCAGTCTTGAAAAAGCTGCCACTGGCAGTGAAACGCGTTGACGGCGACCGGCAAATCTACCACACTTAGACTGAGGAGCAGATGCGATAGCCCACCCTTAATAACAGCACCAACGGCCGTGGTGACAGGATAGGGTGAGAGCCTCGCCTATTTTTACAAGCGATTTGTGAACATTTTAAATGTGAGTGCGCATTTTTAAAGCTGTATTTCATACTTTTAAATTAAAAAAGCGGGATTACACTAGATTTTCTCCCTCTTTTTGTCCTTTCACCATTTTCATTTGGCTGAGTTGGAATCCTAATGTAACTAGCCCCTGCCACCTGTGACTGGAACATCCATATAGAGGAAGGACTTCAGAGGAGATAAAATAACAAGCTGTATAATACCTGCCAGCTGGTAAGAGTACCTAGCACTGGTGACGGGCACTGCGGTGATGGTATAAGTTGGTGAACTTAGAAGAATCCCTACTACACCACAACTTTGCCAGTAGAACCAGTAACATCACCCTGCATGGAAATGGAGGACTATTAACGTTAAAAATATATAATAAGGACTAATTAAAGGGCCAGTGCCATTTGACTAGAGAATATTAAGTAAACCAAATTTTGCGCTGTGTTTCAATATATGTAAATGCTTTGTGCTCCGTATTTGGGATAGGAGGTTTTAACACGTGGAGCAGCTCTAATCACTTAATTATTTGTTAAATTGATAGTTGTTTAAAGAAAAAGTCTTGCAGCGCGGGTTCTAACCACAAATTTTTAGTAAATTATGAAGTGTGTGTGTCCATGTGGGGGGGGGGGGGGGCGCATGACTAAAAAGTGCCTAGGGCACCACGAATCCTAAATACGGCCCTGAATGTGTGTCTGGGGCCTGGGCTTTAATTAAAGGAATTGTAGAAGCAGATTTACATGTTATTACTAGTAATGTGATAGGAAGAGCCATTAATGCTCTTCTTGTGAGTCATTATAGTTAAAGCATTGGATACGTGTTTACAGATTTATACATTTGTTTTAATTACTATTGCAATCTTTAAAGAAAATCAGTACTACACATTACAGTTTGATTAATGTCCCTTTTACACCTTAAAATGCCATAGAGCAGCAGGCCATCATGCTGAATACATTCTAGCTATGAACATAGCAAAAAATGTTTATGTTAATCTCTATGCAATAATTATATATATACATATATATAGTTAAAGAGATGTAAAAACACAGCTTTCATGTAAAAACACAGCTTTCATGTAAATCACGATGCTTTAGACATAAATCTAAATAACATATGGTTTGGTAACGATTCCCTAACAGATATAATCGGTCTTCAGGTGGGAAGACACGCAGATTTATAGATGCTTTTAAACTCTAGACAATGCCTTTATATCCTGTATAGACATAGGAAAAGATGAAAAAGCTGGCGGTGATGGTAAAAAGATCTGGAATGATTTATTCTTAGCAATAAACAGATTTAAGGAGGGCTGAGTTGTCTCAGTTAGAGAGCGATATGAGAAAGATTTACAATGAAGCCTGTATCTTATAGGACTGCATGAAAAAATGTAACTTCCTGATCCTATTAATATTGTATGAAGTAAGGATGCCACACAGATGAGACTCAACTGTTCGCATTACCTTAGGCCCATCATGTTCTTCTTCCACATGACACTTGTTTGCTAGACCTCTTTGATCAATTTATTGCCACATCTAATATACTGTATACCTATATATAGATTTTGCATTAATAATATAGCATATTTTCATATAGACTTAGAGGCCGATTCATTAATAGCGCCACGTAGCGACAGATGAGCGCCAGTAGCGTGATTTTCACAGCGCCAGCTAGTATTCGCTGTGCTTGGCTGGGGTTTGCTTGTTGACAGCGACTCAGTCGGTGTGCGGTAATGTTGAATACGGGGTTAGGGGTCGATGTTTCACAGGTTCTGCGTTGTATGGGTGCGCCTGACAGCGAATGGCCAGAGCGAACGGCTTGCTGCAGATTCATTAACAAATCACGCTCAAAAATTTCTCGCGCTGTGAATTCCTTGTTTAAACCACAGAGTGCTGGCGGCGATGTGTGTAAAGTAGTTTTTAACCCCCAAACAACCAATTTTTTTTAATGTAAAAATTATACAAGTTTTTCTAAACATTTTGTAATATGAATACATTAATATCAAACCTGTAATATCAATTCTGCACAATTTTTATTTATTTTTTTTTTACTTAAAAAAAAATCCGAACATTGCAGAAGTGGTCACAGAATTTTTGACATAAAAAAAAAAAAAAATAGCAATTAATTATGATTATTTAAAGATTGCTCCATTGAAATGCATTGGACAACGCCAGGGAGCGCCAGGTCATACCTGTCGCTGTGATGGGATTATCAGCGGCGCTGTTCGTTGCAGTCGGCTACATGATGAATCCAGCGCTAGCTGAAGCTCTCGCCGGCGCTAGCCTCATTTAGCGTGATAAATGTGTCATTGTGACCGCCGCCGGGCGTACTTGAGTCGGTAGCCGCCGTTAGCTGGCGGTACCTGGCGCTCGTCAGACACTACCTGGTGCTAGCCCTTGATAAATAAATCCCTTATTCTTTCCAATCAACCACTGAACCTTAACTTTTGATTCAGAGCTCTATGCAAAGGATTTATGCATTTTACAATATATTTCTGCTAAAAAAGTACCCATTTCAAGTCTTGATGTACAAGTTTAAACTTTGACTGCTAGTGATAGTGGTCATATTGCTAGCCTAGCCCTGCTAGCTGATGGCAAATGTATTTCATCATTGCAATATACTCTTTTAGTGCCAGCTAAAGGATTTTGACTATCCTGGGTTTTGGTCCTTGCCCCCAGGGCACCCAGTTTGGGGATGCCCCTCTCACTCATCCTTCCCCAGTCCTACAGCACATGCATGGCCTCTCGTCCAATCAGCACATTCGGATCTGCTCCTGCCCCTGCGTCTAAGAGCTTGTCTAAGGCAAATGGATCTGAGCTCACTGGCGGCCGCATCCCCTGCTACCCTCTAACAGAGAGCACACCCACCCCAGCCATTCACAAATGACTGGCATGGGCATGCGCCTAGCGGGGATGTGGCCGCTGCTTACACATGTGCCTTGGACCGGGAAAGAAGGTTTCCGGGTGTCCTGGGTGGGTTTCACACAGGGAGGGAATCTAGTGACCCTGGAATTTTTAAGATTCTAGGGCTGTTGGGCCAGGGTTTTGGTCCACTTTAAGTGGCAGATGCGTCATCCCACTCCTCCCACAAAAAGGCCTGGCTAGGGGCAGCGGCCACCAGAAGCGGTTGGGGGACCCTCTTCCGGGTCCTTACCTGACGCCTACGAAGCCCAGAGGGGGATCGGAGCCCCTCCGGGTGAAGAGAAGACCTGGACAGAGGGATTGGGTGAGGAGATGAGTGAATGTCATTTTTTTTCTTTTACAGCCGCAAATGTCAGTGGTGGAAGGGGGGTGGGATATTTCAGGCCCCCTCCTGAAGCCAGGAGACCCCGGGGTGGAGATCGGATGCCCCTCGGGGGAAGAGGAGACCCTCAGCTTTCACACAAGGCTGGAGGTGATTTTTTTTTTTTTTTTTTTGTATTTTCACAGTAGCAGGGGGAAATTGCATAGATAGATTCTACGTGCTTGGCACTTAACAGTCGAAGAAGCGTACATGTAGAAACTAGGCATTTAAAGGGTAAAATAGAACATAATGTGGCAAATTGTGCTGATACAATATGTAAAATAAATATATAAAACAAGATACTTCCATGTACCATTACATTATACAGGCGGCATTAACTCTAGATAGCTAATGCAGGCTGAGATTCTTGGCTGAGACATGACTGACGTGCTCTTGAGAAAGGCACCTAAACCCCCAACTGCTCCTGGGAGCCATGTTTTCCCTTCATATGTTCTTCTCACTGCACGGATGTGTTAAATGTGGAGGGAAAATTCCTGTGTGTGTGCAAGCATACCATTCCCATATTTGCTCATAAATAAGCATAGGCCCTTATTCATGATGGGATAGCATCAGGTAGTGCCTTGTAAATGAGAGGAAGCGACAGGTAGCTACAGGTGAACACCGGACACGGCACGCAATTACACATTTATCAAGCAGAATCTGTGGAGCGACTGGGATAACGCCATGTAGCGTCCGATTCATCATTATCCCAGCCTCAGCATACAGCGCTGGCGTTCAGCCTTGCAGAGCGCCAGGTATGACCTCTCGCTACCTGCCGCTCTCCCATACATTTCAATGGACGTTCTTTTATTTCTTTTTTAAATCGCAAATAATGTTGTGACCTCTTCTGGCATAGAAAAAGCTATTTTTCCCCAAAATTTTCATGTTTTATATATTTATGCAGAATTGATATTACAGGTCTGGCATTAATGTGTTCATGTTACAATGTAATAACAATGTAACAATGTAACATATGTTTTCGCTTTGTTACTGGTGGATACATGATAAAAACAGACTTAAATCAAACAGCCTCCGGCGCTCTGGGCTTCAGAGTAGCAGTTTTGAGCGCCGGAGTTGTGTGAGGCTGTTTTTTTGATGAATATGTTGTGAGTCGGTCGCACTGACCAGTCTAACATGCGCTCCAATACAGCGCTGTACTGGTCAAATAGCGACTCCTCACAATGTATTCATCACTGCAGCACAGCGACTGAGTCGCTCTGAACTAGCGACCCACGGCCGAGCACAGCGACTACTAGCGGGAGTTCTGAAATGCCTGCTACAGACGCTCATCTGTCGCTACCTGGCGTTAGTGATGAATCAGCCTGATAAATGCAATAAACAACACTAAAATGTTAATGCATGCCCTGGCAATATCCTGATTTGACTACTGCAACACCCTTATGTGAGGTTTACCAGCAAACAGGCCCCCTTCCAATCTATTCTGAACTTAACTGAACTGCTGCTCACCTCATCTACCTCGAATCTCACTTCTCCAGTGCTGCTCCCCTCTGTCAATCCACTGGATACCTGTCTCTTAGAGAATTAGGCCCTTATTCATCAAGCGATAGCGCCAGGTAGTGTCTGACGAGCGCCAGGTCCCGCCAGCTAACGGCGGCTACCGACTCAAGTACGCCCGGCGTCGGCCACAATGACGCATTTATCACGCTAAATGAGGCTAGCGCCGGCGAGAGTGTCAGCTAGCGCGGGATTCATCATGTAGCCGACTGCCGACTGCAACGAACAGCGCCGCTGCTAATCCCATCACAGCGCCAGGTCTGACCTGTCGCTACCTGCCGCTCTCCCATACATTTCAATGACAGACACTGCAATGATTGTTTTAAGTGGTTTTTGTGTTCTTGTCTTTTGCACAAAATTCAACACATGTTTGTTGGGATATGTTTTATTAAGTCTTGTTATTTTTCTTTTTTAGATGAAAGTTGTAATTTTTACACTGTAATGTTGTGAGTGACATCTAAAATGCATCACCTCCCACCAAACTCATTCGGCTCAAAATAGCTTGTTTTCACAACACACGGGGCTTGTAAAGCTACTTTTTAGTCAGTCATGTTTGGCGCTCACGTTCGCTCATAGAAATTGTCAGCGCCCAAGCTATTCGGCAGCCCTGTCCTTGATGAATCTGTGGTGGTCAGAGTTTGTGCAGTCGCTGTTTTGATTCGCTATGTGGCGGCGCGAGCGGCGCTGTGCTGCGCTGTGCTGTTCATACATGTGCCCTTCTGCCATTTTCCCGGAATTCACTTCCTGCGACCCCAGTCGTTCTTAATGAATACACTGTAGTTGTGAGCTTGCATGTCCACATTCTGCAGGATTTCTTCAGGCGTACAAGCTCATAACAACCCGTTATGCATTCTCCTGTGTGCCACGTAGTTGGATAGTTTTATTGTGTTATTATTTTATGAAGGAATAAGATTGTTATTTTTAAGCAACAAGCTTTTTGGTTTTCAAGGACCTATGCATTACAGGATCTTGAACACCCTGCTAAATCAAGCTAATAATTAATGGCATCTTTGCCAATAGCTTATTGTAATGCATAAATTTACTTTTTCCGCCACTTAGCTTGCACATAGCTGATATTAGCTTGTTCCTGGTGCGCGGAGGTTTTTTTTTTTTTTTTTTTTCACAGTTGCTTTGGTCATATCCGGTTCTGGTTTCCTCCTTTGCGTTTCAAATCCACATTAAGCTTTAACTTTCTCGCGCTTTCTCCAATAGCTTGTGTTAATGTGTAAATTTTGTTTTTCCGCCACTTAGCTTGCACCTAGCTGATATTAGCTTGTTCCTGGTGCGCGGAGCGTTTGTTTTTTAATTTTTTTCACAGTTGCTTTGGTCATATCCGGTTCCTGTTTCCTCCTTTGCGCTTCAAAGCCACATAAAGCTAAAAATTACTAGCGCTTAGTCCAATAGCTTTTTGGAATGCGTAAATCGACTAGTTCCGCCACTTAGCTTGCACAAAGCGGATATTAGCTTGTTCCTTTTGCGAGGAGCGTTTTTTTTTTTTGCCCCTGTCGCTTTGGTCATATCCGGTTCTTGTTTCCTCCTTTGCGTTTCCACCATGCTGCCCAGGAGACGGATTCTGCGCCTCCCCAGCTCCTCCTCTGATTCTGACCCCACCACCCCTCCCCCACCTCCCCCACCTACCTCACCTCCCCCACCTAACCCCCCTCCCACCCCTTCCCCTCCTGGGCCAGCAAAAGCTAAGCGCAAAAGGGTGGATAGCCGCGTAAACGGCCAGGTGGTCAAAGTGAGTATGTTTAGCTTGGATTTTATGTTTAAAGTGGACCAACACACAGGGGGGATTGGCCCTGAAATCTCTTAGTTTTCAGGACCAATCTGATCACTCCCCGCGGGGCATCCCAAATCGGGATGTCCTGCGGGGATGAACCCCCCTGGAGGCCCAAAAACCTTACCTCAGCCCCGTCCCATCTCTGCATGCGTGAGCCGCGGATGCGTCTTGCGCTTCCCTCTAGCAGGGTGGGCCCCTGCGCCAGACATTTGTTAATGGCCTGCGCAGGCGCCCTCCCTGTTAGAGTGAAACGCCACACGCGTCCTACAGCGCTCAGAGGCAGCTGAGCTGGTATGCACGTCCAAGCGGGCTTGGACGCGCATACCACAGCGGCGCAGAGCGCTGTGATAGCCTGGCGCAGTCACGTGGGAGCGTGGTCAGTGGAGTATTTCTGGCCTTCCCAGGGGGTTTCAGACAGCGGCCCACCCCCGATTGGTGTGCCCCACCAAAGTGGACCCAAACCCAGAATAGTCAAAATCCTGGGTGTTGGTCCACTTTAATCTGTTCTCAGTATAACTATTTATGCCATTGTTCTGATGTCATGTATTGATTTGTGTTTGTTTTTCATTGCTCATAGGATTTCTGCATCCACCAATACGACTATGCCCGTGGGGGCAAGAAGCGAATTGCCATGGAGGTGAAGGCCACAGTGTCCCGGCGCTTCGACACCCACCTCAGTGTCCGCTCCATCATGCAGAAGTGGTCGGACTTCAAGCGCCGGGACCCTGAAGGCGTGTACCGCCTATATGATGCCTACGCATCAGGTAAGTTTAAGCTTATGCTATGTTTATACTTTTGGTTAAATAATCTGCTAAGCTGTGTCCATTTTGGGTATTAATATTAATTATTTTCCTTCACCCCCTCAACACAGATAAGCGTCCTCCCCTGGGGAAACGTGGGAAGGGAGTCCTCCCCCGAACCAGACAGGTGGACTCGGGGGAGTCATCGGGGGAGGGTCCCTCTCACGGCTCCTATTTAGAGGACCCAGGGGAGGAAGGGGATGACGCCCCAGAGGAGTGTGCTGCTGGGGGGCTGGCAGGATCAAGCCTCAGCTCCTCACACTCTGAGGAGTCTCACCAGACAAGGGGCCACTCTCAAGTGGGGAGTCCAAGTGGGGTGGAAGGAATGGACTCTCCCACACTCCCTGAAGGAGCAGGGAGTGAGAGGGAGGAGGGTGGCCCTTTGGCTGGGGGATCTTCGGAGCAGAGTGCGAGGAGCCGAGGCTCCCCGCCTCCTCCTCAGAGCCCTCCCTGGGCTTCAAGTGGCGGATCATCCCCTGGTGAGTGCACATTTTGTCATTGTTAGTCTGTGACAGGTTTCATCTGGCCATTTGTACTTAGCCCTTGCCATTCCTCTCTAATTTGCAGGGCATCGTATAGGCGGCACCTCCATGGCCTTTTGGCAACGCATTCTCCACAGGCATAGTCGTGGTAAGTGTTTGTTGTTATCCCTCACATTCCATATGTTATGACATTCCTTAAAGTGGACCAACACCCATTGTTGATTGTGCTTGGAATCTCTAAGCTTCTATGCCCAATCACCTCCCTCACCCAGGGCCCCCCCCCCCAAAAACCCCCCAAACTCCTTACCTCATTGGGGGTGGCAGAAGCCACCGCCGCAGCCTCCTGCGTGCCCCTCTAGATGTGTGTGCGCCTGCGCTCTCTGTTTCATAATGGGCTGCGCGTGCGCACACACTGGAGGAGTGATGTGCGGAAGGCAGCGGCGGCGGACGGTGTCTCACTCAAATTGTTGTGCTCTGCCAAAGTGGACCAAAACACAGAATAGTATCAATCCTGGGTATTGGCCCACTTTTAACAGACACATGTTTCCTGGTCCATAGTACAAGCTGGTTTGATAATGTACATTAACATCACAAACCCCACTACAGTGCAATCCAAATGGCAACCACCCCTATGTTTCTGCCCACACCATGATGGGGGCTAGCAAATGTGTTATTTTGTTAAGTTGTTCCGGCTAACACATGTTGCACACTAGTAACATTCTACAATCAACTGCAAATTAGTCCTTAGCATTGCCCTGTCAAGGTTATTGGCACATTATCTTTATGTGTCCATGTTGCAACCATAAATAATTTACATGAACTCATGGACCAGGAAATATGCTAATGTCGGACAACATGTGTGTAACCATGCAAGCATTTGTTTTTGCAGACTCCCTAACCAGATGGATGACAAATAGTCATGTGTCATTGGCCCACTAATTTGGCTTTTCTCTTTTGCTTTCTCATGACAGATGTTGCCACGCAGACGGAGCCGGTGACCATCCTCCCCACCACACCTCCCAGGATGGCCAGCAGCATGGGCCCCCGCCACAGCTGCGATGGTGAGTACATCCCACTTCATATGCCTAAAGACTTGTGAACCCTATGCCTTATAGTCAATTCTGCAGACATTTACAATGTACCTATGTGTTTAATCAACACACATCTAGGTTACATGTGTTTGGCCAACAATCCTACATGCATGTCTGCATGCTTGATTGTTGACTCACATTCTTGAGTTTGCCACATAGAGCCAAATTGTGGTTTCTACCCAAACAAATGGGCCTGCTTAGGTCATGACCTCTAAGATTCTTGGCCAAACTAGTTTACTCGTTAGGACTTAGGTCCTGATGTTTGGCTGTGACTAAACACATAAATGTCCACACTGGGACTTATACCTTCTTTGATTACCAAGAGTTAAGAGTAAATGTATGCTTGGGATGTGGTGGCCACATTTAAGCCAGCCACTAGTACTCATATAATGGTAACACCTAAGGGCACAGTGGGCAACAATGTTAATGTGAGCATCAGCTAATTGGACCCACTGACATTACATTGCTACATCTGTGTCTGTTGAGGTCACATTCCATTTCTTAAATCTGTTTTTTTTCTACTCTCTACAGCTTGTGAAAACCAGCATCGCAGACTGTGGCGGTCGATCCGGCGTCTTCGCCTTATGCTGCTGGCCAAGAAGAGGCGTCGTTAGGGTGGGGTGATGACTGGCACCTGGTTTTAGCCACTTTGTGGGCAAATGTTGGGCCTGTTGCCCGCCTTTAATAATAAATATTTTGTATTTTGGTAATTACAGTGTGTTGTGCCTTGTCAAGCATAGTTTAAGTGTCTACAAACCCATTCGTGTGTAAATTTTGCCATACCTTTGTAGCCATTTAATGTGTAAACCATAGTAAGCTATGGTCACAAATGTGTGGCATTAATTTGAGCCTACATTTACATATGTCGATCAAGATACTCATCCCTGACTGTGTTCTTAGCTATGTCTTAGGAAAAACACAATTTAGAGGTGGGGTAATCAAATCTATTTCCAAAAAAACATTACAACCACAAACAAATTAATATTCTTGGCTTGCTGGCCGGGGAGGTTGGGAGTCATTGCTAGGGGCGGTGTTGGGGGCCAACAGTGCAGTAAAAAAAATAGACTGCTGTTGTATGAGCTGTTGTGTCAACAACAAACTTTGTTCCTGGCGCTGGAGACATTCTTCCTGGCGCTGGAGAGATTGCTCCATCAGATTGGAGAGGTGAACAAGTTCCTGGTTATTTTGTTGTTGTTGGGCTTGTAGCAACTGGTCTATCTGGCGCTGCTGGGCCTCATTTTGTTGCTGACACATCAGCACCTGATGTTCCAACGCCGCAATGTGCTCATTAGTTACATCACACGGCTGTTGGCGACTGTAGTCCTCCAGCATTCGGACCCCTAGCTCATAAAAATCAGCACTGGTTGGTGCCACACCTCCTCTTGCTCTGGTTTGAGCCTAACAAAATAGAAAACCACATTTTAGTCAAACAGAACCAATGCAGCTATGCCCCTCAAAATCATTTGGCCAAACTGTAACAATACAACTTACCCTTGTTTGAGCCTCTGAAGCTTGGCCACATGGCACTTGGGAAGAGGTCCCAGCTTGGGGTTCTGGTCCCGCCTCCTGCCCAAACAACCAAGAAAGGAAATGTGACATGTTGGTTCATCGCCTACACACGAACATGGCAATGTGGTTATTGGTCCTCTAAATCAGCCATGTTACCTCCGTGATGTCCGACACAGGTAGGAGCGGGGTCTCGCTGCCAGAGAGGGGCAAATCCACATCCGAGAGCTCCGGCAAGTTGGCATATGCTAAACAGGAAAGTCAGGTTAGTAGGTCAGTGAACCAAACTCAAATGTAACATGGATAGACTATCGAGGCCATACCTCCACAAAGTGCCAGATTACACACTAGCCAAAAGGTATCTGGGAAACTCAGATTGCTAACATGTATGTAAGAGGAATATGAGGCAATAATTGGGCCAAATAAGATCAGACACATTGCTCAAATTACACATACCCGCCATCTCCCAGATGTCTGGAGTGGGGACCTCACTCGAGCTTTGCCCTGGAAAATACATGTTTAAACACAAGTTAGCCGAATAAAGTATAGCAAAAATCCATAAGAGATCATCAAGCCAAAACAACTTACCCATATCTCTGGCAGCCTCAACGTGAAGGGCCCTTTCCGGACAGCCACTTCCGATATTCTGGCCAACTAAAAGACACAATTAATGTCTCTAAATATTCCTCCAACTACTTGGGTGAATGTTTGTCTTTAAATATACCCAAAAAATGCATTGCAATCACTCCAAAAACTATTAGACTGACCCTGGGGATGGAAAAAGCACTCAAAATAGGCATCTTCAAGTTGACAGAGCAAACATGTAGATTATTAGACTAACCCAATTGAACCAGTGTAACATAAACAGCATAAAGGATACATTATTTATTGCAATACACACCAACAAGGTCCTGTTGACCTGCAACATCGGAAGTGGGGTCCAAAGATGAACCAGTCACTTGGCCTACAAATCAAAAAGAGGAATGATAGACATGCACTTGTGGTAAAGCGGATAAAGCAAGGTTGACACATGCACTTACCGGCATCCAAAGAGTACCTTGGCTCCTGAGGAGATGCTGGTGCCAATGGCGGGGCAGCTAGGCAAAAACAAAGCAAACATTTAGCCATTGGTAATGTGCGGCACAAAATAAAACATGCATTTAGGTGTGTGTGAGCAGCTCTATCACTAATATTCCCTAATCAAGGCCAGTGTGGCTTCCACATGTATATGCAGATATATGGCCACACATCTCTGGCTTCCCACATAGCTACACATGTTAGGGCCTTGTTAGTTAGTTTCTGTGAGGGTTAAAGTGGGCGTGAAATTAGGCCGCAGGTCCATATTATTAATCCTCACCAGTGGTACAAGCTATTGTTTGAGGTGCTCCCACACCCATTTTGACAAAAAACAAACAGCCCCTAAATTAGTGTTAAATACCTTCAATGGCAGACTGGGTTAGGCTGGAGGTTGGTTGAAGGGCAGGATTTTGGGTGTCCTCCTCCTCCCCCGACTCATGGACAGCACCATGTGCACCTATGCAGAAAGCAACACACAGGAAAGTAAAACATTTATGAGGTATAATGTACTACTTCACAGGTCCTACTGTTAGTTGGCCAGAAAGAGACCAAGCAAATCACATACATTAACATTACCATCACAAAATAGACAGAAAATATGTACCTTCAGTCCAACCTGTGGTGTCATCCCCAGGATCCACACCCTGCAGCCGAGCAAGTGGAATTTTGCCCTTCAGCATCTCCTCATACGGCCTGTAGGTACTCTTTGGACCCTGGATGGTCCCACTCTCGACATCAAGATCGTGATTCATCTTTTTTATAAGGGCCCCTCTCAAAGTGTAGAAGCGTTTCCTGCAGGATGGGCCACTACGTGGGTGTTGAGCACTGCTAGTAAGCTCCTCACCAATGGCATCCCACAGTTTGCTTCTTTCTTGTTTGCCTATTGACTTGCTTTGGGAGCCAAAGAGCAGCTCCCATTTAGCAAGGGTCAGGCGCACAAGATTATTATTCTCTGCCAAATTAAATTCAGGCTCCCTCTTGGCACCTGGGCGCTTAGCCTGGGGTGCTGCACCACCTTCAGGCTGGGCCCTTTTCCTTAAGGGAGGTCTGCGCACAGCACCCACCACACTCCTACTTGGGCCTGCTGTGGCCGGCAGATGTCCTGAATTTGGCTCCATCCTGTAGCTGCACACACACACCAATACACAACCAACAAGCACGCATGCAGACTACAGAATGGCATCCCCCTCTCTTTGGGTTGGGCAGGTTTTATGTGCTCTAACAGCCAATCACAAACAGGTCCACTTAATAGATTCACACATACTGGCCAGGTGCTTATAGCAACACCTCCACTGCACTGACTGAAGCATGTGTGTTAGGCAATTAACTAATTACAGACCTCATTAACCAAACAACACACAACCAAAGACAACAATGTACCCATGTATATTAAACACTTGTGACATGTGGCTATACTAACGGCTATTTAAAGAAACAGCAGCTTACCTTTCATTGGCCCACCACAGAATTTTCTGCCATGTCCGTTAATGCACGCAAGTTTAGGCTCACGTACGCTAGTAGCGCTACTAGCGTGCGCATGCGCACTCCGTTTCACGCACACCTGGGTCAGCTAATTGGCGCCCGGAAATAGCAGAGCAACGCAAAAGGCGGCAAAGCGGACCTGTCCTTTTTGAAAGTGAAGTATAAATGGCTGAATTTGGCAAGCTTCTGGTATTGTTAAACTGTGGCAAAGGCTGTGGTGTGGTGCTTGTTTCCCTTAGCTCATTTGAGTGTCTGGCTGGGTTTGGTCCTCACTCTCTGTGGCTTGTTGAGTAATTTCTGACATCAGTGCTGTTTCTTTAGGAGATTGATTTTGTTGGCATATACAAATATTGTGGAGCATACAGCAAGTGAGGCTTGATTTTGGGGCCTTTTGTGGGCTGTGCAGCAACTCCCCTCTTGGTTGTGCCTAACTTAGAAAGCTGTTTTCCAGCAGTCTGGTGGTTTGGACCACTATACTTCTGGTTTTGTGGTGAGCTGCATTGTAGTGAGTGTGTGAGGAGTGTGATTGTTTGTGTGTGTGGTGGGTTTGTGGTTTTTGGTTTTGTTTGGCTGATTTGATATATCTGTTGAGTGTGTGATGGATAAGAGGGTGATGCTGGAAGAGCAGAAGGACAGGGAGGGGGGTGCTGTGAGGCTTAGGGCACCCCGCTCCTTTGGAATCCGCCTTTCAGTATGGGACTTAAGTGACGAGCAGATCAGGAGCCGCTTCCGTCTGAATCGTGCTGCACTACAGTCCCTATATGATCAGATTATGCACAAAATCGAGCCATCCACCAAACGCACGTGTTCCATTCCAGGCATAGTACGCCTGTGTGCCACTTTGAACATTTTGGCACGAGGGACCTTCCAGGCAACCTCTGCCCTCCTCAGCGGGATCAGCCAGGCTACAATGAGCCGCATATTAATCCAGGTAGTTCTGGCGATTTGTGATTTGATCCCTATTTACATCAAGTTTCCTGAGGATGAGGATGAGGTTGCCAAAATAAAACATGCCTTCTATCTAATGGGAGGGATCCCGAATGTGCTAGGGTGCGTTGATGGTACACATATCCCTTTCCGCCCTCCCCGTGCACAGGAGCTGTATTTCCGGAACCGTAAGCAATACCATTATATGAACATCATGGTGGTCTGTGACCACGAAATGAAGCTGCGGGCGGTGAGATCGGGGTTCCCCGGCTCATGCCACAATTCTTACGTCCTGCAGCGGACAGTCATGTGCCGGAAGTTTGAGAACAACGAAATGCCAGCTGGCTGGCTACTGGGTAAATAATTAACCATGCCAAAGTATTTGGCATAAAATATGTGGCCTAGTAAGCGAAATTAGTAAAAATGAAAACCAAAACATGTACTAGTACTAATTGCTGTCTCTCTCCTTGTGTTTTTTCCACATCGGATAAGGGATATGGGCAGAGAACGTGGGTGATGACTCCAGTCAGAAGCCCACAGACCTCTGCCCATGAACGCTACAATGCAGCACACCACAAAACCCGAAGCATTGTGGAACGAACCATCAGCCTGCTGAAAGCACGCTTTCTTTGTTTGGCACGCCCAGGAGGAGAGATGCTGTACAGTCCACAAAAGGTCTCCAAGATCATCCTCGCCTGCTGTGTGCTCCACAACATTTGCATATGCCACAGAATCCAATCACCTGAAGAAACAGCACTGGTGCCCGAAATCCCCAACTTGGCCGCAGAAAGAAGTGAGGACACCCAGACTGGCTATGAGCTAAGGGAAAGCATGATCACTTCATTTTTTGCGGTAAGCTAACTACCCTTCACTCTAATCCAAGTACTGCACTACAGGGAAAATATTTGTTGTAAGATGACCAAAACCACTATAAGGGGGGTGTAAGATGACCTAAACCACTATCGGGGGGGTGGAAGCTGACCAACATAACAATTAGGGTTGTTGTGCAAGTTGGACAAAAATGTTTGTAACAAATTAATGCATTATTTTTTTACAGCGAAAAAAGCCACATTAAATATAAATACTAACTGCACTTTTTATTCTTTTTCAGGCACCCCGAGAAACTTCATGAAAAATCCTATATTTTTTTTGCTAATTTTACTTTAATTACCAAAACATTTAAAACCAAAATAAAAATAATAAAAAGAAACATGTTGCAATGTGTTTACTTCTGAAGGTACTAACATTGATTTCAAGCCCACAGCAAAGCAAAGCGCAGGCGCTGTGTTGAATAGCGTGGTCAAAATGACAGCGCCTACAAAGCTGAGCTCAAACATCATATTCAGCAATGTAGGCGTTGTTCCCAACAACGCCAGGTAGCGACTGAGGAGGCCTGCTATAGCGAATCGCTACCGCCCGCGGCGTACGCTAGCGGCGCTCATAGCGCCATACTTCAGTCGCTCATCTGTCGCTACCTGGCGCTATTAATGAATCGGCCTCCCCATTTCTAACTTCTAACACTAAACCACACAGCTCTCTGCAACCAGTCCCCTCCTTATATTTCATCTCTAATCCAGCAATACCAACCCAGACACAAACTCCACTCTGCCTCTAATATTCTCCTGTCCTCCTGCTTGGTCACATCCTCGCACTCCCACCTTCAAGACTTAACTTGTGCCTCTCCACTTCTCTGGAATTCCCTCCCCTGCTCAATCCCTCACTCTCTAATGCTGCAAGCCTTTAAATGTGCCCTGTCTCCTGTTCCCACAGCATTTTAGCTGAACTTTGTAGCATCTAGTTTGTAATGGTCTTTGTACTGTATGTTTTATCTTGTCTGTATTTATACCTTGTACAGTGCTATGGAAGAAGGTGGCACTATATAAATAAACAATAATAATAATAATAATAATAATAATAATAATAATAATAATTATTATTATTATTATTATTATTATTATTATTATTCATAAAACAGCTGATATACGATTACATTAATTCATCAATTGTTTTAAAAACTATAATTATCTAGGCTTAAGGTTAATTACAGTAGTTAGATAATACTTCATTATATAGCAACCAGCTTGCTAGCTGCACAGAAACAATTAACACAAATATTCCAGCTTGCAATGCATATCTTGCATTAGCGAAACACATAAACCCCCGTTGAAACGATACAGGGTCGAAGGAGTACCAAACAAATGGACCATTAAAGGTTATGATGATTGAGACTAAAAGCAGAATATTGTTAGACCTCGATATCTGTGGCATATGCTTTCAGTCTAATGTTTTGTGCCATTGTTAATGATAATGGTTTAATGACTTATTAATATTACTTTATTTACTGCTTTATATGACTAATGCCTATACTTAGTAGGGAGCAGAAGATAGAATTGGCTAAAGGTTATGAATGGCAAGAGAGTAAGGGGAAAATGTCTAAAAGATGCACTTGTAATGATAAGCAACATAATGCTTTCTAAAGCTCCACTGGGACTACACGCTAATGGGACACAAAGCACACTTAAAAATCATTACTTATCATTACATCATAACAACATCATAACAACACCACCCTTTCTATTTCTGATACTCTTACAAGACTATTCTGTCAAAAGTCTATGAATGGCCAGCAAGTGACTATGGCCCTTATTCATCAAGCGATAGCGCCAGGTAGTGTCTGACGAGCGCCAGGTAGCCGCAGCTAACGGCGACTACTGACTCAAGTACGCCCGGCGGCGGTCACAATGACGCATTTATCAAGCAAAATGAGGCTAGCGCCGGCGAGAGCGACGGCTAGCGCGGCATTCATCATGAAGCCGCCTGGACCGAACAGCGCCGCTGCAAATTCCCTCACAGCGCCAGGTATGAGCTGTCGCTCCCTGGCGATGTCCAATGCATTTCAATGGAGCAATCTATAATTATTCATAAATAATTGGTATTTTTTTTTTTTTTTTTTTTTAATGTCAAAAAATCGGAGACCACTTCTGCAATGTTAGGATTTATTTTTAAGTCAAAAAAAAAAAAAATATGTGCAGAATTGATCTAACAGGTCTGAGATTAATGTATTCATATTACAAAATGATTCTAAAAACATGTATAATGTTACATTCAAAAAATATGGTTGTTTAGGGGTTAAAAACTAGTTAATACACATCGCCAGCGCTCTGGGGTTTAAACAAGGAATGGACAGCGACAGCACATTCGGAGCGTGATTTGTTGATGAATATGAAGCTAGCCGTTCGCTCTGGCCATTGGTTGTCAGGCGCTCACATACAACGCTGGACCTGTGAAACAGCGACACCCCAGCCTGTATTCAACATTACCGCACACCGACTGAGTCACTGTCATCAAGCTAATGCCGGCCAAGCACAGCGAATACTGTCTGGCGCTGAAAAAATCACGCTACAGTCGCTCATCTGTCGCTACCTGGCGCTATTGATGAATCGGCCTCTATATGTGAATAAAGATTTTCAGGTATTTGGTTACAGTATCCTGATACTGTTTCGAATGCATATAATGAGATTATTATTATAATGAGATATAATTAAAGATTATTTGCTAATATTTGGTGATTGCTAACTATTAGGGAAGATTTTAAGGTCGATTCACAGCCTCTTTTACTTGCACTTACACATGAAAAAGTGTGTGTGTAATAGCTAAAGCCTGGAGGACTCCTGACTTTCGCAGCATTTAAGAACAAGGTTAATTCCATAATGTACTACTGTGGGGAGCCCTTCATGGGTTCCTAATGAGTGACCTCAAAATAACCCCTTATTATTTTTGTAATAGTTGTTGGGGTTGGTACACAGCCTGGCCTTTATTACAAATACTACCGTATCCAGGCCTAGGTTACCCTGGGAATCGTTTATAGGCTTAGTCCTGTAACCACACCACTTGATACTTGTAATTTCTAAATACATTTATTTGGTATCAATAAAAACAGTTACTGTAAACAGCTAATTATACATTAATAATTCTGTCTGTTGTCATGCATCAATTACAGCTTTGGATCATCACATATTAAAATCATTACATTACATTCATGTTTTTGTAACGGGCAGACATGTATCATGTTTCACCAATCCTGGCTTTTTCAATGCCCTATCATGTGACAAAACAGACAGATATATCACAATGTTAGTAACATGATTAGTATATTAGTATTTAAGTTAATAATTACATTGTTGTACAATTAGGAGCACAGGGAGATAGAATAGAATAGTACCTGATTCTGATGATTCCAAGTGTTAAAGAAATTAATTGCTGTGCATGTTCAAACATTCCACAAAGTGAGCCGGTGGTATGCGCTCTCCTGTTATTAGAGCTTATTCCAATTAGTTTCCATATATATTATGTATGGGCAATATCATTATTCAATTTATTCCCCCATACCTGGATTAATTATGTTCCTCTTTAAACCAGGAATTCTTTTTTATTGGGCCAAACACGATAACTGTGGTCCCTATATATAGGGGGAATGCCAAAAGGGGGGCATTTATTTGATGTTGTACTAACACAGGTTTTTTAAAATGATCAAGTTAAAGCAGACTTACTTTTTGGGGTCAGTTTCTGACATGTGTGGAGCAATCGCGGTGGCAGGAAGTCCAGATGGCTGCGGTATTTATAATTAGGTGACTGTGGTGATTGTAATGCTAATAGCCGCTATGCTGTTAATGTCCCGCAGTGGTCCCCGCTCCCCAGGCTTCTCCCTGCTACGTGTTATCCGCTCAGGATGCTTACCTGCCACCGCGCCAGCGACGCTCGTTTTATGCGCTCCAGACACCTGGAGCGCATCTACCTCGGCATCCGGCTTCTGCCGGAAATTACGGGGTGCGTCGCCGGTTCGGTGCCCTGTCTCTCTGGCGGCGCCATTTCTTTGGAGCCTCGCCATTTTGCCAAGGCCCCCTTTGATCATTTTAAAAAACCTGTGTTAGTACAACATCAAATAAACGCCCCCCTTTTGGCATTCCCCCTATATATAGGGACCACAGTTATCGTGTTTGGCCCAATAAAAAGGAATTCCTGGTTTAAAGAGGAACATAACTAATCCAGGTATGGGGGAATAAATTGAATAATGATATTGCCCATACATAATATATATGGAAACTAATTGGAATAAGCTCTAATAACAGGAGAGCGCATACCACCGGCTCACTTTGTGGAATGTTTGAACATGCACAGCAATTAATTTCTTTAACACTTGGAATCATCAGAATCAGGTACTATTCTATTCTATCTCCCTGTGCTCCTAATTGTACAACAATGTAATTATTAACTTAAATACTAATATACTAATCATGTTACTAACATTGTGATATATCTGTCTGTTTTGTCACATGATAGGGCATTGAAAAAGCCAGGATTGGTGAAACATGATACATGTCTGCCCGTTACAAAAACATGAATGTAATGTAATGATTTTAATATGTGATGATCCAAAGCTGTAATTGATGCATGACAACAGACAGAATTATTAATGTATAATTAGCTGTTTACAGTAACTGTTTTTATTGATACCAAATAAATGTATTTAGAAATTACAAGTATCAAGTGGTGTGGTTACAGGACTGAGCCTATAAACGATTCCCAGGGTAACCTAGCCCTGGATACCGTAGTAATTCCATAATGGCAATGGAAAAAATATCTGCCCTCCATGGAGGGAACCTGGAGGATTTGTGAGAGGTGTGGTCTCCTTGGGTCCAGAAATGAATGCCGCCAGGCTTTGATACTACCCTTCTGTTTATCTAGGTGTATGAGTCAGAGATTAGTGCCTAATCTTGGTGGGTTGCTTGTTGTAATCGTTTGGGATAATTCTTTTTTTTTTCCCGGTTGATTTACAGTAGTAATATTTTGTGTGAGGAATGTTCTGTAAAAAGAAAGATAGGATGTGCTCATCCAGTCAATATATAGCAGTCAAGAGTTGCTAGAGCGGTGTGACCACACACTAAGCAAAAAAGAAAGTTAACCCTCTGCCCACTCATACTATTGAAAAACCTAGCTAACACTTGTTAAGAACATGGACTGTTAGTTAACATAGATTGCAATGAATGTAAAAGCAAAGTAGCCGTGTCAGTCTGTCTAAAGACATTGCAATAACTTAACTTGCTTGCACACACAATGAAAAATGCTCCACTGTGCAGGCAAGTTGGTCATTTTTCATTGTGTGTGTGCAAGCAAGTTAAGTTATTGCAATGTCTTTAGACAGGCTGATTCATGTATTGCATTGCATGTGCACACACAAGTAAAGAAGTAGCAATGTCTGCACAAACTTTTAAACTTAGTAATGTTAGAGACAGGGTACAAATTGGACGGCCTTGACACGGCTACCTCGCTTTTACATTCATTGAAATCTATGTTAACTAACAGTCCAGGGGCCTGATGCAGAGCCTCCTCTGAACTGCCCTTAAAACCCTCCGATTGTCTGGGGCTCCCGTTTGAATCGTGGCTCAATTGTGATGCAGAGCCTCCGTCGGAATGGCTCCCTAACTGATCCGTCAATTTCACTTTACTCGGAAAGCTTTTTTTGCTCTCTCGGGTGCCTTCAATTTGATCGGGGCTCCCGTTCACGTTCACACGGGCAGGCCGTTTTTCCCTGATTTTTCCTGCCTTTTTGAACGTACCTGCTTGGTTTCCGTCGTATTTGACCTTCCATTTTGGTGGTTTTAGCAAGTATACTTACATCTCCATGGCTCTTCAGTTGCCAATCTGGCTACACGCAAGCGCACATCCCTCAAACTCCATTGGAATATACATATGGCAACCACTGCCAATTTGACACATATTTTTTTGGGAACAATAAATTTGGTTTCTTCCTTTTTCCTTGCCATTAATGCATACCTTAATCTCCTTTGTGTTCCTTTTTCCTTGCCATTAATGCATACCTTAATTCTGTTTTGGATTTATTGTACCATATCTAAACTTTTTGTGTCATGGAAATGTGTGATGATGTTGTGTGATTGTACATTTGCAGGAAACACAACTTTCTTTTTTTTTTTTTTTTTTTTATTTTATTCCAGCGTTTGAAATTGAATTTTTTACACAAAGTTTTTTACAAATAATTGAATCTAAATGTTTTAACAAATAAACTATTTTCATTTTAAGCCAAATTAAAATTCTTTAGGCCTCGGTGTCTTGTGCCTGTGATTTTCTTGTATCTGTGAATGAAAAACAACATTAGTTTAGCATTGTTTATTTGGTTTGGTTGTGCGTGTTTTTTTTGGTGCCCTTTTTAAACCGGACCTTCTGCGTTTTTTACTGAAAAGGTCAAACTCTTAACCAAAGATTCCGCAGCATCTCAAAATAATAGATAGTAATTTTTTAGTCAATCAATAATTATTCTTTCCACCACTGGGCTGCAACTCAGTTCAGGAATTTAGTATACGGCCGCCGCCATCTTGACTCAGAAGCATCACACTTACTGAGGAGAGGAGAGTGGGATAAGGTACAGGGGGTGGGTTATAGCTGTGCTTTGCTCACACAGAGCAGAGACCTCTTGAAAAGGTCAGCAATCCCAGAATGCAGAGCAGCACAGTTAGAAGGCACTTCCTGTTTGCAGGCTGCCTGATCAGATGGCGGCTTCCATAATCCGCCATCTTGGATGTTGAAAGCCTCATAACATGCACTAGGTGCAGGTAGGATGATTTTGAAGGTGGGCAAACTTTATGTACAGGGTGTGGGAAACATATAAGATAGACTTATTCTGAGTGAAGGTCCGCTTTAAGGGCTTTTTAGACAAAGTCTTTGGTTGTTTTTTTTGGTTTTTACATTTTGTGGCCAATGGATTGGTTCATTTACTTTGGTACCAAAAAACGCCACTTACCATGTTTTAGGCGCATATTGCGTCAGGGGCGGAGGCTCCATTCTTGCTCCCTTGGTTGCTGCTGTGAATCTGTTTGCTTGACAAAGACACTGATATTAGAGACTGTTGTTGTCTCATGTACACCAAAAGCATTAACAAGTTTGCTGGCCTAACTAAAGTCACTTTTTGAACCTCTTGCTGCCTCACATTGCCCTAGTTCTTCTATCTGCATGTAGCCTAGTTTTGAGCTGCGTACATGTGTTAAACTAAGGTGGGCTTGTATGTAACGTGAAAAACGAAGTTGTTTCAGACTATTCTGGTGTTTTTTTTTTTTTTTGTTTTTTTTATTTTATTCCAGCGTTTGAAATTGAATTTTTTACACAAAGTTTTTTACAAATAATTGAATCTAAATGTTTTAACAAATAAACTATTTTCATTTTAAGCCAAATTAAAATTCTTTAGGCCTCGGTGTCTTGTGCCTGTGATTTTCTTGTATCTGTGAATGAAAAACAACATTAGTTTAGCATTGTTTATTTGGTTTGGTTGTGCGTGTTTTTTTTGGTGCCCTTTTTAAACCGGACCTTCTGCGTTTTTTACTGAAAAGGCCAAACTCTTAACCAAAGATTCCGCAGCATCTCAAAATAATAGATAGTAATTTTTTAGTCAATCAATAATTATTCTTTCCACCACTGGGCTGCAACTCAGTTCAGGAATTTAGTATACGGCCGCCGCCATCTTGACTCAGAAGCATCACACTTACTGAGGAGAGGAGAGTGGGATAAGGTACAGGGGGTGGGTTATAGCTGTGCTTTGCTCACACAGAGCAGAGACCTCTTGAAAAGGTCAGCAATCCCAGAATGCAGAGCAGCACAGTTAGAAGGCACTTCCTGTTTGCAGGCTGCCTGATCAGATGGCGGCTTCCATAATCCGCCATCTTGGATGTTGAAAGCCTCATAACATGCACTAGGTGCAGGTAGGATGATTTTGAAGGTGGGCAAACTTTATGTACAGGGTGTGGGAAACATATAAGATAGACTTATTCTGAGTGAAGGTCCGCTTTAAGGGCTTTTTAGACAAAGTCTTTGGTTGTTTTTTTTGGTTTTTACATTTTGTGGCCAATGGATTGGTTCATTTACTTTGGTACCAAAAAACGCCACTTACCATGTTTTAGGCGCATATTGCGTCAGGGGCGGAGGCTCCATTCTTGCTCCCTTGGTTGCTGCTGTGAATCTGTTTGCTTGACAAAGACACTGATATTAGAGACTGTTGTTGTCTCATGTACACCAAAAGCATTAACAAGTTTGCTGGCCTAACTAAAGTCACTTTTTGAACCTCTTGCTGCCTCACATTGCCCTAGTTCTTCTATCTGCATGTAGCCTAGTTTTGAGCTGCGTACATGTGTTAAACTAAGGTGGGCTTGTATGTAACGTGAAAAACGAAGTTGTTTCAGACTATTCTGGTGTTTTTTTTTTTTTTATTACAAGGAATGTGTGCGCGCACATAAACGCACGCGCGCATACTCACATCCATGATGATGTCGTCCTGCTCCGAGGTAAAGATTGCGGGCGCGCACCCGCTGTTGACCACGGCCACACGGAAAACATATTTAAAGCACAAGGCACTCAGCTCTGTGTTGGATACCATATCAATATGGGCAGACCTAAAGGGAGCAAAAAGAGCCAACCAAGGGCCGAGGCACATAGCAGCCGCACACATGCCTCATCCTCCACAAGACAGAAGAGCAGGCACCAGACACATGCCGAACATGCCCCCACTAAAACGGTGGATACTCCACACAAACAGGCACATTCCAAAAAACGCAGGACCAAGGGTACATTAACCCATTCACCACCACCTGCAAAAAAACCACGCACACACAAGGGTACCCCATCTAGTCAGACCATGCAGCATCCTCCACCTCCACACACCAAGCATACCCACAAATCCAAACACATAAGCAAGGGTAAGCGCATTGCAAAAACCACCACCCCACCCAGGTCACCCACCCCTCCACCTCCACCCTCTGGTTCCCCCAATTCCAGTACCTCAGATTCCACATGCAGCTCCATATCTGATAGCTCAACAGGAACCCAGACATTAAGCCAGAGAAGCACACACACAACATCCCCCTCCCCCATAAGCCAAAGAAGCACACACGACTCCCCAGATACCCAACCATCAATTTCCTCAGAGGCAGGGGAGACCACACACCCATGTGGCAGACAACTACGGCGTGGCTCACTAACTGCCCGATTTTGCGATGCTCAAAGCATGGCGGTGGCAAATGCAGTTTGCGAACATTATGATGCCCTATTTGGCCGCACCTCCAAAACAACCACAAAGCAGGCTAAGATGGAAATCTGGACTAATATTTGCAGGCAGGTCAATAGTGTGGGATCAGTCCGGAGAGATATTCAGCAAATAAAAAGGAAATTTGGGGACCTGAAATACTACAGCAAAAAAAAAATGGACATGCGCCGTCAGCAGAGGTAATGGACAATTTTTTGTCACATTGTTAAAAGGATGTAACACTTATTAGGTGTAATTTAATCTTCCCCAGCCAACAGACAGGGGGTGGAGCAGAAGTAAAGGAAAAAGTAAAATGCATTTTTTTTAACATTGTTAAAAGGATGTAACACTTATTAGGTGTGATTTAATCTTCCCCAGCCAACAGACAGGGGGTGGCTTACCCACTAAAATTATCCTTACGCCCGCCGAGGAACATGTATATACATTCATACACCCGGCCAGCATCCAGGGACTGGCAGAGGCACAAGACACAGACCGGAATGTAAGGTCCCAAGGTGAGTCTGATTTTGCCATGACCTAGTACAAAAAGTTCAAGAAGGCAGTGTTATGCTACACAACACACTGTACTTGGCCATTTACCTAATCTTCCTATCTACATACTAAGGACCAAGTCAACAGGACACACCAGGCCCCCAAACCCCTGCGTTAGCACCGAGGCCAAGGGCACACCAGGCTTCTACACCACAAACCCAAATTGTGGATTGCGATGAGGTAAGTCAATGGGCCTTGATGTGTACTTTTAACATTGATATTTGCGAGCTTTTGTGGACAGAAATAAACTAAAAGGATGCTATATTTCTTAACAGACCACAGGAAGCCCACCCATCATCGACCATATACGAGATTTGGAGGAGGACACCCCACATATGTCACTAACCACTACTGCACCAGTGGCAGCAACGCAGGCAACCCCGGCACAGCCACCACATCCACAACCACCATCGGAACCAGAACCAACCACCCGTCCCACTGCTCCTACCCAGTCTAGACGCCATATTTCCCAAAGAAGGCAACTTCAAATTTTGGAGGAAACATGGAGGCAGGAAAATATTGCCTTTGCTGCGACAACACAGCAATTCAATGAGACTGTGTGCACCCAACTCACAAACCTCAACGCCCAAGTAGAGGTATTAAACAGCAATATCTCTGCCCTAACCAGCCATATGGCTGAGATTAATCAAAGCCTGGCCCACATTGCAGCCAATTTGCAGGCACAACATCATTCCTCGTCAGCATGCAACCCAACATACCACTAATTTGTGGGGAATACATTTTCTCTGCCCACGTGTAATTTTTCTTTTGGGACCAAAAAAACAAATGACAAAACAAAATTTGTTTGAAAAATCAAAAAAAAAAAAAAAAAAAAACACTAAACACTAGTTGTGCACGTATGGTTTGCGCGGTGCCACTTTGGGTGCAAGAAAAAGGAGGGGTGGGGAGGGCTGAAACTAAAGGTGGTGGAGTAGCCCACAAGCCATGATTAGGTTTAGGACCGTTGCAGGCGTCTATTGTAGTGCCCCCCCCCAGTCACATCAAGACAACGGAACCTCATCTTCAAGAGAACAAAGCCTGGCTCCAACACAGAGCGAGTCCTCCTGGGGGCAGTATTGTCGCGCTCCTCTGCCTGTGAAGATCGGTGCAGGATGGGGGTCTTCATCCAGGGGACCAAAGGATAGGCAGAGTCTCCTGCCCTAAAACCAAAAAACAAAAAAAATTAAAAAAAGGTGTGCATTGCAACAATAGAAAAGAGGGACAAATAGGTGAGCGGGGTAGGGTGGGAGGAAAGGACATTTGTAATGAGACTACATGCACATCCAACCTGTACTCTGATTTAAAAAGTCTGGGGAATACTACTTACATAAGAGGGCAAGAACATGACGCAATAGGGTACAATCACTTAACCCATTTAATTTGTAGATCAATAATTGGGCTCCAAATATACTACGTCAAAAGTTAACAAATAGTGTGTTACGGGAACAAACACAGTCAGAGAGGGTGGGCAACCAATACAAGTTTCAGACACATACCCAGTAGCCAGCCACCAAATAGATCGGCAGATTTGAATCGCTCATGTAGGCAGGAATTCCTAGGCAGGGAAAGCCAGAAAAACGACTCCCAAAAACCAAATCAGGGCCAGCCAGTGCCTGCACATTTATCCTATGTCCCATCTTCAAATGCCTGCACACAAACAATAAAATAAAAATGATGGAGTCCCTGTAAAAAGGATACCCAAAAAAAAACCATAAAAAATATCAAATACTCATGCCATCGATGTCCAAAGGCGTGCGGTGCAGCCTGGTTTCTGCCATACTCAGCAGGACAAGACGGCGTAGCTGGCGCTGATGTGCTCCAACAGAGGACTGCATATTATTGCCCGAGTGCAAATACGGCTGCTCTGACTTGCCGTAAGTGAAGGCTCGGCGGCCCCGTTTTATTAGGGTGATTTCAATAGGAAATCAAGGCTCTGCATCACTGAAAAAAACGGACCAATGAACGAGGCGTCCGTTTTCCCGGGAAACAGCCTTGTGCGAGCCGACAATCGGAAAGGCGGCTGAGCGCACACCTGAGCGCATAAACGCACACTAAAATCAACGTAGCACCCTTTCCTGACCCGATCAAAGGCCAAAACCAACGGGAAAATGCACGGGATAGCTGAACAGGGAGGCTCTGCATCAAGCCACATGTTCTTAACAAGTGTTAGCTAGGTTTTTCAATAGTATGAGTGGGCAGAGGGTTAACTTTCTTTTTGCTGAGGAATGTTCTGTGTCTGTTAGAGACCATGCTTAGAGTTAAGTGGTCCTAATATGGACTTCCAGGCTTCGGCGGGAATGTCCAGCTTGATAAGGGTACTGTCTATGGGACCAAGGATAGCTGTATTGATAGCCCGTTTATTATATTTCTGTATACAGATGAAGATATAGTTTGTTAAAAATATTGAATATTGCTTTTTGTTGTGCATAATTTTTTTTCGACAAATGTCTATGATGTACGGAATATTATTGTAACTAATTATTGAACAAGAAAAAGCGTGTGTATGTGTAAGGTTTCCATCCATTTGTGAGTTTCTCGAGCGTCTTTTTTCTTTGTATTAGCGTTTTCGTGGTTGTGTGTAAGCCCGTTAGCATCTCTAATGTGTAATTGCTTGGTATTGTTTTCACATTCATGTGTAAAAGTCGGGATGAGTGAGGGCTTCCACATGATTGCTGTGGTGATTCACTTTCACCGGGGGCATCCCATGCTAGCATTTGTCTTTAAAGAGTACCTGCATATTTACCTTTTCCAATTGTAACAAAAAACACATTTTAAAATTTGCTGTAGTCATTCACTTTCCCCGGGGGCATCCCATGCTGTCACAGCATGCTAGCATTTGTCGTTATACTGTACCTGCATTTTTAGCTTTTCATTTTTAACAAAAACTACGTTTTAAAATTTGCTGTAGGCATTCACTTTTACCGGGGGCATCCCATGCTTTCACAGCATGCTAGCATTTGTCTTTAAAGAGTACCTGGCTATTTACCTTTTCTATTTGTAACAAACACCACATTTTAAAGTTTGCTCTTGTCATTAACTTTCACCGGAGGCACCCCATGCTGTCACAGCATACTAGCATTTGTCTTTAAAGAGTACCTGGCTATTTACCTTTTCCATTTGTAACAAAAACCATGTAATAAAATTTGCTGTAGTGCTATTAACTAACTTTGAGCATGGAGCATCCCATTTCAGGCAATCTGGCAGTGTTTGCATTTGGTTTTATCTTCAAGTGTTGATGGGCTAGTTAGTGTGAAAGGCCAGACACCTGCCGCTGTTGTGTAAAAATGTTTTTTTTTACACCCACTGTCAGTTGGCCCCATCGTCCATCCTCTCCCAGGTCTGACTCGGGGGGTCCTCTGAGTTTTCAGTCGCTAATGAGTAGCTTTCTTCACCTGCATAGTGAGGCAACTCATGAGCAGCAGGTAGACATGGAGCAGGACCAGAACCAGCAGGTGGTGCTATACCTTGACATGACCATGCCAACACACCTTGAGGATCCACTGGACTTCTGGCCAGCCAAACTTGATCTGTGGCCGTAACTAGCAGAGTTTGCCCTGGGAAAGCTGTCCTGCTCTGCCAGTATTGTGCCATCAGAGGGGGTTTAGTGTGGCAGGGGCCATAGTAACCACAAGGAGAACTTGCCATAGTAACCACAAGGAGAATGTGCCAAAAAGAATTCCTTGTTCATTTCATGATGTACTTGGCGAACAATAAATTGAATTGAAATGAACTTGTCTGTCCATGAAAAATGTAACTAGGCCCTGAAGACTTTAACAGGAAAAAAATGGTGCAACTCTGAGATGTACGTATGCGGTGTGTACTGATAAGGGCAGGTCAATGCTCTCCACTAGGCTTAAAACAGTATTTTGTGCTGGTAGCGAGGGTTCAATCAGGTGGTGAGACAGCAGTCATTCCGCTGCCGAATGGTGACAATTTGGCGGTCACTACGCAAGCACATGAGCATGCATCGTGCCAATTATGCAAGTGACTCACAGGGTGTAAGGAACTTACCTCTGCCAGGGGGCCGGCGGCGAGCGTCCGCAGAGCAACGCAGCACTCCTGCTGCTGGGAGAGCGCCGCGTCACTCTGGCAGCCTCCCTCGCCCCTCTCTAGCTGTGCAGGCGCGTGTCCCGCAGTCTGTAGATTTCGCCACTAGGAGGCGCTGTGCTGCGAGTGGCAGGCAGCACAGAGTGCTCCACACCTGATGGGAATCAGGGGCTGATCAGCCTTGCAGCCAGGACTGACCAGCCCCTGGATAGTGCCTCCAATCACTCACAGTGTTGTAAGTTGCACCAATCAGCACATACACTCTCCCCCAGGGTGGCCATTGGTCGATTCCCCAATAAATATGGAGTCAGCCCAGCACTCAGTGCCCATGATAGTCGCTTGTGATTAGGGTGTGATTCTGTTAGTTGTTATCTGATTCCGACCCGGCTTGATCGACCATTCCTGTCTGCTGCCTGTACCGACCTCTGCTTTGTCTGACAACGAACCTGCCTGCCCCTCTGGATACCCTGCGATCTCTGACCTCCCGGCTTGACCCTTTGGTTACCCCTGACTACGCACCTGTCTCATCCCTGTACTCTGACGCACCCTCCGGATTGACTACCTGTGAACGACCTTGGCTTTGGGATACCCTCGTGGTTCATCGGCCTTCACCGTAAGCAGCCATCCTTTGCACCTATTAAGACCTGGGGGCAACCATGTCCGGTGAGGCGTACCTAGCGTCCCGGCAAACGGGGGCTTGACTATAGGCAGAAGCGGCGGTGGAGATTGGGGGTTGCCTGCTTACAGAAGGCTGGTGTCCCGCTGGGCATCACACAGGGACTACCTGTCTTCATCTCCACTGCATACCGCCATGGTGTGTCTGGGTCCTCTGTCTCGCCTTCCTCACTACCCTCTAGCTCCACTGGCTGCTCCTGCTCCTCATCTCCTGTCAGATGACTAGAAAAAACGGGCATTTCAGTAAACCTAAACTGTGCTTCGCTGTGCCCCTCCTCCTCCAGTTCAGCCCCCACAGGCTTCATGTGGCCGTGAGATGTAGGTGCTACGTCTCCAGTGCCCTGACCAGCCCTGGTTTCCAACATGTGTTGTAGTACATGAAGCAGTAGAATCACATTGTTCATCCCGTAGTCCTGGCGACTGACTAATAAAGTGGCTTCCTCAAAGGGCCTGAGCAAATGACAGGTGTCACGTATGAGCTGCCACTGGTTTACATTGAAGTTACACAGGGGAGTCCTCCTTTCCACTTGGATCATCAAGAAAAATCGGTGTGCCATACAGGGCGCGTGGGCCATACAGGGCGCATGGCTCAGGCTTCCTTGTTGCAGCGCAGACAGGATGTTCTTTTGTAAGAAGGTCCGGAGGAATAAAATGTTTATGATCTCAATTATTAATTAATTATTATTATGATTCTGATCTGGATGTGGCTGATATATACATGTCCATATATTATAAAGGTTATTTCTGTTAATTGACTTTACTTTTATACCTCAGGGAAGCAGTTCATATGCAGATGTAAAGAATGTCTGGGTATGTTTGAGTACCCTCTCAGTAATTACTTGATGTGCATTTTAAACTATTTAACTGTAAACGGCCTCTCGGTATTACCGGAAGTCTAAGGGGCAGTTAGGTGGAGGAGAATTTTGACCAGAGAATTATATTAAAGCAGGGAACGTGGGGGAAGGGTCTTCTTCTCTCTCATGAAGGGCTGCCACACAGGCAGTATGGTGGGGGGCTGGGCAAAGGACAAAAGGCCCTGGCTGAATTAACTTGAGAGAGATTGACGCCTTTTTTGTATGGAAATTGCAACTTTACATCATATTTACACCGTTCATATTATTACTTTTTCTGTAATGTAATCGGCTCTATTTTAATTTAATCCACTCATCGATTGTTGGTTTCGGCCCAATACGTGTTCCCGGATTTTTCATAGCTGAGATTATAACTGGATGGCCCAATAGTACTTGTTAAAGTTAACACAACGGACCAACATCTTACCCATTGTCGGTCACTATAGTTCCCTTTTGCAGTTTTCGTGGAGTAAGCCATGATTTGATTTCTTGATTAATGATTTTTAGCAGTTCCTCCCAAGTGTGACTCCATTCACCAAGGAAAACCATGTGAAGAACAGCGTGTCCTGCACACATGGTAGGCTGGAGGGGCACTGAGACTTGTCCGTGCAGTGGAGGCTGCGAAGATGGCGGAGGATGAGGATATGGAGTTGCAAACTGGCAAAGCTAAATAGATATGCACAGCCCAATATGTATAAAAAGAGGGTGCAGGTTCGTGATGTGTGCAGACCTGGGCAAATTTCTTAGTACTGGGATTCTAGATATATCCCAAAAACAGTCCCCCTAGAATGAGCCGCACACTCTTATAAAATTAGATCTTTTATTAGAAATAAATAATTACAGCATGTAATATACAAAGACACAAATAGAAATGGCAGACAATAACTCTATGTTGGGTAAATTATAACAATTTTATCATTAGTACTATGCTACAGGTTCATGGAAAAAAAAATTGAAAACAAAAAAAAATGAAAATTAATAAAAAATATTGACTTAATGTTATTAGTTATATATATATATGTATATATATATATATATATATATATATATATATATATATATATATATATATATGAATGTATGAAATTTGTATTTAATTATTATTATAAATTTGTGCAAATACAAAATATTATCAATAAATATGAAATTGACAATTAGCAATGGTGTCAGAGAAATAAGTGCAACATGTGCCACAAGTAGAAAAAATGTGCAAGCAGTAATAATATAAAGTGCTGAATAGCGAGGCTTATTTAATCCATGAACCAAAATAGACAAGCTCACTGTCACAGGCACAACGGCCTAGGAGCGTGGAGGCCACAGCGGCGTGACCTGTCCAAGTTGCTGTTGTGGTTGTGCAGGAACCACATTCACCCAGTGGGCCTTAAAGGATATGTATTGTCCCTGACCGTAGTTACAGCTCCAGACGTAGGCGCTGCCATGCACTTTGGTATACACCAACAGGCTCAAGGAATGGGCCACCTTCAGTTCAACAAAATTTTACAGTAATGGTACTGCCTTCTTCACAAAGAAATGACAGCTTGAGACTCTCCACCTCGGCTCGGCACAAGTTATCAGTTCTCTGAAAGGTGCAGAGTCCACCACCTGAAAAGGGAGGGACTGCAGCACCAGTAACTTATACAGAAGCACATTTAGCTTCTGCGCCTTGGATGAGTGGGTGCATACTGTTGTCTTTTGGCCATGGCTTCGCCAATGGATTGCTGGAAAAATGACTGACTCGGAGTAAGAGGAGGAGGAACATGTGGAGCGACAGAGGATGGGTATGACACACAGGAGGTGGTGGAGCCTTGGCTGGCTGGAACAGGGAGCGGCATGCCACTGGGTAATGCAGCAGGCTGGACCACCACTTTGGAGCCAGCTATCCCAGGCCGCTTTATGGTGATGCTGCAAATGTTGACGCAGGGCTGTGGGGCCAACATTGGGACCCTGGCCACGCTTCACCTTCTGCCTACACATCTTGCATGTAGCCATGTTAACCTCCTGTGGATGCTTGATGAAAAACTGCCACATCGCTGAGTAGCTGATTTTCCCACCAACAGTCCGCACTAGTTCACTGCTGCTGCTGCCGCCGCTGACTCCAGGAACCCCTCTTCCACTACCTCCCGGGAAGGTAGCCTGCCGCGCAGCAAGTGGTCTACCCCGGGCACATTTGCCTCCAGACTTTCCCCTTTGCCACCATGCTGACCGCTAAATCCATCACTCTCCATCACTCCAAGCCTTTAAAAATGCCCTCAAAACTCACTTCTTCAAACAGGGCATATAACCTGATTTAAGCAACTCCTATAACCTTCAAACGGCACATGCAGCCCAACTCAAGCTCTACCACTTGTGATCCCTACCTTTTGTCTCCACCCCCATCCTTGTTTAGACTGTAAGCTCGCAAGGGCAGGGCTCTCTTTCATATTGTGCTCCTGTGCTCACAACACTTGGTTTGAACCTCGTAGCTTCGAGTTTTGTATTGTTCTCTGTACTATATGATTTACTTTGTTTGTAATCACACCTTGTAAATCGCTACAGAAGACGATGGCACTATATAAATAACATTATTAACAATAATAACAATTTTAATAATAATAATCATCATCATCGAGTTGTGTCTGCACATCACTGATGTCCTCCTCAGGTTCCTCAACAGTGTCTGCTTCAGAAGCCAAAACACTTGCAACACCACCTCCAATGCCACTCTCCTCATCACTACTTGTCTGCCTAGTGGAGAAAGCGGCGAGTGTCTCCTCCACTTCTTGGCTGGACAGTAGCTGATGATTTTTCTCTATAAGATCGTCCTCACTGAATAGTGAAGCTGAACCCAAAGCATAAGATACAACCAACAGTTGACTGGGGGTGTCAGATGTCACTTGTGATGAAGTGGATGATCGTGTTAACCAATCGATGACGGCAGATGTGTTGCTGGTTGAGACATGACCGCTAGCTGATACCGGGAGATCAGGCCTCTCACTGAGACTCCTGCTGCCACTCACCCCTAGTCTGCTGCGACCTCTGCTTGATGAATTTAGGCCTCTGCCACTCCTCTGTATCCATCCTGGCACTTCTCTCCCTGACATATGAGGGGAGGACAAAACACTACACTACGCTTAAAACATAATTTGTCAATAACAGCAGAAGGTGTGTAACTGTGTATGGTCTTTCACTAAGTAGTAACTAGGCCCTGAAAACTTTAACAGGAACAAAGAGGTACAACTCTTAGATGTGCGTATGTGATGCACTGAGGGCAGTTCAATGTGCTCCAGTATGCTTGAAAAATGTTTTTTTTTTTTGTACAACACCAGCAGTTGTGTAACTATGGAGAGACTGACCTGTGTGAAGATGAATCAGGCATGGATCAGCCAAGATTTCCACCCACCAATGCCTGATGCATCAGAGTAAATTGATCATGGTGCCAGACCAACACTTCAGAAATATGGATAGTGCAAAACAGATTTAAGGCGCTGCTCTCCAGTTACAGACATTCCTCTGCATCAGGCCACAAGTAATTATTGAGGAAATGCTTTACGTTAATCTTAATTTTTAATATTATTCTTAGGATAAGACATATGTGCCCAAAATCTGTATATGTTCTCTCCATGCTGCTGCCAACTCCAGGGCATGTCTTTCAGGCAATATATGGGCACCTCATGCTTATGCCAACTCCAGGGCATGTCTTTTAGGCAATATATGGGCTTCCTATGCTGCTGCCAACTCCAATGTGTCTTTCAGGCAATATATGGGCTCCTCATGCTGCTGCAAACTTCAGGGTGTATCTTTCAGGCAATATATGGGCTCCTCATGGTGCTGCCAACTCCAGGGTGTGTCCTTCTGGCAATATATGAGCTCCTCATGCTGCTACCAACTCCAGTGTGTCTTTCAGGCAGTATATGGGCTCCTTATGCTGCTGGCAACTCCAGTGTGTCTTTCAGGCAATATATGGGTTCCTTACACTGCTGCCAACACCAGGGTGTGTCTTTCAGGCAATATTTGGGCTCCCCCTGCTGCTGCAAACTCCAGGGTGTGTCTTTAAGGCAATATATGGGCTCCTCATGCTGCTGCCAACTCCAGGGTGTGTCCTTCTGGCAATATATGAGCTCCTTATGCTGCTGCCAACTCCAGTGTGTCTTTCAGGCAATATATGGGCTCCTAATGCTGCTTCCAACTCCAAGGTGTGTCCTTCTGGCAACATATGAGCTCATCATGCTGCTGCCAACTCCAGGGTGTGTTCTTATGGCAAAATATATGAGCTCCGCATGCGACTTCCAACTCCAGTGTGTCTTTCAGGCAATATATGAGCTCCTCATGCTGCTGCCAACTCCAGTGAGTTTTTCAGGCAATATATGGGTTCCTTACACTGCTGCCAACTCCAGTGTGTCTTTCAGACAATATATGGGTTCCTTATGCTGCTGCCAACTCCAGGGTGTGTCTTTCAGGCAATATAGGGGCTCCTTGTGCTGCTGCCAACTCCAGTGTGTGTTTTTCAGGCAATATATGGGCTGCTCATGCTGCTGCCAACTCCAGGGTGTGTTGTCAGGCAATAAATGGGCTCCCCATGCTGCTGCAAACTCCAGGGTATGTTTTTAGGCAATATATGGGTTCCTCATGCTGATGCCAACTCCAGTGTGTCTTTCACACAATTTATGGGCTCCCCATGCTGCTGCAAACTCCAGGGTGTGTCTTTCAGGCAATATATGGGCTCCTCATGCTGATGCCACCTCAAGGCTCTGTAATTTTGAAGCTCTGCGACAGAGATTCTAATAGCAATGCTTCTGATCTGCATGTCATACTTTTTTACAGTATAATTTCACTAACCCAGCACACATCCTATGCATGTTACAGCAAGGCAAAATGTTCTACAACCCTATTGAGGCTCTTGGAAGGCCAGAAATAGCCGTTTTTAATAGCGATTCTCCGCGAATAAATTCGGACCGAAACAATTTTTTCTGGAAAATTGTCGAATCGTCCGAATCTAATTTTTCATATATTCGCTCATCTCTAATATCAACGTATACAAGCGCCGTCTGTGAAATAGGCTTTGAGAACAGTAATCACAGGGCTCTCAATGGCTTACACAACTACAGAAACAGTACGAGATACTCCCGATGGAGGCTCTGAATCATGTTAACACACATATACTGAACGAAAGCTGGGGGTTTATTCATGAAGGTCTAGCGCCAGGTAGTGCTTTGTAGCGGCAGGCATCATCTGGTGAATGCTGGGCGCTGTAAGTAAAACAACATTTATGAAGGCGATTCTGGTGAGCGACTCTAACAGTGCCATGTAGCATAAGATTCATCATTAAAGGTGGCTCAGTGTATAGCGCCAGCGCTCTAGCTTCCAGAGCGCCAGGTATTACCTGTCACTCTCCCATACCTTTCAATAGACGTCCCTTCTAATCTTTTTACTTATCTTATTTTTTTTTTCCTCTCAAATAATTGTTTCACCTCTCCTGGTCTGAATAAAAGTATTTTTGAAAACAAAAATAATAATTTACATCACTAAAGTGTTACTGTTGTTAGATGTGGTGTAGGCTTGTGCGTTGTTGTTTGGAACCCTGCCTTGCGTACGGTGTGACAAACAGGGAAACAGTATTAATGCTTTAGAGCTAGGAGGCTATTATTACAGTAACTAAAGTACATTCTGTGAACGTTAAATATAAACAAATGTACAATATTTCTAAAATGCAAAGTAGTGCTATTGAATTAATTTACTTTTTGATTTTGTTTTTGTATTTTTAAGTTGTAGCGTAATGTTAGTTATGTTCTTGGTGCGTTCTATAGCGTAAATATAATGTATTGGAGTATTTCATAGCATTCGTACCTTGAAACGGGGTTAAAGGTTTTGCTTTCGGTTTCGTTTTGTGCACTTCCGGTTTTCCTTTGCGCAACAATGGCCCCCAGGAGACCAGCCAGGCGCCTTCCCAGCTGCTCTTCCGCCTCATCATCTGAGGAGACCCCCTCCCCCCCAGGAAGAGGCAGCGTGTGGACCCTCAGGTCAATGGGCAGATAGTTAAGGTCAATTTAAAAGAGTTCTAATAGTTAATTTTATATTTCACAATATAGAAATATTTTCAATAACTGATATGTGTTGTGTTAATGTAAATTTTGTAATATTTACTAATGCGATCTCAACCCAGGGGGCAGATATTTGTCATCTATTTTTTGATTTCTAAATTATTAAATTAATACCCAAGAGCATGGCAAATTTCTATTTTAAATAACATATAATAACATTATTTAATTTCTATATTGTGAAATCCACATGCCCTTTATGGCAGTTTAAATGAGACCAACAAAGATTTTTTAGTGTAAAATATATTTATCCTTAATTTTTATATAATGTTTATTTAATGTTAAATGTTATTGTTCTAAATTTTCATTATATTTGTTTTGATTTACTTTCTCTACATCTAGGAATTCTGTATGAAGGAGTACGACTATGCCCTAAGTGCCAGGAGCAGCATTGTGGAGGAGGTGAAGGCTACTGTGTCTCGGTGCTTCAAAACAGATTGATGCCTATGCTTCTGGTAAGTTCAATACACATACACTATTCGTAAATATCTACTCATTATTGTTAAACTAAAATTTTTACCAAAGATCATAGGTATATACTGTATTTGTTGAACTGTGGTACTTAATTGTGTCTTTTCTTTCCTACAGCTTGCACAGACGAGCATCACAGACCGTGGCAATATGTGATGGAATCACGTCGAATGCTGATGGAGATGCAGAATCAAAGACAGAGTGGGGGTATTAACTTTGCATTTTTTGTAAAAAATAAAAATTTATAGTATTTAACAAACATTTGTGCTTGGTTTTCATTTATAATAGTATTGTCTGACTCCACACACACACACAAAACACATCAGAAATGAATAAAACAATAAAAGAACAAAAAAAGAAAAAAAAAACAATACATGAACAAAAAAGAAAAAAAAACAAAAGAACAAAAAAAAAGAAATAAAACAAAAGAACAAACAAAAGAAAAAAAAGCAAAAGAACAAAAAAAGAAAAAAAAATAAGAACAAAAATGTGGTTGGAATATAACATTGGCAAGATAATATTCTAAACAATGGTGGTGTTAGAGCAGCATAGGAACGCTCAGGCGCTGCATTGAATGAGGGTGAGCGCATCTACAGAGCCTTTACTCCGACTCACATACATCACATTTATCATTGGTAAACTGATTACTACAGAGTGCCGTCAGCGAATGAGACGCTCTGTTAGCGTGCTTGATAGCCGATCACAGTGTATACTAGCGGTCACTATAAGTGCTGCTATACAGACGCTCATCTGCTGATAGCAGGCATTAGTAATGAATCAGCCTCCACGTGTAATGTTCACACATATGTTTATAAATATATTAGGTAGCATTCTTCTAAAATATCAGTGGCAATGCCATAGGAGATTGTAAAGAGATGTTTCACAAGTTTATGGTGTTTACTCCATTTTACTTAAAAGCCGTCCTTATATGTTTCCCCCACCCTGTACATACAGATTGCTCACATTAAAAATTATGCTACCTGCATCTACTGCATGTTATGAGCCTTTAAACATCCAAGATGGCGGCTCATGGAACATCAGGCAGCCTGCAAACAGGAAGTGCCTTCTGACTGTGCTGCTCTGCATTCTGGGATTGCTAACCTTTTCCTAATCCCAGCTCTGCTCTGTCTGAGCAAAGCACAGCTATAACCCACCCCTCTCCTCTGTAAGTGTGATGCTTCTGAGTCAAGATATTGGCGCTCGTTTCCTATAGTCCTGAACAGAGTTGCAGCCCAGTGGGGGAAAGAATAATAAGTGACTAAAAACTTAAAATGTATTAACTTTATATGCTGGGGAATTGTTTTTTAAGGGTTTGGGCTTTTCAATAAATCATGGTGAAGGTCTGGTTTAACTACCACAGTTAGGATCTGTAAGGTTAAAACAAACTTAATGACAGGTCAGGTATTTGAATGTAATAAAAAATGTGTTCCAGATCCAAATTATTTCTCTGTACTTTATTTTTATACCTAATAAAACAAAAAAATCATAATGTAATCATGCCTTAGGGTAATTTTACTCTCATAACTTTATGATTCTGAATGTTGCCATCAAAGATAATTTATTTGTTTTTTTCAAGTAATTCTATCCCTCCAAAATCTTTTTTTTTCATTTAGTATACAAGTGGTAAAACTTCTATGTTACATATAAACAATGTTTAAACACAAATTCCCATCTGATCAAAAACATGCAGAATATATTTGTGTATATACTTAGGCATGCAGAATGGAAACATGATACAAGAATCACAACAGCATAGAATTTCACTACAACTATTGTTACCTAGAAAAACCTGGTTTAACTTTTGTCTTGGCATCATGTCCATTTATGAGAAAATTCACCCGCTTGCACTTATTTTTTACCCATATCAGTAGCTTTAATATGACAGTAAAATGCATTTATATTGAATGTCTTGTTATTATTTAAATCTTCTTATGTGATTGAGTGTATATAGACAAAAAATACCCTACATGAATCTACTACACTGCAACTTCTTACTCAATAGAGGACAATCATCTGCTCATGGAGCTTTGAAAGGAGCGTTGGAAGGCAAAAATATCAATTCATATCTGAATAGCCATTCATCATGGTTTCTGCCTGTTTCTGAGTATGAAAAATGATCAAAAGAGGGTGTCTTCCTTTAGGGAAGGAGAGACAGATAGAGAAGGTAGGAACCCATATTGACCTTTGTACAGGCTGGTAACTGAAATTAATTAAACTGGGTTCAAATCAGATCAAAATAAACTACATGCTTCATAAATCAGACCTATTCAGGCCTATCTATATCAAGACCTCTTCTATTAGAGACCTATTCAGGCCTATCGATATCAAGACCACTTCTTTTAGAGCCCCCAGATAAAACCTGGAGCAAATCCTAAAGGGCTTGTATTTTGTGTGAAAAACAGTTATGGCCTCTATCCTCATAGAAATGCACCTGCATGTGTTTCAGGGTACATATGTTTCTCAACAGAGAGCTGCTTTAAAATGGACCAAAACCCACACTTTTACCTAGCTTCCCCTGAGTTGCTCCCCCCATGAGAATTTTTTACAATTTTTACTGCTCCTGCTTCACTCTAATCCCAGATAATGGAGCCTGTTTTAGCTGTAAAGCTCCGCCTCCTCCATTCATTGCTAGTGTTGTGTGTGGCAGTTATGTTATTGCCAAACCTATGTAATGACTGATCATCTGTCATCTCACACTGAGGGACAGCAAAACAAATCAGTGTTCCAGGACAATTCAAAAAGCGAAAATATCCATTTCCAGTTCTACACCCTAAAGAGAGAGAATCAGCAGGAGCCTTGGCCAAATGTATTTCACAAATTCAGTGGTTTTTGGTCCGCATTAATGGGTGTCGCATAAAATAGCACATGTACTGCTTCATCTGACTTATTGCACCAGCTCTTGAGTTGCCTTCCTACCACATAGCTTTGGCAACTAGAGGTCAAATTTTTTTTAAAATATCTGGTCAATTACATCCCCAATACACCTGAGTATGCAGTCCTTGGGTTGTGGCCAGCAGAGGTGGATCGCATCTCTCAAGTAAAAGTGGTCCTACCTAGCGCCTCTTAAAGCAGACCAAAAGCTGCTTGTGTCGACACTGGAGTCTAAAATACTCGAGGGCCCATAAATTCTCTGTCCCCTGGTTAGTGAAAAGATAGAGTTTTGTTCCGCCTTAAATTGTTTACTGGTCTGCTCAGATTATTGGAAAGAGAAGCAACCCTTTTTTGGATACCCATACCTGCACACACTCACAAGCATTCCAATTGAGCTGGCCACTGGTTCGTCAGCCCATATGACCACTGCCCACCATCTGGTTGAACTAGAAGTGGTGTTTAGGCTCAAAGGTGCATTCTGGTGCAGGTCTCCTTAAAGTTTTGAGGATTAGCCTGTCCAACATTGATAGGCTTCTTCTTTTTAGAACATGTAAAGGAGACCTGCACACTATTATATGTACCCAAACACATCTCCCACAGCCCACAGTGAGTGATACATTTGCCCAATTGGAAATCATAGGAAACACTACAGCAGCCAGCACATCCTCTTGATGCAGTGTTCCCTGCGACTTCTGGTCCATCCATGGATAAAAGTTATCACTTACTAGGGGCAGTAGAAGAGGTATTTAGGTGCAGATGTGCACTTAATAAGGTGGCAGTCCTCTTTAACCATTTAACTACCAGCCTACCTGGAGATTTTGTCAGACCATTTTCACTATTTTAAGCTACACATGTTGAACTGTAAATTTTGAAGGTAATTCCAGGGATTTCGTAAAAAATGCATATATTGTTTGTTTAAAACCTGACTGGGCTTTAACATGAAATATCTTGTTATTGTCATTTTTAGTGTATTGTGTAGTTGGTGAAATATGCAAAAAAATAAAAAAAAAAAAACATTTTTTTTACAATTTGTAGTTTTATTTGTATATAACAAATGTAAGTTTTTCAATAAAATCATATTGCATATAAAATCCCAATTTCTCCCGTAACCAACAACGGTACCACATATGTATTGGTAGACACCCTTTCCTGCCCAGGAGATTACCCCAAACTGAAACAATTCTTCAGGACATTTTCAGATAAAATACAACTGCTATGCTTACCTTGCAGTTTCTCAAGAAAAATTACCCATTACATTTGAAATCCCCCCCCCATAAACTATATATTCCCTAAAAGTAAACACCTTTAGCTTTCTAGGTGTACCAGGCTTGTTGACGTGGACACAGAAAGTAATCCCTTAAAAATGATTTGGTTGCACAGGGTATCCCTAAAAAAAAAGAATAAAAAAGCAAAGCCAAAGTCACATTTTTCTAAAAGAAACAATATGCAAACAAGAAAAAACACGCTGAATATGAAAAAGCAAGGTCCCAAGTGACAGAACACTAACCAACATGAATAGGTACTGTCAAGGGAAGAGTTGCCAAACACCCCATATTAACACATTCACATAAGGGTAATTTTCCTTGAAAATTTTAGCTCTCTAGACAAAGTGCGCACCTTGCGCTTTTCTTTAACCAAAACAACCCTTTAGACTTGGAATACCCCCAACAAACTATATGTTCCCTGAAAGTACACACATTATGTTTTCTAGGTGTACCCAGCTTATTGTGGTGGCTTCCTCTTTCTAGAAGTAATCCCTCAAAGAAACACATTTTCCTAAAATATCAATGTGCAAACAAAAAAAAACAAGCTAAATCTGAAAGTGCAAGGTTCCCCAAATAGAACAATACCCAACTTTTAACCCTTTTAACTATCAAAAGGTAATTTTCACTATTTTGCGCTATGTTTAACTGTGATTTTTGCAAGATTTTCGGGGAAAATTATATTATTTTATGTGCTGTAACATGAAATGGCTTGTTTGTAATTCTTCCAATGTTTTTTAAAATATAAAAAATATTGTTTATTTTAAATAAAACATTGATTTTATTAAAGAAAACCATGTTGCATGTGAAAGCCCCATTACTCCTGATTGCAACAGTACCACATATGTATCGGCAGTCTCCTTTCCTGCCCAAGAGACCCCACAAACTGCAAAGAGCACTTTATAACATTTACAAATAAAATACAATTACTAACCAATCTATAATATAAAGACATGCACACAGATAAAAATGTAATTTATTTTTTTTAATCTTCACTCCACCATGATCCTGTTTCCCCTGCGATCTGATGACAGCTGCTGGCTGATCGGTGGAGAATCACAGCCCCTTACCCCTCCAACCTTCTCCCCATCGATCACTCGGCCCTACTCAATGTCTTCGGACAGTTGGGGGATGGCATCATGGATTACGTACTTCCGCCTGCGGCCCAACTCCTCTGGGTCTGAGACCCAAAGAGTGGGCCTAGTCATTTCGCTCCTTCAAGGTGACCCACAGACCTGGGCCTTTGAACTGGCACCTACCAATGAGGCCTTGCAATTGGTCTCCGCCTTCTTTTCTGCCATGGAGGTCCTGTATGCAGACCCTGACTGGGCTTCTACGGCCGACTCCAAGTTGCGGAGTTTAAAACAAGGGAAAAGGTCGGCTGAGGAATACAGCGCCGAGTCTAAGTGGAATGATCCAGCCCTGGGCAGTCAGTTCAGAATCGGGCTCTCAGAAAATATCAAGGACACCTTGGTTAATTTCCCTCAGGCAAAGAATCTCGATAAATACATGCAGCTAGCCATCAGAGTGGATAGACGGCTCAGGGAGAGACTTGTGGAGAAAGTTAAGGACCAGCCCTAGGGTCCTCCTCGTCAAGAATTCAGCCCTAGGGGTGCTGCTGCCTCTTCTTCTTTAGCACCCGAGGAGCCCATGCAACTTGGCGCGACTCGTCTCTCCTAGGCGGAGAAGATAAGACGCAGATTGCAAGGGCTATGCTTGTATCTGCGGAAATCCTGTCCGTTTTGCCAAGAATTGCCCTAACAAGGCTCCGGCAGCGGCAAACTACAGCACCTAGATCCAGTTGAGGGAACTCATCTTGGCGATCAGGTACCACTCCTTCAGATAAATAGATTGCTTTTACCCACTATGATCTCTTAGGGACCTTCCAGAATGTCTGCCACCGCCTTCATTGATAGTGGGGTGGCCTGCAACTTCATAGATAGGTCACTTGCATCCACCTTAAATATCCCATTGATCTCCTTAGAAAATTCACTTTGGGTCCTGGCTGTCAATAACGAACCAATTGTGGGAGGATTGGTTTCTTATAAAACCCCTTTTGTGAACTTAGTGGTGGGTTCCTCCCATTCCGAGAAGATAGCATTTTTTATTTTAGAGAGCCCTGTATCTCCTGTAGTACTAGGATTTCCATGGTTAAAGATCCACAACCCAGTTGTTAATTGGGTATCTGGGGACTTGGTTAATTGGAGTCCATTTTGTTTAGATCACTGTTTTTGTACCGCCCTAAGATCGACTCATGTCGCTCTTGAGGGTTTACCTCCGGTCTATGCAGATTGGGCGGATATTTTCTCAGAAAAATCCGCTGACTGTCTTCCTCCACATAGGGCCTACGATTGTCCGATCAATCTGCTACCAGGTACCATGCCCCCTAGGGAGAAAATATACAATCTCACCCACTCAGAAGAGATAGCCATGAATGAATACAATGCGGAGAATCTTAAGAAAGGATTCACCCGTCCCCCTTCCTCCCCTGCTGGCGCTGGGTTCTTCTTTGTCGAAAAGAAGGATGGTGGTTTACTTCCCTGTATCGATTATTGGGGACTAAACAAGATCACGGTAAAGAATAGGTATCCGTTACCTTTAATCGATGACCTCTTTAACCAAGTATCTGGGGCACAGATTTTTTCTAAACTTGATCTTAGAGGGGCATATAACTTCATTCACATACTCTCCCAGTGGAATGATCCAGCCCTGTGCAGTCAGTTCAGAATCAGGCTCTCAGAAAATATCAAGGACACCTTGGTTAATTTCCCTCAGCCAAAGAGTCTCGATGAATACATGCAGCTGGCCATCAGAGTGGATAGACGGCTCAGGGAGAGACGTGTGGAGAAAGTTAGGACCAGCCCTGGGGTCCTGCTCGTCAAGAATTCAGCCCTAGTGGTGCTGCTGCCTCTTCTTCTTTAGCACTCGAGGAGCCCATGCAACTTGGCGTGACTCGTCTCTCCTAGGCGGAGAAGATAAGACGCAGATTGCAAGGGCTATGCTTGTATTTACGGAAATCCTGGCCATTTTGCCAAGAATTGCCCTAACAAGGCTCCGGCGGCGGGAAACTACAGTGCCTAGATCCAGTTGAGGGAACTCATCTTGGCGATCAGGTACCACTCCCTCAGATAAATAGATTGCTTTTACCCACTATGATCTCTTGGGGACCTTCCAGAATGTCTGTCACTGCCTTCATTGATAGTGGGGAGCCAGCAACTTCATGGATAGGTCACTTGCATTCACCTTAAATATCCCATTGATCTCCTTAGAAAATACACTTTGGGTCCTGGCTGTCAATAACGAACCAATTGTGGGAGGATTGGTTTCCTATAAAACCCCTTTTGTGAATTTAGTGGTGGGTTCCTCCCATTCCGAGAAGATAGAATTTTTTTCCTAGAGAGCTCTGTATCTCCTGTAGTACTAGGATTTCCATGGTTCCACAACCCAGGAATTTGGGTATCTGGGGTATCTGGGGACTTGGTAAATTGGAGTCCATTTTGTTTAGATCACTGTTTTTGTACCGCCCTAAGATCGACTCATGTCGCTCTTGAGGGTTAACCTCTGGTCTATGCAGGTTTGGCGGATATTTTCTCAGAAAAATCCGCTGACTCTCTTCCTCCACATAGGGCCTACGATTGTCCAATCAATCTGCTACCAGGTACCATGGACCCTAGGGGGAAAATATACAATCTCAGCCACTCAGAAGAGATAGCCATGAAAGAATACATTGCGGAGAATCTTAAGAAAGGATTCATCCGTCCCTCTACCTCCCCTGCTGCCGCCGGGTTCTTCTTTGTTGAAAAGAAGGATGGTGGTTTACGTCTCTGTATTGATTATCGGGGACTAAACAAGATCACGGTAAAGAATAGGTATCCGTTACCTTTAATCGATGACCTCTTTAACCAAGTATCTGGGGCACAGATTTTTTCTAAACTTGATCTTAGAGGGGCATATAAGCTCATTCGCATACGCCAGGGAGATGAATGGAAGACAGCCTTTAATGTAAAGGATGGGCACCACGAGTACTTGGTTATACCTTTTGGTCTGTGCAATGCTCCCGCTGTCTTCCAAGATTTTGTAAACTACATATTTCGCGATTATTTGGGTCAATTTATGGTGGTCTATCTAGATGATATCCTAATTTTCTCCCATTCGGTGCTGGAACAGCTCCAGCATGTAAAGACAGTATTACAAAGATTACGGGAGAACAGTCTGTATGCCAAAATTTCGAAGTGTGTTTCGAAGAGGTTACGTAAATTCCGTTTTTGGGGTATCTGATCTCTAAGCATGGGTTGGTTATGGATCCCTCCAAGGTGTCTGCAGTATTGGAGTGGGAACAACCAAAATCCCTGAAAGCGCTTCAGAGGTTTCTAGGATTTGCAAACTTCTATAGGCGGTTTATTAAGGGGTTCTCGTCCATAGTGGACCCTTTAACGGACCTAACTCGGAATGGGGCTTTTGTTGAGAATTGGCCTTTCTCAGCAATAAGCGCCTTTCAGACTTTAAAAGAAACTTTCACATCGGCTCCAGTTTTGGTCCACCCCAATGTCAATCACCCGTTTCTTTTGGAAGTAGACGCCTCTGAACTTGGCATGGGTGCTGTCCTCTCTCAGTATTCAGGTGACCCTGAGAGACTACATCCCTGTGCCTTCTTTTCGCGAAAATTCTCTCCTGCTGAACAAAATTATGATGTTGGGAATAGGGAATTATTGGGTATTAAACTGGCCTTTGAGGAATGGCAGCATTGGCTGGAAGGTTCCCTGCATCCCTTTACTGTATATACCGACCATAAAAACTTAGAGTACATAGAATCAGCCAAAAGGCTCAGCTCTCGCCAGGCTCGCTGGGCGCTCTTTTTCTCCCGTTTTAATTTCATTATCACCTTCAAGCCGGGAGCAAAGAATACCAAAGCTGACGCCTTATCTCGCAATTTTGGAGAATGTAAGGATCGATTTGATCCCACAGAACCTATTTTACCCTTAGGTTGTGTAGTTGGTGCCCTTCTCCCTGATTTATCTAGCTCGTTAATTCCATATCAGGTTGATGCTCCTCTGGAAAAACCCCCTGGATGTCAGTTCGTTCCACCCCATTTGCAAACTCCGTTCTACAAGAATTTCATGACGCCAAGACCGCCGGTCACTTGGGATATCGGAAAACACTGACTCTCGCCAAGCGCCATGTTTGGTGGCCAACCATCAGACGCAACGTGACCGCCTTTGTCGAAGCATTTCCTGTATGTGATCATAATAAGGGAATCCATGGATCCCCAGCAGGGTTGTTAGTACCACTGGAGATTCCCAGAGAACCTTGGACCCACATATCCACGGATTTCATTGTCGATCTGCCACTGTCTCAGGGTAATACTGTAATCTGGGTGGTGGTCGATCGCTTCAGTAAAATGGCACATTTTATTCCCCTAGCAAAGCTTCCATCATCACCGGAGCTGGTGCAACTGTTCATTAAACACGTTTTCTGTCTCCATGGTATACCCCAGAATATAGTTTCTGATCGCGGGGTTCAATTTGTATCCCGCTTCTGGAAAGCGTTTTGTGCACGGTTGGGTATTAAGGTGTCTCTTTCCTCAGCCTATCATCCCCAGTCTAACAGGCAGACTGAGAGGGTGAATCAGTGTTTGGAGAAATACTTGCGCTGCTTTGTTTTAGATCATCAAGAACAATGGGTGGAATTTATTGAGTTTGCGGAATTCGCCTTTAACAAGGCACCTAGGGAATCGAGGCCTCCTCTCTCTCTGGCCCTTCCTCCAATTTGCCGGCCTTGGAGGAATGGTTACGAGAGAGAATGAACGATTGGTCCGAGGCACTAGGAAATCTTAGGGAAGCATTAGTTAGGTATAAAGTTTTCGCCGATCGACATGGATCACAAGAACCATCGTTTGAGGTGGGAGATTTAGTCTGGGTATCCACTAGAAATGTTGCGCTTTGACAACCCTAGCCAAAGTTGGGTCCTAAGTATATTGGTCCCTTTCCGATCACTCATAGACTTAACAATCTTACCTTTAAAGTTAAACTTCCCTCGCCCATGAAAATTCTGTGTACATTTCACGTATAATTGTTAAAATCTGCAAGGAATGTTCAGGTGTCATCTCCCCCTCTAGTTGTGGTGGAAGACGAACCTGAGTACGAGGTTAACAGAATTCTCCACTCTCTATTGGTACGGAATTCGTTACAATATTTAATAGATTGGAAGGGTTTTGGTCCTGAGGAGAGATGTTGGATTCCAGCTAGGGATGTGCATGCCAACGTCTTGATTAAGAAATTCAATAGAAACAATCCTGACAAACCTAAGAAGGGTGCTGAGGCCCCTCGTGAAGGGGGGGGGTAGTGTTATGGACAGCTCACCTTCATGCCGGTCCCGCTCCGCCTGCAGACGCCGCGGGCTTCGGTGGCTGTCTGGCTCCGTCCCTGCCCGGCGGCCGCGTCTCCGTCAGGCGGCGCCAGGAGCGAGCGGGGCCGAGCAGACATGCCCCCTCCCCTCATCACCTTCCCTCACTGACAGTCCATGCTGGCACGCGCGAGCACGGCTGTCATACGACCTCCGGCGGCGCTGCAGGAAGCGCGCCCATCGGAGGCTGGAGTAATTGGGCCAATGAGCCCTGGGGTTCTATGGCCAATCGGCCAGAGGCTTCTGGGGCGAAAATGCCCCTGTAAACTAAACTGGGCAATCAGCCCAAAGTTCAAGCATACACCAATCAGCCCACTCCTCCCCATCCAATCCCATCAGCTCCCTCCCAATAAAGTTTTGTTCCCCGCAGTTGTTCCTTGCCCGTGATAGCGTGCTGCTGGGTGTGATTATCTGTAGCTGAACTTTCCCGTTATTGATCTTGCTGTGTATTGACCATCCCGTGATAGCCGTCTGGACCGACCATTGCCTGTTTCCGACTACGATTTGCCTGCTCCCTTGTACTGCGTACCCGTAACCTTCTGGCTTGACCCCTGGCTCGACTTTGACTATTCTTCAGTCTCATCCTTTGGTGCCGCGCTTGATTGGACTGATCTCTCGTGTATGACCCCTGCTTGCCAACCTCGCCCAGTCTCGTTCCTGGTTCATCCGCCTTCCTCCCCGTAAGTCCGCATCCTTTGTGCTACGAAGTCCTGGGGGCAACCTTGCCCGGTGAGGCGTGTAAAGCATTCCGGCAGACAAGGGCTTGACTATAGGTGAAGCTAGCAGCGGAGATTGGGGGTTGCCCAGGAAGAGCATTTAAAGCCTCGGAGGTGGTGCTGTACCTTGGTAGTATTTCTCTACTATCACAGTGATGCACTGTAAGCCACACTTCTGAGGTATAAATGCCTTTCCTAGTGGGTAGACTTATAATTGTCAGGCTGGGAGTCAGCAACAAGAAACAGCAATCATTAACTGCCTATAGAAAATCCTATAGTAAAACCCTGGAGGTGTAGAGGGGTCTAGTCAGTAGATGCAGAAAAAAAAGGGATGTATGGGGGTGGTGGGCCATCAAGAGCAGAGGCCAGCTGTTCAGCCTGAGCCTTGGGAATACCAGCCATATGCCTTATGCATAAAGCTTGTAGTCCTGGGGGACTCCCACACCATAAAATTATGTACCAAAGCGTGCAGGGCAACTGGTAGTCAACATTTGCAGTCACATTTTTTAATATGTACTTCTTTGAAGTGAACTATGGACTTGGAGGGGTGGGATTTGGTTTGGGGAGTGAAATAGACAATGCTTTGGCAAATAGTTGGAGCAGCCATTAAGAGTACAGCTACAGAAAATCTAAGAAAATTGTTTATGGACATCTATTGCCGAAAGTGAATAACTTTGTTTAGGGGGTGAGATGTGGTGTTTCTGCTAAGCACTGTGAAACACTTGTTGCCAAGACTGTATTTATTTTAAAAAATAATTAAAAATCTCCATTTTTGTTATACCATATTCAAGCCTATACACGCTAAGAACTTTGTGCGTAGAGGTGATAAGCCATCATAAGAGAGTCTAGCCATTCAGCTCCTGAACCTTTGGGATTCCAGCATCATACCTCATGAACTAGACTAGTAGTCTTGGCGGGAGGAGGGGAGTTCCAGAACCATTTAAGAAAAAAGTAACAGCACAGTACTTCTTACCCTCGCTCTAGGATATACATGACAGTAGAGTAAAATACATCTTAAGATTCACTGTGAACTCCACATGGCAATGCAGCCATCCTGGATCTGATGCACAGGCTGGTGTGCGGCAGCAGTCCATTTCCCGCCACAGACACACACATACACACACATTTTTGGCGCCTGCCGCCGCTGCCCACTGCTTCCGCCTGCTGCATCCTCGCACCATCCCATCTCAGCTGCTTTTATTGAGCGCTGCCACACACACAAGCTCTGGTGTCCATGGGTGGGTGTGACCTGTGACTTGGGCCACCAATGTGAGCCCTATATAGTCAATGTCCACCTGTGTGTCACACAAACCATGTGTGTGAAGATGGTGAGCAGAGGTAGTGGCGGTAGCAGGTGCTGTGTGTGTATGTATGTGTGTGTGTGTGTGTGTGTATGTCAGAGGGAGACAGGTTGCTGTAGGAATCGCAGGCCAGCAGAGTAGGAGCACCAGGAATGTACTTTTTTGTTGTTTTCATTCTCTCCATAAGATGCACTAAGATTTCCCAAACCCCCTTCCCTTGTCTTATAGTACAAAAATCCGGTAACTGCTGTCAGTTGCACGGCACAGTAAGAAAAATGTACATTGATTCAAACATTTTTCTACAGTCTTTACCTGAACACCCAATGATAATGAATTCAAGGGACTCTAAAGTCAAGGTCACTTCCCCAATCACATGTTTGGCATCAAATGGCAGACAATCATGGGTCCATCAGCAACCATTCAGGTTTGTTGTGCAGGCACACTCGGAAAACCCAGTTGGTTATCTGGGGGTTTTCACATAGCGGAGCACCCTCGATCGGGGTGCTCTGGGAAAGTAGACCAAGACCTAGCATAGTCAAAATCCTGGGTGTTGGTCCACTTTAAACGGAAATAAAATCTATTTCAGTTGTGACCTTTTCCCTTAAGTTGAGTTCACACTGCAGATTTGCATTATGATATTTATTTCCAAGGAAACTCTTTGCCAATTTGCAGTTATGATTGCCCTTCAATGGACTTGAATCACAATTGCTTTGTTCAAAAATACCTGCAGGCAGTCCTTTTGCGGGGCAATTTTTAATCTCTGTGCAATCACGATCATATAGGTGAGAGAGCCTATAGGCTGACATAGGCAGTGATTTACTTGCATTTGTTGGGCTATCATAATTACCCTGCAATCGAAGCATAACACTGTGGCGTGAGCCCAGCCTGAGAAATTTTATGTTGCCAGTGTAGTTTCTGTGTTTTTTCTTGTTCAAATCTTCTCAGCTGCTAACTACAGGTATATAAACACATCTTACACCAATCACTGACACAATAAAATACCCATAAATTCTAGGCACATAGCTGTACAATACACAACGTAAAATATCAGAGCATCACTTTTGTTGTGCTCTGACAGGTAGCTTGATTCCCCATTCCTGCTGATCTAATTAGAATTATCATCATACCACCAAAAAGCTTGAATGTACTTTTAAGACGCAATATATTTTAGACTTTTTTTATTACAATAAACTTTTGACAGCTAAAATTGCCTTTTTTAAACTTTGTGAAAGAATGCTGGGAATCTAGTTCAATAAATGTTGCCAGAAGTAATTTTGGGATTGCCATAATAAATGCAAAGGAGATCAGCTTAATTGCAATGTGCGCCCCACTGTAATTATTTTACAACATTTACATGAAAAAACACAAGATACAAATGTTTGTCAGGGTTTAAAGTTTCTGAGATTTGTTATCTGTTGGATGATGTAAATGAGTTTGAAAGTGTGTAGGCATGAGATAAAAATAAATAAATACCCAATAAGTTTAAAAACAATATTTGTTTGCTCACATGCCCTGCAAGGGATTCATTCTGGAGTGCTGCTGTTTCTGAGATCAAGCCCCTCTTCCGTAAACCAGGCCTCGAAAACATTTATTCATGACAACCTATTTCCACCCCTCTTGTACCAGACTGTGTGGGACATATCCACATTTCTGTATGCAGTGTGGGGTGGCTGCTTCTATGCTTCTTGCTCTGATTGTTGGTCTTTTCACTGCCTGGTAACTGCCAGAAACCCTATCTCATGCTGAAATCTCAAGTATATTGCTGATTAGTAGTTTAAGAGAAAAATTAGGCAACCCCCTTCTTTACAGACACTTGGGGCAAAGCATAACAGCATATAAGAGATCGTCCCAACTGGCAGAATCAACTGTCACGGGAGATATTAAACTTAAATTGTATTTATGAGGTCTGCACAGTTTCTTTAGAGAGACCTGGAACATTCTTGCACTCCCCACTGTTAAGAGGAACAGCACAATTGGGCCTGGCACGCCCCTACTGCATATAGTAAATAGTGAATTGCATTTCATTGAACACTGTTAGATCTCTACACAGCTATTAGCAACCTATAGCTGGACTAGAAGAGCTAATGAGCACAAACAATAAAATGGGACCCAATCCATATTACCAGTATGTTTTGAACAACAACCCAACCTGGGTGTATCAGCTGTGGGATATAAGTTAAAGAGACTTTGCAGGCAAAGTACATAAACTGTCATTCAGCAGATCCCCTCATTGTAGCTGTCCTTTCCCTTTCTGTCAGAATACAACTGCTGCTTCTTAAAGTAGAAACAAGGCAAAGAGTAGTGGCACACCCTCTGAATTCCTTTGCCACAGATCACCAATAATAGGGCTAAGCTGGTGGTCTAAAGAGCCACATAATCATATAGGGCCTTATTTAACAAGGGATAGTGTCATGCAGCGCCTGGTTAGTGGGAGTTAGCACCAAATAGCGACTGGTCAACGCCCGACACGGCACACAATTGCACATTTATCAACCAGAATCTGTTTAGCGACTGGAATAGCGACATATAGCGGATGATTCATCAATTTCTCATCCTCAGCGAACAGCGCCAGTGTTGTGCCTTGCACAGCGCCAGGTATTACCTCTCGCTACCTGGCGCTCTCCAATACATTTCTATGGCAGACACATCTTTTTTTTTTTTAGCTTTTGTATTTGTTTTTTTTTTTTTTTTTTTTTTTTATGTATTTAGGAATGTGTCACTTGGATGTCCAAATCACAGCCCTCTCCCAATGTCATTTCAGCTATTGTTAGCGTTTTCGAAGGTGTCAAACCCCCCAAATAATCATTTATTTTAAACCGTTACAGTCGCTCTATGCCGCAGTCAGCTAAAAACAGTGCCCACGCTCTATGCTAGTAATTTCTTTGTTGAATCCGTGGTGTTGCGGCGAGGCCCAGTCGCTATGCCGAGTCGCTATGTGTAGCAGGCAGCGGCGCTGTGCTGATCATACATGTGGTATTGTTCTTTTTTGTGGCAATTGACTTGTAACGCCCCCAGTCGCTGTTGATGAATACGCAGCAGACACGGGCACAGCTGACTCGTCACTATATGCTATTTTAATGTTGCGTATCCTAGCGAATTGTTAAGCGTATATTAGCATATTTTAGCGATGCGTGTGTTTTTTTATTTTCTGCATTTTACTTTTGTTTTGCAACTTCCGGTTTCCACCTCTGAGGACTGAACATGCGGCCCAGACGCCCAGCCATCCGCTTCCCTAGCTACTCCTTTGAATCTTCCTCCCCAACCCCTCCCCCTCCTCCTCCCCCTGTCTCCCCTGGGCCCTCAACATCCCCTGCTCCCCCCACACCTCAAAAAATGCGGCGCAAACACGTGGATACGCGGGTGAACGGCCAGGTGGTCAAAGTAAGTATATGTTCCATTTCTGTTGTGCAACCTTATAGCTTGTTATTTTGGGTTATTATTCTATATATATTGTGGTAAGGTGCAAGGGGCCGTTATTGACGGCAGGTATGTAGCACCAATGTACCTGGCATTGGTGCAGTAAAGCCGTATAGCTTGTTTTCCAGCATCAGCTGCTAGTGGCAGTTTGCTGCTGATGATTTAGAATAGCCGAAAGGCTAACCTGGGGCGGCTTTACTGGGATGGAGTAGAGCAGGGTGGGACTCCATCCCACTACCCAGGTCCGGGTTTTGCGGGCTGTTTAAATAGCCTAGGGAATCAGCTGTGCCCTGGCCTTTGTCTAGAGCTCACATGGGAGTGAGACTCGGGTGTGAGCCTGGCTGAAATCTCCTGTGGAGGCTGTTCATGCGGACCTGAGGCCTATTTGATTGTAAACAGGACCTTTGCTCAAGGACTAAAAGCTGTTTGCCTGACTGTATCATTTATGCTGCGGTTTCCTGAAAAGGTGATGTAACCTGTATGGACATATGCTTTTGTGGATTTTTGTGTGAAATAAACACAGACTTTACTTTGAACTGTTTGCCTCCGCCTCTATACTGCTGACACCCGGTCGCCTACCAGAGCTAATCTCCACATTTGGTGGAGGATGCGGGCACAGCAGTGAGGCCGTTGCTAGGAGCAACCGACGAAAAAGTTTTTGTTTTGTGCATATCCTATATTAAACCTGCCAGGCTGCTACCTGGGACTGCAGACAAAATGGAGGCAGTCGTGAAAGCGCTCTTGGAGGCGAATCGGCAGCAGCAGGAGACCAACCAGCTGTTTTTGCAACATATGATGGCGCAGCAAGCTGCAGGTGCGCCCAAAAGTATTCCTGATGCCCAGAAAGCTGTCCGCTCGGCGCTCACAAAAATGACCCCTTCAGATGACGTTGAGACTTACCTGGCGGTGTTTGAAAAGGTGGCTGCAAGGGAGAAGTTGCCGCATGACCAGTGGGCTGATGTCATCGCTCCATTTCTGGCGTCTGGACCCCAGCAGGTGTTGTTTGATCTCCCAGAGGACCAAGCCGCTGACTACCCGACTTTGAAGGGTGAGATACTGGCCAGACTGGGGGTGAATGTGTGGGTTCGGGCTCAGCGGGTGCATCAGTGGAGCTACCAGTCGGCAGAGCCCGCCCGACCCCAGTATTATAAACTGCTGCACCTGCTGCAAAAATGGCTGCAGCCGGAGTTGTTAAGCCCCACTGCCATGTTGGACCGCTTGCTGGCGGACATTTTCTGGAGGGCTTTACCGCACCCTCTTCAGCACTGGGTTGGCCAGGTATCCCCTGACAATGCACTAGGGATGGTGGACCTAGTGGAGCGATATGAGGCCACCAGGAACGTGCAAGGCGGCTCCATAAGGAGGGATTCGGGGAAACCCCGGAGGTCCCCGCCCCAGCTCAGGCGAGTGGCGTCCCCTAAACCCCCTCAGGACCTACCCCCCAAAGTCCCTGCCCAAGTGTTGTGTTGGGGATGTAAGGAGCCGGGACATATCAGAGCCAATTGTCCCCACCAGGGGGAGCCCATGGACGTGAACTTTGGTTACCGCCCTTCCATGTATGCCAGGAGGCTGTGTGTTGCCGGTGTCCCTGAGCTTGTGGGGCAAAGTCACCTCTGTCAGGTGAAAGTGGGAGACACCCTGGCTGTGGCCCTTTTGGACTCGGGGAGTATGGTTACCCTGGCAAGACCCGCCTTAGTACTGCCCGATGAGTACACTGGGCGGAAAACCGGGGTTTTGTGCATTCATGGGGACTTGAGAGACTATGCCACAGCACAAGTGTCTCTCACCACCGTCTCCGGCAGCTGGAAACATGAAGTCGCTGTCGCCGCTAAACTCCCGTATGAACTGATTATTGGGAGAGATTTTCCAGGGTTCAGGTCCCTGTGGGCCAAGTTGGCAGTTCCGGAAACCCGCGAGGCGGGTGTGTCCCCAATAGACTGGCCCTACTCAGGGGAGACCCCGGTACCCTGGGAACCGGAATCAGGAGGCACCGGGGAAGAGGTGCCCGCCCCTAAAATGGAAGAGGGGGAGTCAACCCCACTAAATGTTATGGTTGGAGATGTGGAAGAGTTGGCAACAGGTCCAGAGTTGGCAGATCTCCATGTCCCCACAATTAACTTTGGTACCGCTCAACACCAGGACCCGACAATGTCTCGGGCCTGGGAGAATGTTCTTGAGGTGGAAGGTGAACCACAACAGCCAAGGGCGGAGTTACAGTTTCCTCGCTTTGTGGTTCACCAGGAAATGTTGTACCGAGTAAGCAAGGTACGTGAAGAGGTGGTGGAACAATTGGTGGTACCCAATCCATATCGCAAGTTGGTGTTGGATTTGGCCCACCAACATGTTCTGGGTGGACACCTAGGCCAGCAGAAAACTCTGGACCGCGTTTTACAACGATTCTACTGGCCCAGTGTGTACAAGGAGGTGGAGAGATATTGTGAGTCCTGCCCAACATGTCAGATGACCAGCCCTCAGCCTCATTACCGTGGTCCCTTAGTTCCTCTCCCAGTTATTGAGGTACCCTTTGAGCGGATTGCCATGTATCTAGTGGGTCCAGTGCCAAAATCCGCTAGAGGGCACCAACGTATTCTGGTGATCTTGGACTATGCCACGCGGTACCCTGAGGCAGTGCCCCTGCGTCACACCTCTGCCAAGCTCATTGCTAAAGAGCTTATGGAAATGTTTTCCAGAGTAGGTCTGCCTAAAGAGGTCCTGACCGATCAAGGTACCCCGTTTATGTCGAAAGTAATGAAAGAGCTCTGTAAACTGCTGCAGGTGAAACAGTTGCGGACATTCGTTTACCACCAGCAAACAGACGGCCTAGTAGAACGGTTTAATCAAACTTTAAAGACCATGTTAAAAAGGGTGGTCGCCAATGATGGGAAGAATTGGGACTTGCTGCTGCCCTATCTGATGTTCGCAGTGCGAGAGGTGCCCCAGGCCTCTACGGGGTTCTCGCCCTTCGAACTCTTATACGGTCGACATCCACGGGGCCTGTTGGATATAGCCAAGGAGGCCTGGGAACAGCAACCCACACCCCACAAAAGTGTGGTAGAGTACGTTACTCACCTACAGGAACGGATAGAGACCGTCTTGCCGCTTGTCAGAGAACACATGGAGGCAGCGCAGCGGGCCCAAAGCAGGATTTATAATCGGCAAGCCAGGGTACGGAACTTTAACCCAGGTGACAGAGTTGTGGTTCTGGTACCCACGGTGGACAGTAAATTTCTAGCTAGGTGGCAGGGTCCCTATGAGGTCATTGAAAAAGTTGGGGAAGTGACTTACAAGGTACATCAGCCTGGGCGGAGGAAGCCAGAGCAGGTGTACCATGTAAACCTGTTGAAACTGTGGAAAGACAGGGAGACCCCTGGGGGTGACAGTCCCCGACCAGGTATGGTGGGGGTGGAGCTTCCCATCCCTCGGTCTGTTATTAGAGAAGCAGTAGTCGAGGTGAAAACTGGCAACAACCTCTCCTCTAAACAGACTCAGGAAGCCAGGGAGTTTATTAGCAGAAACACGGACGTGTTTTCAGAACTCCCTGGGCGCACTTCGGTCATCCAACATGATGTTGTCACGGAACCTCAGGTCAAGGTCCGGTTGAGGCCTTACCGGGTACCTGAGTCCCGGCGACAAGCTATCGCGGAGGAAGTGCAGCAAATGCTCCGGTTAGACGTGATTGAAGAATCAAAGAGTGAGTGGGCCAGCCCCATAGTCTTGATTCCCAAGCCCGATGGTACGTTGTGGTTCTGTAACGATTTCCGCAAACTTAATGAAGTTTCCAAGTTTGATGCCTACCCTATGCCCCGGGTAGATGAACTCATTGAGAAGCTAGGCCAAGCCAGGTACTTTTCGGTTTTGGACCTCACAAAAGGGTACTGGCAGGTGCCCTTGACTGAGGCTGCCAAGGAGAAAACAGCCTTTATTACACCAGAGGGACTGTTCCAATACAAGGTATTACCCTTTGGATTACACGGCGCTCCCGCTACGTTCCAAAGGTTAATGGATATTGTCCTCAGGCCACATCGTCGGTATGCTTCGGCATATCTGGACGATATAATTATCCATAGCACGGATTGGGAAAGTCACCTACCCAAAGTCCAGGCCGTAGTGGATTCCCTCAGGAAGGCTGGGTTGACGGCAAACCCGAAAAAATGTGCTTTAGGCCTAGAAGAAACAAAATACCTGGGCTATGTGATTGGACAAGGAGTGGTCAAGCCCCAGGTGAACAAACTAGAAGCCATCCGTAACTGGCCCCGGCCTAACACCACCCGCCAGGTAAAGTCATTTCTGGGGTTGGTGGGATATTATATGCGGTTCATTCCCAATTTTGCCACCCTAGCGGCACCATTGACAGACCTGTTAAAGGGACGCAAGTCTGTCATGGTGAAGTGGAATGAACAGGCCGAAAAAGCGTTCTCCGCTTTAAAGTCTGCCCTGTGTGGGTCTCCGGTGTTGGTGACACCCGACTTTAAGAGGGAGTTCATAGTGCAGACCGATGCCTCCGAGGTAGGTCTCGGTGCTGTACTGTCTCAGGAAGTCAACGGGGAGGAGCACCCCGTTGTCTACATGAGTCGCAAATTAACACCCGCGGAGACCCGGTATAGTATAGTGGAGAGGGAGTGTTTGGCCATTAAATGGGCCCTGGAGTCTCTTCGCTACTACTTGCTGGGGAGAAGGTTCCGGCTGATTACGGACCACTCTCCCCTCAAGTGGATGTGCCAGGCTAAGGACAGAAATGCCAGGGTCACCCGATGGTTCTTGTCATTACAAAGCTTCAAGTTTACAGTAGAGCACAGAGCGGGACGATTATTGGGTAATGCGGATGCCCTGTCCCGAGCACATTGTTTGGCTTGTGTCCACCCCCTCAGGGTTGAACAAAGGGGGGGGGTATGTGGTAAGGTGCAAGGGGCCGTTATTGACGGCAGGTATGTAGCACCAATGTACCTGGCATTGGTGCAGTAAAGCCGTATAGCTTGTTTTCCAGCATCAGTTGCTGGTGGCAGTTTGCTGCTGATGATTTAGAATAGCCGAAAGGCTAACCTGGGACGGCTTTACTGGGATGGAGTAGAGCAGGGTGGGACTCCATCCCACTACCCAGGTCCGGGTTTTGCGGGCTGTTTAAATAGCCTGGGGAATCAGCTGTGCCCTGGCCTTTGTCTAGAGCTCACATGGGAGTGAGACTCTGTGAGCCTGGCTGAAATCTCCTGTGGAGGCTGTTCATGCGGACCTGAGGCCTATTTGATTGTAAACAGGACCTTTGCTCAAGGACTAAAAGCTGTTTGCCTGACTGTATCATTTATGCTGCGGTTTCCTGAAAAGGTGATGTAACCTGTATGGACATATGCTTTTGTGGATTTTTGTGTGAAATAAACACAGACTTTACTTTGAACTGTTTGCCTCCGCCTCTATACTGCTGACACCCGGTTGCCTACCAGAGCTAATCTCCACAATATATATATGTATTGATGTTTTTTTTTAAATGTGTTTTTTTTAGGATTTGTTGCTTCGGGAAAACGACTATGCCCGCGGTGCAAAGAGGCGCATAGCGCTGGAGGTGAAGGTGACTGTGTCCCGACGCTTCAAAACCCAGCTGACCGACCGCTCTATAATGCAAAAATGGTCAGACTTCAAGCGCTGGGACCCAGAGGGCGTGTATAGGCTCTATGATGCCTACGCTTCAGGTAAATGTCAGCTCACATGTAAATAATTCCACTAGTGTAGTTTTAGAAAGGAGATCATTTTTGGTTTTTTTATAAAAACTGTTTTTCCCCCCTTTTACACAGATAAGCGTCCTCCCCTGGGAAAATGTAGGAAGGGTTTCCTCCCCCGCAGAAGAGTGGTGGGGTCAGATGAATCTGCGGGTGAGGGGCCCTCTCACCAAACCTATCTTGAGGACCCAGGGGAGGAAGGGGATGGCGCCCCAGAGGAGTGTGCTGCTGGGGGGCGGGCAGTCTGGAGCCTCAGCTCCTCACAATCGGACTCAGTTGAGTCCACAAACCCCGTGGGCCACTCTCAAGTGGGGAGTCCAAGTGGGGAGGTTGAGTTGGACTCACCCACACTCCCTCGAGGATCTGGGAGTGCGAGGGAGGAGGGTGGCCCATGTGATTTGGGATCTTCTGGGCTGATTGTGAGGAGTCGAGGCTCCACACCTCCTCCTCAGAGTCCTCCCTGGGATACCAGCGGCAGTTCATCCCCTGGTGAGTGCATTTCTAATTCTTGTTTGTCTGTTACAGGTGGGCCTGGTGAATTAGCACTAATCCTGTGCCCTTGTTATCTGCATTTTAGGGCATCATAGAGCCACCACCTCCAGCAGCTATGCGCCAGACCTTGCCCGCGGGCATAGTCGTGGTAAGTGTTTGTTGATATCCCTCACATGGCATATGTAATGACATTCCAAAAAACATACACATGTTTACTGGTCCATAGTACAAGATTGTAGTGTAATTTTAAAAAACCTCAGGAACCCCACTCCAGTCCACTCCAACTGCAAACAACCCCAATGTTACTGCGTACACCATGATGATGGCTAGCAAATGGGTTAGTTTTGTAAGTTGTTCCTGCTAACACATGTTGCACACTCTACAATTAATATTCTACCCTCAACTTAAATTACTGCATTAGCATTGCACTGTAAATGTTAGTGGCACATTATATTGATGTGTCCATGTTGCACACATAAATAATTCCCATGACCTCACGGACCAGTAAATATGCTAATGTATGACAGCATGTGTGTAACCATGCTAGCATTATTTTCCAGACTCCCTAAACAGATAGATGTCAAATCTTAATGTGTAATTGATAAACTAATTTTGTTTTTGGTTTTGCTTTCTCATGACAGATGTTTCCACGCAGACGGACCCATACTCCCCACCCCAGCTCCAGGGACATCCAGCAGCATGGGCCACAGCTGCGATGGTGAGTACATCAACTTCATATCCAAAAATACTTAGGACACCTATGTCTTAGCCTAAAATCTATCATAATTGCCAATGTCCCTATGTGTTTACTAAGCACACATCTAGCATGTCTGCATGCTTGATTGTTGGCTCACATTTTTGGTTTTTAGACTTATTGGTTAAATGTTTGCTTTCCCAAAAAATAGTTTCAATATAAGGTTGTGAACTCTAATATGATTTTCACAAGTAGTTTAATCTGTAGGACTTTGGACATGATGTTTGGATGAAAATAACCCAAACAATGACCACAATGTAACTTATCCCTTCATTTCTTCCAAACGGTTACTACAAAATGTATGGTTTGGATGATAAATGCACATGTAAGGCAGGCACTAGTACTCATATAATGGTAACACATAAGGGCCCAGTTTGCACCAATGTTAATGTGTTGGTCACATAATTAGAGCAAACTACATAAGATTCCTACATCTGTGTATGTTTCTATCCCATTCTATTTGTTAAATATTATTTTTTACTCTATACAGCTTGTGTAACAGAGCATCGCAGACTGTGGCAGTACGTCCGTCGAACGCGCCTTATGCTGCTGGGCAAGAAGAAACAGCGTTAGGGTGGGGGGTATGGTTTGTTTCACTGTGCGGATTAATGTTGGCCATGTTGGCCGCCTTTGGAGGCAATAAATGTTTTTTAATTTTTTACTTTCAGTGTGTTGTGTCTGTGTCTCAGGGTGATGTTTTAAAGCATAGTTTAAGTGTCTAGCAACCCATTAGTTAGTACATTTTCAAACACATTGTTAGGCATTTAATGTGTTAAGCATAGTAATATATGACAAACAATGTGTGTCAGAAATTTCTACCTACATTTACATATCTAGATATAGAGACTTATCCCTGACTGTGTTAGTAGGTATGTATTTTCAAAAACACTAATTGGAGGTTTTGTTCAAACATTTATTCCACTAACAAAAATTCATTTAAAATAATGCATTTGAATGTTATAATAAGTGCCACAATTATTCCCTGGGTAGCCTGGGAGGTTGAGACTCATTGCTAGGGGTGGTGTTGGGGGACAACAGTGCAGTTAAAAAACAGACTGTTGTTGTATTAGCTGATGTATCAACAACAAAGTTTGGTCCTGGCGCTGTCCAGATTGTTGTATTGCATTTGACATTTGTTGTATTGCATGAAGAATCTCAGAGTGGTGTTGATTGCGCACTTCACGCAGTTGTTGCTGCAGGTCCAGAATTTGTTGCCGATCCCAGCGACTGATTTGCCAACGCCGCAATGCGCTAATCAGTTCCAGCACGCGGCTGTTGGTGACTGTAGCCCCCCAGCATCCGGACCCCTAGCTGGTAAAAATCTGCACTTGTGGGTGCACTTGCTCCAGTTGGAGGATGATCAGCCTAAAACACAAAAAACAAGATTGTAGTGAAGCTGGAACAATGAAGGTAATCCCCTTCCAAAATATAAAAAAAATGGTTCCATTATAATGTACCGTTGGTTCATCCTCTGTAGCCTGGGCACATGGCACTTGGGTGGAGTGCACATCCTGGGTTTCCGTGAAGGACTCTTGCTAACCAACAAATATGTTGTATGTTACATGGTGGATCCTGTTATACCCCCAAACATGTCAATGTGGTTACTGTTCAAACAAATCAGCCATGGTACCTCAGTGTGCTCCTCACAAACTAGTTCCGGTGTCTGGCTGCCAGAAAGGGGTAAATCAACATCTGAGAGATGGGGCAAGCTGGCATATGCTAAACAGGAAAGTCATGTTAGTAGGTCATTTGAGATTGTGGGACTATTTTTTGGATACACTATCGAGGCCATACCTCTCCAAATTGCCGGATTGCCCAATACCAAAAATGTGTAATTTTAACACATATTCCAAAGATGTATGTAAGACAAAGAGGATGAAATCATTGTGCCAAACAATAACATACACACATTGCTCAAATTACACATACCTGCCATCTCACAGATGTCCCGACTTAGGCCCTCACTCAAGCTTTGCCCTAAAAAAACAGGTTTAATAACAAGTTGGACTAATAAATCCAAAAAACAGGTTATCCAACATCCTTACTAGAGAATAAACCAAACCAAACTTACCCTCATCTCTAGCAGCCTCACGGTGAAGGGCCCTTTCCGGACGGCCACTTCCTGTATTCCGGTCAACTAAAATGCACAATGTATATCAATATTACCAACAATAATATAGTGAATGTTTGTATTTCTATTTTAAAAGACAAAAAAAAATGAGTGGAACTCATTACAACAATTTAATTTCTGATCATGTTGAAGGCCAATCCACTATAAATATCCATCTTGTAGTCGGAATAAAAATCATGTAGAATTTTAGACTAACAAAATATACACATTACTCAAACAGCAGAAAGGATGCAGTGTGTTTTGAAATACACACCAACAGGGTCCTGTCGACCTGCAACACAGGAAGTGGTGTCCAAAGATGAAGCAGGGACTTGGCCTACAATGAATATAGATGAATGAAAGACATGCACTTGTCTGAAAGTAGCAAAAGCAAGGTTGACACATGCACTTACCGGCATCCAAAGAGTAGCTTGACTCCTGAGGAGATGCTGGTGCAAATGTCAGGGCAACTATGAGAAATCAAAGTAAGGATTTAGGCATTGGTAATGTGCTGCCAAAATTAACCCCCCAATTTTTTTTTTAAAAATACCTTCAATGTAAGACTGGGTTATGCTTGAGGGTGGGGGAAGGGCCGGATTTTGTGTGTCCGCCTCAGCAGAATCATGGGACTCACCATGTGCACCTATGCATAAAGCAAGAGACAGGAAAGTCACACATGAGGTATAATGTGCTACTTCCCATGTCCTACTGTTAGTTTCCAAAAAAAGAGAACAAATAAGAACATACATTAAAACAACAAGATTGAAAAATGTCCAAACTATGTACCTTCAGCCCAACCTGTGGTGTCATCCCCAGCATCAACACCCTGCAGCCGAATGAGAGGAATCTTGCACTTCAGCATCTCCTCATATGGCTTGTAGTTACGTTTTGGACCCTGCTTCGTCCCACTCTCTCTACAAGTAGATCATTCTTCATCTTTTGCATAAGGGCCCTTGTGCCACTACGTGGGTATTGAGCACTGCTAGTAAGCTCCTCACCAATGGCATCCCACAATTTGCTCCTTGTCGCTTGCCTAAACACTGACTTTGGGAGCCAAATAATAACTCCCATTTAGCTAGTGTCAGACGCACAAGATTATTGTTATCCGCCAAATTAAATTCTGGCTCCCTCTTGGCAAATGGACGCTTGGCCTTGGGTGCTGCCTCACCTTCGGCCTGTGCCCTTTTTCTTAAGGGAGGTCTGCGCACAGCACCCAACACAGTCCTACTTGGTCCATCTGTGGCTGGCAGATGCCCAGAATTTGGCTCCATCCTGTAGCTGCACACACACCACTATACAACACCCAAACACGCATGCAGACTACAGAATGGCAACAACTGCTGCTTGGGTGTGCCAGGTTTTATGTGCTCTAAGAACCAATCACAAACAGGTCCACTTAATTGCTTCACACATACTGGCCAGGTGTTTGTAGCGACATCTTCACTGCAATGACTGATGTTTCTGGCAACCATGTGTGGAAGACAATTATATAATTAGAGAGCTCATTAACAAACCAACACAACATAAGAAAACAATGTACTCAGGTCTCTTAAACACATGTAAAATGTGGCTCTAAAAAACGCTATTTGAATTAAGAGCAGCATAAGTTTAATTGGGCCAAAACTGAATGATCAACCATATCCGCTAAAGCACGCAAGTATCTGCTCAAGTACCCTAGTATACTTTAGTGTACGCGTGCGCAAGCCATTTCAAGCACACCTGGGAAGCTAATTGCAGACTGGAAATAGCTAATCAACACAAGAGGCGGCAAAGCGGACCAGTCATTTTCAAAAGTTAAGTATAAGTAGCTTTATTTTACAACCTTCTTGTAATGTTACACTGTGGCAAAGGCTGTGGTGTTTGCCTTACTTTGTGTGTCTTGTTGGGTGATTTCTGTCATCAGTGCTGTTTCTTTGGGAGATTTGTTTTGTTGGCATATGCAAATATTGTGTAGCATACAGCAAGTGAGGATTGATTTTGGGGCCTTTTGTGGGTTGTGCAGCAATTCCCCTCTTGGTTGTGCCTAACTTAGAAAGCAGACTTTCAGCAGTCTGGTGGTTCTGACCACTATACATCTGGTTTTGTGTTGAGCTGCATTGGTGTGATTATGTGAGGAGTGTGCTTGTGTCTGTGGTGTGTTGGTTTTCTTTTTTTGGTTTGCATTATTTTGTAGCTATGGCCAGTGATTGTGAAATGGATGTGAGCGTGATGTTTGGGTTATGGATGTATGGTTGTGGGAGACTACTGGAAGAACAGGAGGCCAGGGAGGAGGGTGCTGTGAGGCTTAGGGCACCCCGATCCTTTGGCATCCGTATTTCAGTGTGGGATTTAAGTGACGAGCAGATCAGAAGCAGATTTCGTCTGAATCGTGCAGCACTACAGTCCCTATATGATCAGATTAAGAGCAAAATCGATCCATCCACCAGACACACCCAATCCATTCCAGGCATAGTTCGCCTATGTGCCATGCATAATATTGTGGCATGAGGCAATTTCCAGGCAACCTCTGCCCTCCTCAGCAGGATCAGCCAGGCTACAATGAGCCCCATATTTTACCAGGTAGTACTGGCTATTTGTGACCTTATCCCTGTTTATATCAAATTTCCTGAGGATGAGGATGAGGTTGCCAAAATAAAGCGTGCGTTCTACCGCATGGGAGGGATTCCGAATGTGCTAGGGTGCGTGGATGGTACACATATCCTAATATTGTAGTGGTGAATCCAGCAATTCACCTAGTATAGCTCCAAACCATTGCACCTCCTCCACAGTAATCAATAAATAAACTAGATATACATCATGAATTCATAAATAATATATTAATAATTACCCACAAAAATTACATAACAAACAATTAAAAAACATATAAGACTAGACCGTACATTCCCAAGGGCATCCCAATTTTACCCAACCCAATCCTATTAATAGGATATTTCAGTGTTCATATAACAAACAATCCATAAAGTGCATAAGTGCTAATCTGTGCAAATATAACATTGATGGTACAAAATGTGGCAAGAAAAAGAAAGAAACAGACTAAAAATGTCAAATACAACAAACCAATTAGAAAACACACACATTACCTGAGTGTATAACTCTGAAGTGTTCCCCAGGAATGCCCAGGTCAAGTAGCGATCCCCCAATGCGTTTCGTGGCCCCCCGTTCACAGGCCACTTTATCAAGGTGTAGATAGTTACCCCATCATTGCCCTTATAAATAGAGACTCACCCCTGATTGCAGGACACGCATCCGGGCGCGCAGCACGGCCCCGGCCGGAAGCCGCCTGCACGCACACACACAGCTGAACCCCGCGCTCCAATCAGAGCAATACAACCGTCCGGTGACGTCATGGCCCCGCCCCCAGACCGTCCCCCCAACAAGCCGCACACATAAACACTGCTAATAGTGTGCGTGCCTCTGCTGTAGGAGGGACGGAGGGGATGGAGCTCACCGCGCAGCCAGCACGGGTCTCCATAGATACTAGACACAATGTAACAGGCAATGTAATGAGATAACCAGCCACCAGTTATAATGATCCATAAGTACGATCCAACAAAAACCACATATTTAAAAACATCATTTAATAAAAAATCTAAAAATAATTCCCACAAACTATCCCCAATAATACTAACATACATTTAAGTAAATAAACAGAATTCTATATACACATGATTTAATGATAACAATAACTGTAACTAATATATACACTCAATATGATGGGTAAATAAACACATACCACAAGTGTCCCAAATCGGGGTGTTCCCAATCATATTTTTTCCTTGTTAAAGATCTACAGGTTAGATCACAATTGCAGATTTTAGAAGGGTTTCAGCCAAGTTTGAATGACCCAGAATAATACAAGAGTGAATGGAATGGGGGTAAACAATGAATAAAAATTAATTAATAAAATTAAATTTAATACATGGATTAAACAGACCAAAAATTCAATCAATAATCTTTATCCAGTTTGAACAATCTGAATGGTGTTTATATTAATTTTGATTTAAATATCAATTATACCTAATCAATTAGTTAATCAATCAATCCATTTCATTTTATTCTATTCTATTTTATTTTATTTTATTTTACTTTATTTAATTTAATTTGATTCAACTTCATTTGATCTACCAACTCTTCCCCTCCCCATATATGAAATATAATACTATACATGCAATAATATATCAATAATAAATAAATAAGTGAATAAATAAATAAACAAACCCCAAAAAATATATTTAGAAAGATAAAAAATTAAAAAAAAATTGTTATTATTAGATTCATTAAATAAATGTGCAATTAAATAACTAATAAATAATTAATTAATTAATCAATTAAACTATTACTATAAACAATCTATACCCAAATTAATTAGAAAAGTGTGCCCCCTCCAAAAAATTATATATATATAAATAATAACAAAAATACTAAAACCTTAATATATATCTAATCTGCTCATCTCCATTAAATATTAAATCTGTGAAATTGATAAAAACGAAAATCTACCAATATATAATAAAAGAATTAAATAAATAAATGGGGTTATTTACCCACAAAAAAATAAATAAATTAATTAATTGGTGAATTAATAAATTATTAACCTATAATAAATCCATCCATATAATAAAATAAAATTAATTAAGTGATATATATATATATATATATATATATATATATATAATCAAAATTTATGCTTATTACATATATACATATATATATATATATATATATATTCTCATTTAATTCCCAAAGGATGTTCCTCTTCAAGAAGTAGCTCCAACTTCAAGGACCGAAGAGGGGAATAAAGTTGAGTTCACACTTCAAAAGTTCCCACTTAAAGGAAGAGAAAGAGGAAGCAGATCAATAAAATTAGAACAAATTACCAAAGGGGTTAGGTGAATAGTAACAAATCGATCCAGTGCTGGTATTTTCCATATTGTTCTTCCTATCACTATCCCCCCAAAAAGGAATCCAAAAGCAATATCAATGCAATTTATAAATCCATACAATGGTACAGTGAATAATCAATCAATGATATATTATTGTTATTATCACTATCTCCCTAGGAATGGTCCAAAGGCAATATCCTCATTTAGGCCCATAGGGGCCGCCGTACCCAATTTATAAATCCATCTAAGTTCCTTCTGGAGTAGGGCCTATTCAGGTTACCCCCCCCCCCTAATTCCAAGACTCACCTTCTCTAATGCAGTTCTTCTCAAGGAGTCCATCTTTCCCCCCTGGATTTTTAAGAAGTGGTCCGCTACTGGTGATATGATTTTACCAATTCCTATATCCCTTGATGCTAATCTAATATTTGATATGTGGGCTTGTATACGTTTTCTCAATTAATTTTTTGTTTCCCCCACATATCCAAGCCCACATCCACATTCCAACAGATATATCATACCTTCCATTCTACAATTCAAGTATTGCCTTATCCGAAAGATTTCCCCCGTATTTTTATTTGACACTTGGTTTCTTTTTATCACAAACCTGCATATAGAACATCTTCCACAGGGATGGCAGCCCATTGTCGTATCTTTCTCCAACCAAATCCTGGGTCATGTGAAGTGACTTCTACACAGCCGATCCTTAAGATTGAGGGCCCTTTTGGCTGTCAATTTTGGTTTCTGTGGAATGAATGAATTAATAGAGGGGTCCAAGGTTAGAATACTCCAATGTTTACTTTAGATGTTTTAGCATCTTCCCCCGGTTCTTATCCTTTACATCCTGAAAGGCTCTTGAGACCAGTTTCTTTGGGTAACCCCGATCGAGGAAGAGTTGCGTAAGATCCACAAGATGGTACACATATCCCTTTCCGCCCTCCCCGTGCACAGGAGGTGCATTACAGAAATCGCAAACAATTCCATTGTATGAATGTCATGGTAGTATGTGACCATGACATGAAGCTGCGGGCCGTGAGATCTGGCTTCCCCGGCTCATGCCATGATTCTTACGTGCTCCGGCAATCAGTCATGTGCCGGAAGTTTGAGAACAATGAAATGCCACCTGGCTGGCTACTGGGTAACTAAATAACCATGTCAAATTATTTTGGTTAAAATATGTGGCCTAGTAAGCTAATTTGAAAATATTAAGAAAAATAACATTGACTATTACTAATTGCTGTCTCTCTCAATGTGTTTATTCCACAGTGGACACGGAATACGGGCAGAAAACGTGGTAAATGACTCCGGTCAGAAACCCACAGACCTCTGCCCAACTACGCTACAATGCAGCACATCGCAAAACCAGATGCATTGTGGAAAGAACCATCGGACTGCTGAAAGCGCGCTTTCTCTGTTTGGCACGCCCAGGAGGAGAAATGTTGTACAGTCCACAAAAGGTCTCAAAAATCATCCTCGCATGCTGTGTCCTACACAATATTTGCTTATGCCACAGAATGCAACCCCCTGAAGAAACAGCACTGGTGCCAGAAATCCCCAACATGCCTGCTGAAAGTACAGAGGACACCCAGACTGGCTTCAAGCAACGGGAAAGCATGATTACCTCGTTTTTTTCGGTAAGCTAGCTCACCTTAACTATACTACAAGTACTGGACTACAGGGCCCTTTTAAAAAAAACAAAAATAAGGGTTGGTCTTCAAGTTGACCCAAATAATAATAAGGGTTGGTCTTCAAGTTGACCCAAATAATAATAAGGGTTGGTCTTCAAGTTGACCCAAATAATAATAAGGGTTGGTCTTCAAGTTGACCCGAATAAAAAAAAAATAATAATAAGGGTTTGTCTTCAAATTGACCCAAATAAAAAAAAATAAAAATAAGGGTTGGTTTTCAAGTTGACCCAAATAATAATAAGGGTTGGTCTTCAAGTTGACCCAAATAAAAAAAAAAATAAGGGCTTGGTATGTAATTAAATGCTACAAACATAAATTATTACAAAATACTAACTACACATAATTGTACTCCTGTACATCTAAAAAAATAAATAAAGAAATAAAAACATTTTAAAAAATAAACATGGTGCAATGTGTTTACTACAGAACGTTCTAACATTGATTTCAATCCAACAGCAAACAAACGCTCAGGCGCTGTCTTGAATACCGTGTGAAAAAATAACAGCGCCTATAAAGCAGATCTGAAACATCACATTCACCAATGTATGCATTCTTCCCAAGAACGGCAGACTGAGGAGGCCTGCAATAGCGACTCACAGCCGTTCATGGCGGCCACTAGCGGTCGCTCCTAGCGCCACACTTCAGACGCTCATCTGTCGCTACCTGCCTCTATTAATGAATCAGCCTCCCCGTGGACACTGGGAGAGAGGGTGAACAGCCAGGGTGATGAGAATGCCTGCCTTACAGATCCTGCCCATTAGGCTGGTTACTATGCGGCATCTCAAAGCCAAGGGCCACTTCCAACTATTTCAAAATTTAAATGATAAGGTGGAACTGTAAACCTTGATATCTCGGCCATTTCTACTTCAATTAAAAATGGAAAATGGTTTAGGACAAGGCGTAGCCCGACACAATGGTTTAACTATTGCCTTTACCTTCTATATCCTTTAGGTATCGTGTATCCCATTTTTAATGATGACCTTTAAACATATATTTTTGTATTGTATGCTTGGTGGCCATTTTTCCTCTGCATTTAACCCATCCATGTAGTGAGTATACACATACCCAGAAAGGTGGCCTGCCCCAATTACAGAGCATAGGGAGCAGTTGTGGGGTTAGGTACCTTGCTCAAGAGTACAGCAGTCATATTCCATGTCCGGGATTTTCTCTTTTTATGGCTAATCAAGTATTAGTGTAACAGAATGCTTATGGTAGGCATATATGCTGTAAATAACTGAAAATATGGTATGCAAATAGCAAGCAGTATTGACCAGCCTTTCTTGCACAGAAAAGCACAAAACAAAGAAGTGTAAAATAATAAACAGAGTCAGTCAAGGGGTGACAACCCTATCATGCTATTAGTTATTCCGTGTATCTTCTAAATTAATTCAGTGGAGTAGATTAGACAGAATTAGAATTTTGCTAAAAGACTAAGGCACTACCAAATAGAAAAGTTGTAGAATATACAATGATTGATTCACTGATATAAAAAAAATAATGTTGGATATGAAGTCAGTGATTGAATTATTTCAGTGACACCTGTGTCTCTGGAGACCAAACAGAAAGTAAATCTAGATCAAGGGTCACAGGTGGCAAAATAGTTCTGAAGCCGTTCGAATAGTTCCCTGCTCTATCAAAAACATAATACAAATTGCCTGGAGATGTTTTTAAATACATAAATACATACATTTTGCAATTTCAATACAAGATTTTTAATTTAGAGATATTTTTTTTTACATTAAGGTAAGAAAGATAAGAATTTGTTAAAATTGACAACAAACGTTAATTGGACACATTTGATTATGTTATATCTTACATCTTTTTCAGTTTTTGCTTTCTGTCTTCTGTGCTGGTATTTCTGCTAAACATCAGTTATACATTGTAATTACAAAGAAGGCATTACAATATAATGTACTAAGTAACCATTTTTAATATGCACGGTAAGATCTTATTTTGCACTCATGCTCACATTTCGAAGGTTAAAATTCAAATATACTGTATAACAATTCTAAACCAGGCACCAAATAATAAAAAATTAGGACTGATTCACATTTCTGTACACACCCACACATATTAACCGTTGAGGAAGAGAATATGTCTTCTAAAGATGAAAAAGGGGAAAAAATAATGATCAAGGATTATCTGATGTCTTGTGTGTTACTCACTATCTACCTCCTTAAGAAGCAAGTATCTAATCAGACATAAAAGAGATACTGCTGCTAGAATATGGTTCCTATTTTGACATTGAACTGATTTTACTGTGCAATTTTCCTGATCCTTTTTCCTTTGAAAGTTTTTGTGAATAATATTGTTAAATATTTCTCCTGCAGGTCTAAAAATATTTAATTAATTTTATTTGAGAGGAATGCACCTCTCAGAGAAAGAACATGTAACACACACATATATATATATATATATATATATATATATATATATATATATATATACCCCGTGTATAGAGAAAAAGGTAATCATTAACAATACAGTAAAAAAAAAAACAGGGTATAGGATATAACAGGGAAAGCTGTGACCAGTAGCAGTGGCATAACCACAGTCCCAAATATTTTCTTTCAGCAGTACATCAAACTAGTTACAGCAAATTTGAATTAGGTCCCATCCCCACCCACCCTACAATGTAGGTCACCCCCTTGATTTATAGTTGCCATGCTTAGAGGTAAAACATTCAGCTTCCCTATCTCCAGCAGCTTCTTACATTGCCTTGTGTTGCTCTCCTCACTCTGCTACTGTTACTTTCCTCCTATTCCTTCATAATATGCCTGCACATGTGCATGGCTGTGATTGGCCAGACAAGACACAAAAGGCAGGGTCCACGTCCCACTGATCTCACTGGTGCTCTGTATTAGTGTTACCACGCAAGTCCCACAACTTTTGGCATTAACCTGAATCCCAGGTTTAAATTCATGGCCCCCCAGCTCAAGCAATAAATACATTGCACCCTGACTTCCGCATTAAATGAACACCCACATCTCCAGCAATAAAGTAATGCACCGCAACATGATATGTAGAGATGAGCAAATCGATTCGGATGAACCCGAATTCATTCCGAATTTCAGGAAAAATTCGATTTTGAACGAATCCGAATTTCCCCGCGATTCGATCGATCAAAGTTTTCCTTTAAACTCCATTTATTTAAATTACAGCCATTGTAAAATGGTGGATGGACATGTCCGGACATGTCCCCTGGGGCAGGTTATCATGGGAAGGTCACATGCAGCCTATCAGCAGCCAGGAAGCCGGTGACATCACAGTGCTAGATAAACGGCAGCCATCTTGCTTGTGCGCATTTCAGCCTTGCATTGCAGACAGAATGGAGGTTGCTGCAGACAGGGAGAGACTTACAGACAGACAGGGAGAGTCAGGGAGACCCACAGAGACCCACACAGTGCCAGGGAGAGCCAGGGAAACATAGGGAAAGATAGGGAAAAATCGGGAACAATCCAGGCAGGGACAGCAGAGAAAGTGACAGGGAAACTTTTTTTTTATTTTCACTTCACTTAATTTGCCAGTTTTAAATTGCTTTTTTATGTGCTGTAAATATTCCTGGCCACTGTGCATCCCATCTTGGCAGTGGCATATTTAACCCTTTAAGTGCCAGCCTACCTTGACATTTTGTCACCCTTTGTTGCCAGACCATTTTGCACTATTTTGCGCTCCCCATGTTCAACTGTGATTTTTGAAGGGATTTCCAGGGATTTCCCAGGAAAGCAATATATTGTTTTTTCAGCAGAGCCTGGGCTTTAACTTGAAATGTCTTGTTTGTCATTTTCTAAGTGTATTCTCAATATTTTGGGGTGAAAATTGTGCAAAAAAAAATTTAAAAAACTATGTGTTTGTAGTGTTTTTTTGTAATAAAAAATGTAAGTTTTGTCAATAAAATCTTATTTTGTGTGAAACCCCAATTTCTCCCGGTTACAGCGGTACCACATATGTATAGACACCCTTTCCTGCCCAGGAGACTCCCCCAAACTTAAACAACGCTTTAGGAGATTTTCAGATAAAATACAACTATGCTATGCAATATGCGCACCTTGCAGTTTTTCAAGAAAAACATCCCTTTACATTTGAAATACCCCCAATAAACTATATATTCCCTAGAAGTATACACCTCAGGCTTTCTAGGCGTACCAGGCTTGTTGACATAGGTGCAGTTTTCCGGAAGTAATCCCTCAATGTATTCTTTGGTTACACAGGGTTTCCCTAAAAATTAATAAAAAACCAGAATCAAAACCACATTTTCCTAAAAAAAACTATATGCAAACCAGAAAGAAACTGAAAATCTGAAAAAGCGACTTCCCCCAAACAGAACAATACCCAGCATGCATAGGTTCTGTCAAAGAGAGAGTTGAAAACACCCCAAAGTAAAGCATGCGCATAACGGTAATTTTACTTCAAAATTTCAGCTCTGCAGACAAAGTACGCACCTTGTGCTTTTTCTACCAAAACAACCCTTTACATTTGGAATATCCCCCATAAACCATATTCCCTGAAAGTACACATGTTAAGCTTTCTAAGCGTACCCAGCTTGTTGTAGTGGGCTCATCTTTCTGGAAGTAATATCTCAAAGAATTCTTAGGTTGCACAGGGTTTCACAAAAAATTGTATAAAAAAGCAGAATAAAAAAAAACACCTTTTCCTAAAATATCAATATGCAAATAACAAAAAACAAGCTAAATCTGAAAGAGCAAGGTCCCCCGAGCAGAACAATACCCAACATGCATAGGTACCTGTAACCTTTTAACTGCCAGCCTACTTGAGATTTTGTCACCCTCTGCTGACAGGATATTTTTCACCATTTTGCGTGAGGTTTAACTGTGATTTTTGCAGGAATTTCCAAGAAAATGGCATATTTTCTTTTTCCGGCAGAGTTTAGACTTTAACGTGAAATGTCTTGTTTGTATTTTTTCTACTTTTTTAATATATTTTTAAGTAAATAGGTAAAAAAAAATATTTATATTTTTTAAATTTTCTCCTTTATTTTAACAAAAACATTTATTTTATTAAAGAAAACCATATTGCACGTGAAAGCCCAATTTCTCCCGATTACAATGATGCCACATATGTATCGGTAGCCCCCCGTTCCTGTCCAGGTGAACCCCTAAACTTAGAAGAGCACTATATAACATTTACAAATAAAATACAACTACTATCCACATAGTAAAGGGTTAAATTTAAAAAAAATGGTGTGGGGTCCCCCTTCACGGGGTGGGACACCATTTCTTGGGGGAATATAAGGGTTTTTTTGGGAGGCAGGTAGTGGGGGGTCTCACTAGCCGCAGGTGACTTGCCAGACCCCCGAGCCTTGTGAACTGGTATAGGGGTCACATGGACCCCTTACCAGTTCACAAAGTGTTAAAAGTAAAAAAGACACATGGACACACTTTTTCAAAATAACTTACTTAAAAAAATATATTTTTTTTTATTATTTTTTTTTTAATACTTACCTCCCATCCATCCCTGTATCCCACGCTAATCACTTAGGCTTCTGCTCTCCTGCTGCTGCTGGAAGATTTTTATACCTACTGGGTTACAGGTAACATAGGGTTAATTTTTTTTTAAAAATGACATAGGGTCCCCCCTCCCTTAAAAATCCCCCCAAAAATGGCGTGAGGTCCCCCCTACCCAGCGTAACCAGCCTGTGACCAGCTATGGGGGCTTGTAGAACAGGGCACAGGGGCCAGCTTTAGTGGCCCCTGGCCCTGCCGGCTACAAGCCGTCATAGCCTAGGGCCACGGCTCTTCTGCCCCCCCTGGGCTTTGGGGACGCAGGTAATTTGGGTGGCCAGGGGTCAATGGCAAGTCACCCGCTAGCCGCAGGTGACTTGCCAGACCCCCGAGCCTTGTGAACTGGTATAAGGGGTCTCATAGACCCCTTACCAGTTCACAAAGGGTTAACAGTATAAAAAAAACACAGACACAGTTTTCAAATATGTTTATTAAAAAAAAAAAATTTTACCTTTACTCACCTCCGATCTTCATATGCAGTGTCCCGCGGCGATCATATGCAGGTGACGGCTGGGCAGAGGAGGGGGGAGGCAGGCGATGTTTTATTAACATATTGCATTTTGAATAGTTTTTTGCATCCTGTAAAAACAACAGGCCGCAGGGTATCCCAAACCGACACATTTCACCCTATCTGTTATACTAAAGCAGCTTCTACAGCCTCTGTTTTATTAATATATTGCAATTTGAATTGGTTTTGTGCGTCCTGTAAAAACACCAGGCCACAGGGTATCCCAAACGGCACATTTCACCTTATCTGTTATACTAAAGCAGCTTCTACAGGCTCTGTTTTATTAATATATTGCATTTTTAATTGGTTTTGTGCGTCCTTTAAAAACACCAGGCCGCAGGGTATCCCAAACCAGCACATTTCACCTTATCTGTTATACTAAAGCAGCTTCTAAAGGCTCTGTTTTTTTTAATATATTGCATTTTGAATTGGTTTTGTGCGTCCTGTAAAAACACCAGGCCACAGGGTATCCCAAACGGCACATTTCACCCTATCTGGTATACTAAAGCAGCTTCTACAGGCTCTGTTTTATTAATATATTGCATTTTGAATTTTTTTTTGCATCCTGTAAAAACACCAGGCCGCAGGGTATCCCAAACCGGCACATTTCACCCTATCTGTTATACTAAAGCAGCTTCTACAGGCTCTGTTTTATTAATATATTGCATTTTGAATTGGTTTTGTGCGTCCTTTAAAAACACCAGGCCGCAGGGTATCCCAAACCGGCACATTTCACCCTGTTATACTAAAGCAGCTTCTACAGGCTCTGTTTTATTAATATATTGCATTTTGAATTTTTTTTTGCATCCTGTAAAAACACCAGGCCGCAGGGTATCCCAAACCGGCACATTTCACCCTATCTGTTATACTAAAGCAGCTTCTACAGGCTCTGTTTTATTAATATATTGCATTTTGAATTGGTTTTGTGCATCCTGTAAAAACACCAGGCCGCATGGGCATCCCAAACCAACAACTTTCACCCTATCTGTTATACTAAATCAGCTTCTAAAGGCTCTGTTTTATTAATATATTGCATTTTTAATTGGTTTTGTGCGTCCTTTAAAAACACCAGGCCACAGGATATCCCAAACCGGCACATTTGACCCTCTCTGTTATGCTAAAGCAGCTTCTACAGGCTCTGTTTTATTAATATATTGCATTTTGAATTGGTTTTGTGCGTCCTGTAAAAACACCAGGCCGCAGGGTATCCCAAACCGGCACATTTCACCCTGTTATACTAAAGCAGCTTCTACAGGCTCTGTTTTATAAATATATTGCATTTTGAATTGGTTTTGTGCTTCCTGTAAAAACACCAGGCCGCAGGGTATCACAAACCAGCACATTTCACCCTATCTGTTATACTAAATCAGCTTCTAAAGGCTCTGTTTTATTAATATATTGCATTTTGAATTGGGTTTTTGCGTCCTTTAAAAAACACCAGGCCGCAGGGTATCCCAAACCGGCATCTGTTATACTAAAGCAGCTTCTACAGGCTCTGTTTTATTAATATATTGCATTTTGAATTGTTTTTTTGCATCTTGTAAAAACACCAGCCCACAGGTTATCCCATATTGCCAATTTTCATCGTATCTGGTGCAGAGTAGCAGTATCTCACTTTATTTAGCTTCTGCTTTTTAAAGTAAACACATTTTTTTAAGTGCCTATTGCGCATTTCAAATACATAAAAATGTCAGGCAGACAAGTGCCAGGATGTTCAAAGAGGAGTGGCAGAGGCCAAGATTCTGCATGCAGAGGTCGCAGCAGACTAGGGGCGAGTGGCAGCAGGAGTCGCGGTGAGAGACCTGATCTGCCAGTATCTGCTAGCGGTCGTGTCTCCACCAGTAACGCATCTGCCATGGTAGATTGGTTAACGGGGTCATCCACATCATCACAAGTTACATCTGACACCCCCAGTCTATGGTCGGTAGGTTCCTCTGATACATCCCTGAGTTGGCATGGCCCGAGAGCAGTCCCTGTCCTCCCATTGCCTCTGTCCTACGCCGTTTCCTCCCCCAGCGATGTATCCTATGCTTTGGGTTCTGCTCCACTCTTTAGTGAGGAGGACGATCAGATAGAGGACAGTCAGCAGCTACTGCCCAGCCAAGAAATGGAGGTGGCTTCCTTCACTAGGAAGACAAATAGTGATGTGGAGAGTGGCGTGGGTGTTGTTGCGAGTGTTCCAGCTCCTGCGCCAGACACTGTTGAGGAAACTGAGAACATCAGTGACGTGCAGCCACAACTCGGGGATGATGATGATGATGAAGCCGATTGCACTTGGGAGCCGGGTGCAGAAGGGGCTTCATCCTCATCATCAGGAGAAGAGGGGCGCAGGTTGCCCCGGAGTCAGCAGCTGAGGCAGCTCCAGATGCTCCTGCTCCTCCTCCAAATCATGCATCCCACCAGCAATCCATCAGCAAAGCCATGTCCAAGAGACAGCAGTATGCGCCCACTCATCCTACGGCGCAGAAGCTGAATGTGCTCCTGTCCAAGTTGCTGGTGCTGCAGTCACTCCCTTTTCAGGTGGTGATCTCTGGACCTTTCAGAGAACTGATGGCTTGTGCCGAGCCGAGGTGGAGAGTCCCAAGCCGTCATTTCTTTGCCAAGAAGGCAGTACCAGCGCTGCACACTTTTGTTGAACAGAAGGTGGGCCAGTCCTTGAGCCTGTCGGTGTGTAGCAAAGTGCATGGCAGTGCCGACATCTGGAGCTGTAACTACGGTCAGAGACAGTACATGTCGTTTACGGCCCACTGGGTGAATGTGGTCCCTTTGCAGCAGCAGCAACTTGGAAAGGTCATGCCGCTTCGGCATCCACGCTCCCTGGCCGTTGTGCCTGTGACACCGTGCGACTCGGCCTCCTCATCTTCCGCCATCTCCTCACCCTCCACTGTAGGCTCAAGTCTCAGTGCCCCTTCAGCCTACCATGTGTGCAGGGCACGGAGGTGTCACGCTGTGCTTCACATGGTTTGTCTTGGTGAACAGAGTCACACAGGGGAGGAACTGCTTAAATGTATTCATCAAGAAATCCAAACTTGGCTTACTCCAAGAAAACTTAAAATGGGAATCATGGTTACCGACAATGGGAAGAACATTTTCTCTGTGCTGCGCCAAGGAAGCCTGACCCATGCCCCCTGCATGGCTCACGTCTTCAATCTGGTTGTCAAGCGGTTTCTGAAGTGTTCCCCCCATCTGCAAGACATCCTAACAACTTCAAGGAAACTTTGCATGCACTTCAGCCACTCATACACCGCCAAGCACACCCTTCTTGAGCTACAGCGTCAGAACGGTAGCCTGTCTGATTTGCGATGTTTCCACCCATTGGAATTCCACGCTGCTTATGTTGGACAGACTATACGAACAGAGAAAAGCCATTGCGGATTTCTTGATGATCCAAGCGGATAGGGGGACTCCCCTGTGTAACTTCAATGTCAACCAGTGGCAGCTCATACGTGACACCTGCCGTTTGCTCAGGCCCTTTGAGGAAGCCACTTTATTTGTGAGTCGCCAGGATTACTGGATGAACGACGTGATTCCACTGCTTCATGTACTACAGCACATGTTAGAAACCATGACTGGTCAGGGCACTGGAGACATGGCGTCTACATCTTACGGCCACATGAACCCCGTTGAAGCTGAACTGGAGGAGGAGGAGGAAGAGGAGGAGGAGGAGTGGCACAGTGCACAGTTTAGGCTTGGCAAAATGGCTGGTTTATCTAGTCAGCGGACAGGAGAGGAGGAGCAGGAGCAGCCAGAGGAGCTAGAGGGTTGTGAGGAAGGTGAGACAGAGGACCCAGACACACTGTGGCAGTATGCAGTGGAGATTGAAACAGGTAGTCCCTCCGATTCACTTGCGCAAATGGCAGGAAGCATGCTCATGTGCTTGCGTAGTGACCACAGAATTGTTTCCATTTGTCGGCGGGATGACTTCTGGCTGTCCACCTTACTGGACCCTCGCTTCCGTCACAAAATGGGGGCATTTTTTAAACCCGCTGAGAGGGAGGACAAACTGAACTACTACAAAGACATTCTACGTAGTCAGTTGGCCGATGCCTATCTGCGCCATGGTCCATACTCTCGCAGGTCTGACTCGGGGGACCTCTGCGCTCACCTTCCACTGCCATGGCTGCCGGGTGGGTTGGCAGGAGCAGCAGCAGCTCCATCAGCAGCAGCCTCAGTCTTCAGTCGCTAATGAGTAGCTTTCTACATCCGCATAGTGAGTCTACTCATGAGCAGCAGGAAGACCTGGAGCAGGACCTGAATCAGCAGGTCATGTCATACCTTGACATGACCATGCCAACACACCTTGAGGATCCGCTGGACTTCTGGGCAGCCAAACTTGACTTGTGGCCGCAGCTAGCTGAGTTTGCCCTGGAAAAGCTGTCCTGCCCGGCAAGTAGCGTGCCATCTGAGCGGGTGTTTAGTGCGGTGGGAGCCATAGTTACGGAGAGGAGAACTCGTCTGTCAACTAAAAATGTGGAGAGACTCACCTTTGTGAAAATGAATCAGGGACGGATCAGCCAGGATTTCCACCCACCAATGGCTGATGCATGCGACTAGATTCAGCATGGTGCCACGTTTTACACTTTCCTAATCGTGCAAAACATATTTATGTCTTTAGGCCAATTTTTGGGCTCCTGCTGATGCCAACTTCAGGGTGTGCCTTTCAGCCAAATTTTGGCCCCCTGCTGCTGCTGCCAACTGCAGTGTGTCTTTAGGCCAATTTTTGGGTTCCTGCTGCCAACTCCAGTGTCTCTTTCAAGCTATGTTTTGGCTCCTGCTGCTTGCAAGTCTAGGGTGTCATTCAGACAATTTTTGGGCTCCTGCTGATGCCAACTTCAGGGTGTGCCTTTCAGCCAAATGTTGGCCTCCTGCTGCTACTTCTGCCAACTGCAGTGTGTCTTTAGGCCAATTTTTGGGTTCCTGCTGCCAACTCCAGTTTCTCTTTCAAGCTATGTTTGGGCTCCTACTGCTGCTGCTTGCAACTCCAGGGTGTCATTCAGCCAAATTTTGGCCTCCTGCTGCCAACTCCAGTGTGTCTTTCAAGCTATGTTCGGGCTGCTGCTGCTGCTTGCAACTCCTGGGTGTCATTCAGACATTTTTTGGGCTCCTGCTGCCAACTCCAGTGTCTCTTTCAAGCTATGTTTGGGCTCCTGCTGCTGCTGGTTGCAACTCCAGGGTGTCATTCAGCCAATTTTTGTGCTCCTGCTGCCAACTCCAGTGTCTCTTTCAGCTAATGTTTGGGCTCCTGCTGCTGCTGCTTGCCACTCCAGGGTGTCATTCAGCCAATTTTTGGGCTCCTGCTGCCAACTCCAGTGTCTCTTTCAAGCTATGTTTGGGCTCCTGCTTCTGCTGCTTGCAACTCTAAGGTGTCATTCAGCCAATTTTGGGCTCCTCCTGCCAACTCCAGTGTGTCTTTCAAGCTAGGTTTGGGCTGCTGCTGCTGCTTGCAACTCCAGGGTGTCATTCAGCCAATTTTGGGCTCCTGCTGCCAACTCCAGTGTCTCTTTGAAGCTATGTTTGGGCTCCTGCTGCTTGCAACTCCAGGGTGTCATTCAGCCAATTTTTGGGCTCCTGCTGCAAACTCCAGTGTCTCTTTCAAGCTATGTTTGGGCTGCTGCTTGCAACTCCAGGGTATCATTCAGCCAATTTTTGGGCTCCTGCTGCCAACTCCAGTGTCTCTTTCAAGCTATGTTTGGGCTGCTGCTGCTGCTGCTGCTGCTGGTTGCAACTCCAGGGTGTCATTCAGCCAATTTTTGGGCTCCTGCTGCCAACTCCAGTGTCTCTTTCAAGCTATGTTGGACTCCTGCTGCTGCTGCTTGCAACTCCAAGGTGTCATTCAGCCAATTTTGGGCTCCTGCTGCCAACTCCAGTGTGTCTTTCAAGCTAGGTTTGGGTTCCTGTTGCTGCTTGCAACTCCAGGGTGTCATTCAGCCAATTTTTGGGCTCCTGCTGCCAACTCCAGTGCCTCTTTGAAGCTATGTTTGGGTTCCTGCTGCTGCTGCTTGCAACTCCAGGGTGTCATTCAGCCAATTTTTGGGCTCCTGCTGCCAACTACAGTGTCTCTTTCCAGCTATGTTTGGGCTGCTGCTGCTGCTTGCAACTCCAGGGTGTCATTCAGCCAATGTTTGGGCTCCTGCTGCCAACTCCAGTGTCTCTTTCAAGCTATGTTTGGGCTGCTGCTGCTGCTGCTGGTTGCAACTCCAGGGTGTCATTCAGCCAATTTTTGGGCTCCTGCTGCCAACTCCAGTGTCTCTTTCAAACTATGTTTGGGCTCCTGCTGCCGCTGCTTGCAACTCTAGGGTTTCATTCAGCCAATTTTTGGGCTCCTGCTGCCAACTCCAGGATGTCTTTCAGCAAATATTTGGGCTCCTGCTGCTGCCAGCTCCAGGATGTGTTTTTCAAGCAATATAGGGGCCCCTCATAGTGATGCCACCTCAACTCTCTGCAATTGTGCCCCTCTGTGATTCTAATAGCGATGCCTCTGATCTGCATGTCATAATTATTTACAGTATTATTTCACTAACCCAGCACACATCCTATGCATGTTACAGCAAGGCAGAATGGTTTACAACCCTATTGAGGCTCTAGAAAGCTCAGAAATAGCCGTTTTTAATAGCGATTCGTCGCGAATAAATTCGGACCGAAACTAATTTTGTCGGAAAATTCGGCGAATCAGCCAAATCGAATTTTTCAAAAGTTCGCTCATCCCTAATGATATGCATTGCACCCTCACCCCAGCATTAAATGCATGGCACCCCTTACTCCACCATTAAATACATTGCACCCCAACTTTAACATTAATGCCACCCCAGCATAAAATGCATGTCAACTTCGTCACATCAGCAAAAAAATAATGGAACCCCAGTATTAAATTCAGTAATAGTCTTCTTAAACGTTCAAATTTTATTGCTGTTGTAATGCAGACAGACCTTGCCGCATGTGCGTCTCTACATTTCAGAAACTGTATTTGGGATTCTCTGCAGTGGGTACTTCTTGAATAGAGATCTTTGCTTTTCTTGTTTTTCTCTAAGTGCAATTTAGCACCCTATTTAGCTGTGCAATTTGTTTGAAAACTTGTATAGCTAAATATGGTGCCGAATTGCACTTAGGGCACAAAAAACAAAAATAAAACTGTTTAATCTAAAAAAGGTGAGTAAATAAAATACAGTCAAGTAAAGTCTTATGTGGGATATTCAAAATATGAATGCACCCTAGGAATCAGAGGCTGGGGTAAGGGATAGGTAGGTTGTTGTTACAAACTAAACTGTAAACTGTACTTGTCAGGACCTTTATTTATGGACAGTGGCTGGAGTGAGGGTCATTGTACTTGAGGCCATGTCAATCTCATTTTTTGTTTAAATATAAATAGTAATTCAGTGTCCACTAGTTCAGGGAATTTGGGTGTAATTGCAGTTTAATGTCAAGTAATAGTGGAGTATACACTTGCACAGACCACTTAGGTGTAACTGTAGTTTAATATCAAGTAATACTGGCATAAACTTATTCAAGCCACTTGGGTATCACTAATGTTTAATATCAATTAATAATGGAGTATACACTTCCTCAGGCTACTTGGGTGTCACTAATGTTTAATGACAAGCATTAGTACAGTATCTACTTGCTCAGATCACTTGGGTGTCACTGCACTTTAATATCAAGTAATAGTGGAGTATACAATTGCTCAGACCTCTTGGACAATTCTACAGTTTAATATCAAGTAATAGTGGAGTATACACTTTTTTAGACCACTTGCGGGCAGTTTAATATCAATTGTTAGTGAAGTATCCACTTGCTCAAACCATGTGGTTGTCACTACTGTTTAATAACAATTGTTAGTGGAGTACCCACTTGCTCAAACCACTTGGGTGTTGCTGCTGTTTAATAACAATTGTTAGTGGAGTATCCACTTAATCAAACCACTTGGGTTTCACTGATGCTTAATAACAATTGTCAGTGGAGTATCCACTTGCTCAAACCACTTGGGTGTCACTGCTGTAAAATCCTGTGGCCCTATAGGTTTGCTCCTACTACTGTTAAGTGCCAAGCCCATAGAGCCTACGGGCCAGGCCGTTCCACCTGCTGGTGTAAAATAAAATGTAAAAAAACACATTTACCTGACCCGTTGTTCTAATCGTCCAGGTCTTCTCACCATGGGGGTATCCGATTACCCCCAGGCCTCTTCTGGCTTCAGGAGGGGGCAGAAAATAGCTCCCCACTTTGGCTACAGCTGCTGCTAACTGTAAAAAAAAATGACATTTACTCACCTTCATGCGCGATCCCTTGCGCCGGGTCTCCTATTCACTGGGGGGGGGGGGGGCTCCGATCCCCCCAGGCTCTTCCACAGTGAGGAGAGGGGCCAAAAGATGCCCCCTCCATTGTTTATGCTGCTATCCCCACCTCTTGTGGGCGGAGCAGATGACATCATCCCGCTCCGGGCTCTGAACTGTCAGATGCAGAGGTTGATCACCAAAGGGAGGTTGGAGGGCTAGGGAGCTGGGGTCCCCTGCTTCCCAGCCCCCTTCCAGTGATCAGCCCCGGCAGCTGTCAGCGGATCTCCAAGGGACACAGGTTCGGAGGTGAGTGTTAAAAAGAATAAAAATGATTTGTTTTTCTGTGTGTGGTGTCTTTTACACTTAACTAGTAAGGGCTCCATGAGATAAAAAATTACTTTTATAAAGATAAAATTATTTTAATCTCTTAAAGAACTGTTTCAATTTGGGGGAGTCTCCCCCAAGACATTTTATGTTAAAGTCCAACTCTGCTGAAACGAAACAATATATAATTGTACTGGGAAATCCCAGGAAATCCCTTCAAAAATCACAGCTGAACATGTTTAGAGAAAAATAGTGAAAAATGGTCTGGCAACAGAGGGTGGCAAAACCTCTAGGTAGGCTGGCACTGAAAGAGTTAATAACACATGGATTATCCGCTTGCTCAAACCACAATGGTGCCACTGCTGTTTAATAAGTGTAATAAGTGTTAGTGGAATATGCACTTTCTTGGGACACTTAACAGTCACTGCTGATTAATAACACATGTTAGTGGAGTGTCCACTTGTTCAGGCCACATCAGACTCTTTTGAATAAAAATAAAAAAAAGTGTAGTGTTTACTGGTTTAGGTCATGTGAGGTTTTTTTTTTGTTTCCTAGTGTCCAGTAGTTCAGGCCACTTGGGTATCCCTGCTGTTTAATGACAATTGTTATTGGAATATCCATTTGGTCAGGCCACCTAAGGGACAGTGTCGTTTAATAGCAAGTGTTAATGGAGTACCCAGATGCTCAGGCCGCTTGGGGGTCACTGCTCTTACATAACAAGTATTAGTGAAGTATCCACTTGTTCAGGGTCATTTTCCTGTTATTTTTGTTTTTAATTGTCCATTTCAGGCATTTCCAAATTGCTGGGCTTTGAAATGCTCCCATTCCACCTGGTGGAGATGGACAGTTTAAAAATTCTGATAGAGGTGGCTGTCCCACAATACGCCATTTCCTGACACCACTACTTTTATTGCCATGCTATCTCTGCCCTGCACCAACAGGTTGTGGGGAGATTAAGATGTGCACTGGGCAATGCCATTAGTTCCAGTGTCCACATCACATGCACATCCTTTCACCACCCAGGATTGCTGGAAATCAGTTGATGCCTGCTTCTGCCTTCTCCTCCTCCTACTCTGCTTCCTTCTCATGCAGTCAGCACAGCCCCTGCACCACCAATTTGAGCACTGCCATGGTAAACGGCAGCACGGGGTGCTAAATTTCATCTATCTGACTGAAAGACCCCTCACTGCCCAGGTACTGTGGACTGGCATCAAAGAGCAGACGGATGAGGGACTGCTGCCATTGCACCTAAAGCCCAGCAGGGTGGTGTGCAACAATGGGCGTAACCTTGGGCCATGCCAGGTTGATGCACATCCCTTGCCTGGTGCATATGCTCAGCTTGGTGGTACAGAGCATCCTTACGGAGCTGCTGCATAAAACACGTAGTGTGTGCACGCACTTTCAGCTTTCCCACCCTGCTGCTGTTCACCTGAATGCACTGCAGAGGAACTTCAGACTTCCCACCCACCATCTCATATTGGGATTTTCCAACCAAGTGGAATTCTGCGTCATGCTGGAAAGGTGGTGTGAGTGGCAGCAGGTAATAGTGGAGTTTCAGCTTCAAAATGCCCAGGTGAGTTGAAGTGCAGACCAACAGCACATCACCATCAATGAGTGGGTCTCCATGAGGTTCATTTGTGCCATGCTAAAATGATAATATCGTTGATGACACCATCACCATCCTTTGCCTGCTGATAAAAAACTTCAGGCTATGAACCCGGATGTGATGGTGGCACAGGAAGCAGAGGAGGAAGAGGAAGGTCCATTTTCCCAGTTATCAGGGCAGTGCACATGTGACTCACGGGATGGGTTGCTGGGAAAACAGCAGCCAGGTACTACACCTTGGACAGTTTGAGTCAGATGTTTTGCAGGGGGAGGAGGACTTTCTCACACAGCAAGATGGCACCGATGCAGCTCACGGGCGTCAATGGAGCAAGACTTGACGGAGGAACAGGAAGAGAAAGTAGCACCTGTTAATGAGGACAGCTTCTCCTTGAGCTCAGGGCAGCCTCTACATGCTCCAGTGCCTGTGGATCAAACACAGAGTTGACAGCATAGTCACCAGTGCTGATTACTGGGTGGACACCCTGCTGGATCCCTGCTTTAGGGGCACTGGCAGCACCTTGCAGGTGAGGGTGATCATGACCACAAAGTGGAACAACTTAATTGTCGAAAAATTCACCAAGCATTGGATACGGCCGGTAGTACCAGAAGGCAGATTTTGACTTTGACTGGTGCATGAGTATCAGTCCAAGCGTCCCCTGATACAGAGCGATGGGTCCTCCCCGTTCCATTTCTGGGTCGCTAAATTGGACTCGGGGCCAGAGCTTAACCTCTATGCCTTGGAAGTGCTGGCCTGTCCTGAGGCAAGTGTTCTATCAGAACGCGTGTTCAGCACTGCAGGGGGTGTCAACACCAACAGGAAGATCTGCCTATCCACAGCCAACGTGGGCAGGCTTGCATTCCTTAAGATGACCCAAATGTGGATCCCATGGGCCTTGGCTGTGCCGGAATCTGAGTGAGTGGGGAAAGTGTTTGCTACCTCCTCCGCCTATTCCATCCACACTGTCACACCCTCCTCCGTTTCTTCCACTTACTTGCCACATCCACCTCCATCACTTCCTCCAAGCCCTGCCACTCCCCAAATCAGACCTCTGACACCTGTAAAAAATGTAATATTTTAATTAATGTATCTATTTATGTATTTATTTATTTATGTATATATTTATTTATTTATGTTAATATTTATTTATTTATGTTAATATTTGTCTATTTAAGTATGTATATATTTATTTGTTTAGGAATTTATTTATGTTATAAATTATTTATTTATCCATTAATTTATGTAAATATTGATTGATGTATTTATTTAATTTTTGTGAATACTTTCCCTACCACATTTTGTGTGCCTCCCCTTCCGATTTGGCATCTGAGCCATAAAAAAATCTATATATTTTTTATTTGGTTTCAATGTATTTATTTGTGCATTTTTTATGTTTTGTGAGATTTTGAGCACTTTCTTTACCTAACTTTGTGCAGGCCAGTTGGCCATGCCCCCCCCCCCCCAGTTTGGCCTCCTACACCTGTAAAAAAAAACTAATAACTAACTAATAATTTATTTTAATTATTTATGTATTTTTTTGTTTTCTGCTATTGTTCTGAGTACTTTCCCTAGCCCATTTTGTACCTGGTGTTCCCCTCAATTTTCAGCCCTCTAGCCCTTGCTACTCCCATTTTACAGCCATTTTTGGGCCTCCAAGTACAGGCCTCCATTGACTTCAATAGGGTTCGGGTTCAGGTTGAGTGCAGGGCCTGAGCCTCAGCATGTTCAGCTGAACTTGGCAAACCTGAACTTCAACAAATCTGTCCATCCCCTGGGTCTATACCCTTTCCTTTATGCTGTAAAGGGCAGGACTGTGAGTTTTGCATTTAGGGGGCTTATTTAAGAAGCCCCAGTGCCACGTAGTGCCAGGTGAATGCCAGGAGAATGTCAGGTCCCATTGCAAAAGGTATAGTTATCAAGTCAAAAATCTCTTCTGGAGCCAGGTATGCCAGGTAGTGTCCCATCTATCATGCACCAGCCGGCACTCATCCCATCGCCGCTGCTGAGTTCCCTACGAGACAGATAAGACCAGGTGTTCACCCTGTACCGCATGGATATTTTTACATTTTTTTTAGCTGGTGCATGTGCCACAGGATTCCAGGGCTGTTTGGAATAGTTTTTGTATGCATTTTTTAGCATTTTTGTGTTGTGCTGCAGACTTGTGATTTGGGCCACACAAAACCTGTGGCCAAAATAAAAAATAACTACAAGCTGACATTGCAATGCTACAAGAAACTTATTTTAAAAAATTTTGTGAGCAATAATGCTGTTGAGCTCTCGGCTAGACCAATTTGGAAAAAATATAAAAACTATATTAGAGGAACGCAATTGCGGCAAAAAATAGAAAAAGTATTCTGCAAAAGATAAATAACCTAGTAGAAACAATTGACAACCTGGAATCCGTCCATAAACAACACGCAATGGAAAGCACGTATGGACAGCTATATAAGGCAAGAAGTGCTCTTAAAGAACTACTGTATCTGAAAAAAAATTGACTGACAAAAATTAGAAAAAGAAATTAGTCTAATAGGAGTGGGAAAAGCTTACTGGATGTGGCCAAAGATAAAAGGGCGGAAAACTTTATTGAAAAAATTAAAGATGAAAAAGGAATTGAACTGCACACATTAGAAGAAAGTGCATTTATATTTCATAGGGTTTATAAGGAGATATATAATATGACAGAAGTTAAAATAAAAAATAATGATGCCTATCTATCTGATGTGAATATTCCTAGCATACCCAAAGTTCTTGCAGAATACTTGGAGAATCCATTCAAAATTAAAGTGGACCAAAACCCAGGATTTTGGGTTTTGGTCCAGGGTTTTAGGACCGGGATGAGGAGAGTTAATGCGCAATCTCTGGGGGGTTTAACGTAGCGGGGCACCCCCGATCAGGGTGCCCCGCTATGTGAAGCCCCCAAGAGCTTGCGCATTACTTCACCTCATCCCGGTCCTATGATGCATATGCGGCCGCTCAGCCAATCAGCGCACTCGGAGCCGCTGAGCTATGGACGTCTAACCTGATGTCTTAGCTCAACGGCTCTAGAGGCTTCCCTCTAACATAGTGGGGATGCGGCCGTGCATGCGCTGTTGGACCAGGATTAAGGTAAGTGCAGCGGGCGACCTGGGGGGTTTCACACAGTGGGACATCCCAATTTTGGATGCCCTGGGGGGATGGAATGGATTGGCCCGGGAATCGTATAGATTCCCGGGCCGATCCAGCTGGGCTTTGGTCCATTTTAAGGAAATCATTAGTGCAATAGACAATTTAAAAACAAGGAAATCTGCAGGCAGCAACAGTTTTTCTGCAGAATATTACAAAACCTTTAAAACGGATCTGGCACCTCAACTACTACACCTTTTTTTAGCACAATAGCTAATTTACAAACACTAAGCTCTAATATGAACAACACTATTATAAAATAAATTAGAAAACCAGGCAAAGTACCAATTTACTGTACTCACTGCAGACCCATATAATTTATGCTGCCGTCATCAGCAAATTGCTAGAAGTCCTCACTCATGTTATCTCTTGCAATGAGTCAGGCTTCATGCCAAATAGGGGCATCAATCTGAATATTTCACTAGTAATAACAGCCCTAAATAAAATTATATCTAAAACGTTCAAAGTGATTATAGTGACGTTAGATTCTTAAAAAGCATTTGATCAAGTATCATGGGTTTTCTGGAAGTCACCCTACAGCGAATCAGTCTGGGGCCAAAATATATTGCAAAGATTACAAGCTTATACAAAGTCCAAAATGCACAAATTAACATTAATGGTTCATTAATACCATTACATTAAAACATTGAACATGTCAGGGGTGCCCTCTATCACCACATTTATTCAAACTCCATCTAGAGGCCATCTATAGGCCTTAATCCATAAAATCAATATGAACCCTTTGATTAAAGGAGTTAGAATAGGTCAGAATTCTTATACATACAAGTAGTTTTTTAAATAGAATTAGAGACCTCTCTGGGATTGTTTTCTTCAACAACAGGGGATGGCAATGGGGGCCAATGTGGCCCCATCCTATGCTATTTATGGCAAATTTTGAAGAACATTATGTGCATACTCACCCCAAATTTGATTTGCACTTGCCTCTTTGGCTGAGATTTATAGATGATGTTTTCTTTATCTGGCAGTGGACAGAAGTAGGAGTTTTGACATTTAAAGAGGACCTAGAGAGAGCCTTGCCCTCCATATCATTTACCATTTAACACAAGGGGTTATTGCTACAGAACTGTATAAAACAGAGTGATGTATTTAAGAGCAGATAGCTTTCATCATCTATCACTTTAGAAGGGACTTCCTTTTAGACAACTAATTAGATTGAGAAGGATAACAAGCAATGATTACATGTTTATGGAAAGGACTAGTGAGATGGTGGAGGACTTCACCAAGAGAGGGTATGAGCCTAAGCTATATAATTCTATGTATAACAGAACCTATCACCATGCTATTTATAAGCTCTGTTGTAAGAAATGTGTGTGTTTTTTATTATTTGCTTTTCAATGCATATTTAATTAATATAGATTTAATTGCAAGGATATAAAGTGGGTGTGAGTTTTATTTAGGAATTAGTAATTCCCCAGTTATACAGAACTTCTCAACTGTTTATACATAATTCTAGGTGTGTATATGCCATTATTTAATATAAAGTGAGAAGAGAAGGAAAAATGCACAACTATATATATTTATATATTAGATATCCTCCCACGATAAGAGATCAACACTGAGTGGAAAAAAATGGATTTTGACTATCCTGGGTTTTGTTTTTTGTCCCTGGGACACCCCGATTAGGGAAGCCCCACCCGCAAGGTCGCCAGAAGCAATTTACCTTTCCCTGGTCCTATAGCACATGCACAGCTTCCCATCCAATCACTGTGCTTTATTGCACTGATACAAGCTCGTCTAGGCTCATCTAAGATGCCGAGTCCAGTTGAGCTGTGCCAAATGTGTTGAGAATGACGGCGGCATGCCCCCGCCGGCCATTCACAAATGCCTGGCGTGGGCACACACACCCCACTAAAGGGAAAGCGGTGATACATCTCTGATTGTGCATGTGCCATTGGACTGGGGGAGAAGGTGAGTTTAGCAGGCCACCTGGGTGGTTTCATATAATAGAGCATCCCAATTCTGGATGCCCTGGGGGAAGGGAATCAAGCGACCCTGGAATCTTATAGATTCCAGGGCTGATGTCTGTAGGTGTTAGTCCACTTTAAGCTACTCTATCTGTATAGATGTACCCTCTTTTGCAAATCTGGGGTCCTATGTTCTCTTTATGACAGCATTTAAATGTCTCACAGCATTAAACCACTGCACAGGCTAGAGTTTGATATTGCCATGAGAAGCATAAGGCTCACCAACTTAAAGTGAACCAAAGCCCAGGTTTCTGACACTGGGTTTTGGTTCTTGTCCCCGGGGGCACCCCAAATGGGGAGGCCCCACTGTGTGAAACCCCTAAAGTTGCCCGAACTAACTCACCTTTCCCCAGTCCTACGGAGCATGCATGGCCTCCCGTTTAATCAGCACACTTGACTGCGATGATGCGAGCTTGTCTAAGCTTGTCTAAGGAGCCTAGTCCAACTGAGCTCTGCCAAGCATGGGGTTCATTCACAAAAACAACAGGGGGTCATTCACAAATGCCTGGTGCGGGCATGCATCCTGCTAAAGGTATAGCGAGGATGCGGCGCTGCTTATGCATGCATAGTTGGACAGGGGGAAAATGTGATCATACCGGGCTACCTGGGGGGTTACACACAACAGGACTTTCCGATTCGAGATGGCACAGGGGAGGGAATCAAGCAGGCCCTGGAATTATTTGGTCCACGTTACACTGTCTGTATAATACGCTATGTTGCAAATCTAATTTGCAAAAGGACTTAAAATATATTACCAATACAGGGCCAGTAGCTAAGCCTGGGCATCATTGAGTTGGACCATACATTGACAAGTGAGAGCATACATGTGCTCCCATTCCAAATTATCCCTAATAGGTAAATGTCAAAAATTGTGAAGAAGGCAGAAAAAGTTTTGTTTTGTGACTGCAAGGATTCAAGGTAAATGATGCAGAGAACAAGAAGGGGGTAAAACTAGTGAATCATACTAGGAGACAGGCTGTGGGCTTTCAGAACGATGGCACCCGGAGAGCAGTTGGTGGGTTTCCGAAATGATTAGTTAAAGGCACAAATAGGCTCAATTAGATTGATAAAGTTGTTAGATGTATTGTGCTATAGAGGAAAGTAGAATATTTTGGAGCAACTGTTTTTTGCAAGTTACATGGTAATCCCACTCTATAGCTGCTTCCCTGCTAACAGAACAAGATTTATTGAGGAGAGATTTCCCCCTTACTTCAAACTTCTAGTCATGTGCAGAAAAAACGATTGAGCCTTATTTTCCAGATCAGTCACTCTATAAAGAGAAAAACTGCTAGAAAAGCATGAATATATATATATATATATATATATATATATATATATATATATATATATATATATATATATATTTGCAGGTTAGGTGCTCTAGATAACTTAGGTCATGTCCCAGCAGGGAATTGAAACTGAAACCCTACCTAAGATCAGGTCCATAATCACCAGGCTATCGCTTCCCACATGGCTGTGAATAAGGAGTATTTTTGAAAACTTGAGGGCAGCTTGTGGATGTTTTTAAATTGTAATACAGACAAAACAGGTAAAATATTCTGTCCCAAACACATAGAACCACCTATAGTTTTATAAACATGTAGAAAATACTACCCTTGAGTATTTAGAAAGTAATTCTGCTGACAATCTGCTTTTATGTTGTTAAATTGGTAAACCCTGCTCTTTCCCTGACATCAATAGCACCAACATCTAAATACATTTTTTTGCTTACAGTGGTAGATAGGAGAGAAGTCATCATCCATACCTTCATGTAGTATGTCACATATTGTGCAAACTTTTTCAATGGCCTGCCAGCTATTTTTGGGGACTCTAACCAATTGAGACCAGATTTGCAAGGATGCACAAAGATATACAGTACAGTCTTGTGAGAATGTAGTAAGGTCCTAGTGTTCCACCTTTAGGTTAAAGAGATTGGAAAACATTAGGGTAACTGACTTTCCAGGTGCTGATATAGCTGGATTAGCATGTTAGGAAGGCCACTAGCTTCTTAAAGGCAATGTCATTAAAGTGCCATGCAAAAATAGTACAAATATGTATATAAAATACATATAAAATAAATATGTATATAAAATATTATCTTTAAATCATTAAAGTAAAACAACACGGTCTTAGAATCCCTCATCAACTACCTTTCCGAAATAATTAGTTAAAGGCACAAATAGGCTCAATTAGATTGATAAAGTTGCTAAGATGTATTGTGCTATAGAGGAAAGTAGAATATTTTGGAGCAACTGTTTTTTGCAAGTTACATGGTAATCCCACTCTATAGCTGCTTCCCTGCTAACAGAACAAGATTTATTGAGGAGAGATTTCCCCCTTACTTCAAACTTCTAGTCATGTGCAGAAAAAACGATTGAGCCTTATTTTCCAGTCATCAGTCACTCTATAAAGAGAAAAACTGCTAGAAAAGCATGATTATATATATATATATATATATATATATATATATATATATATATTTGCATAACTCTAAACTGATAACAACCCAGCAATGCTGTTCTTTTATATGAATGTTTTTATCCTTGGTTAATGGTTGCCAGGGGCAACTCAAGTTTAAAAAGCATAGATATACACAGTAGCGTAACTAAATGTGATGGGACCCTGGTGTGAATATTAAATGCGGCCCTGTCAGGGCTCATACAGTAAACCTTCACTTTAAACTCAAATGACTGCAGCTAAACAACTAAAGACTGTAACAGAGTCACTGTGTAGAGATAAATCGTACTTCCTTTCTCTAAATGGTGCCAAGTAAGCACAAATATGATAAAGGTGGAGGAGCAACAATGATGTGGCCCTCTTGATCGTCTGGGCCCCAGTGCTGTCTCAACCCCTGCACCCTCTATAGTTAAGCCACTTGATATACAGTAACAATAAAAAGCATAATGCATGTGGGCTGTTTCAAAAGATCAATCAAGACTTCTTCTATTTCACAACAGGTAGTCCATAAGTGTAGTTGGACTTGAACTAGACTTGTAAATAGCATATATTCATCACTGCCTCCATTCAAGGTCAGCTTTAAGAAAGTGGTGGATTCTGGGAAACAGATCACTGCCCTCTTATCAGGCTCCTATTATATTTCCTCCTGGAAGGTCCTTATATAGAATTCATAAGATGAACCATTGTCCCTAATGAAAGGGCCAGATCGACAGCAGGGTTATTCAGTCCCTATGTAGTTGCAAGCACCATTAGGCACATCACATCTTTATTCACCCAAATAATGAAAAAAAAAAAACCCAGAAGTACGCATGGGACCTGATTTCCTAACAGCTTCACCCATATTTGCAGTTTCAAACACCATTGAAATCAACTGTCCTGCCCTGTCCTGGCCTGCCTGTTCATTTTTGCATGTAACAGATATTATGAGCTTAACTGTCAGATAGTTAACTAGTACAGAGGCTCTAGTTAACTAGTATGGCTCACAGAGCCATATATTGGGATGGGAGTTTAAAATATTGGGATGCACTAACTCTCCCTTCTACTGAAACTATAACAAACAAGATAAGTCAATCCAAAAAGCCTGCCAGCATCCAGGTATGAGTTATGTTGTGTTACAATATTACAGCTGAGTAACAGTTGATTTATCCTAATTGTTTATGTTTTAATGCTGCAGCTGTAAAACAGTCATGAGCCTGCTATTGGAAAAAAATAGCTTACAGATAACTTACAATGCAATGTGATATGTGAATATCGGCTTTTCGGTATTTGAAAACAGCTTATGAAACCATTTTCAACCATGACACTCATGAAATGCCACATATATTCTGAGACCGATACCATGCTGACTTGTGTAAAAGGGTGTTTTTAGCAGGATTTCTTTACTTTCAAAACCAAATTGGTTGTAGATAGTGATGAGCGGATCAGTAGAAATTTGGGTTTGCCGAGTTTGGCCGAACTTGCCACCAAGGTTCAGGTCCAAATTTTGGGGCCCAAAATGGGCTGTAAAATGCAGCCAGCAAGGGATAGAGGGATGAAAATTGAGGGGAACACCTGGGCGATTGCACTGCACTAAATGGGCTAGAAAAAGTACTCAAAATAATCACAGAAAACTAAGAAAATAAAGAACTACACCAACACAGAAACACATTAAAATATTCATTTTTTATGGGTGTGGGAGGCAAAATGAGGGAGATAACACCTGGCCGATTGTCCTACAAAATATGGGCCAGGGAAAGTACTCAAAATAACCACAGAAAACTAAAAAATTAAGGAAATACACCAATAAATAATAAATCAATATGTACATAAATGAATAAATATTAACATCAATAAATAAATATCTGGTGCAAGCAGGCCCCAATACCTCTGCCAGAATGGTGAGGACTAGAACACATTGAGGTAGTCACAGATTATATGCCTCCTCCACCTCACCTCCCTTACAATCAACAAGGTTGTTACAGCCACAGGTTATAGAATCTAATTCTGGATACAGAATACCGTTGCCACCTGCTCCTATCCCAGTTGCAGATGCAGGGATTACCAGATGCACAACAACTTGTGTTGGAGGATGAGGACATGGGCAGCGGACTATTGGAGAACATCTATGATGAGGATGAAACCCAGCTGCCGTCTCCCGTGACTTTCACCAATGTGAAGGCTGAGAAGAGAGGTAGTAGGTAGGAGTGGGTGGAGGACAATCGAGGGGTGATGGCAAAGTTTTACACCCAACATGCACACCACTAAGCACTCAGGCCCTAGAGCTGGTCCGCTGCAACCCCACACATAGATATAGCCACACACTAAAATCAATTTTCACAGCTTAATAGAAAATCATGCCAAAAAATGCAGAACAATAAAACACAGACAAACATATAAGACAATTTAAACCATCAAAACGTAGTGGGGAGGAATACTGGGGCTAATTCATATTTGATCATTATATATTCCAAATCGATAAGTTCTGATGCCTTTTGTATGGATAGCAGCAAAAGAAAAGTGCCCGTGCATGATTAAGATTATAAGGCTCGATTCAAAGAAACATTCGTCAGGACTTTCGTAGCTGTCTGTGAAAGTTTTGGTGGGTGTTTGTCATTTTTTTGCTTTTTTTCGTACATTTTTCACTCGCACGAACGTTCGGGAGCATGTGTATATGCGCTTTCGATTAATGGAAGCAATTCGGAACATTTCCAAACAAAATTGGAAAATTTTCGTTCCTTCAGAAAACTTCCGTTGCTGGGATGGTTTACGTCACATTCAGAGAGCTGTTTTCCGACGGCTCAACACCCTATAAATTCGTATAATTGTAAAACCACTTCCGACACCTCTGAGGACTCGGATTGCTATTTTTGAACATGTTTTGCGGCTATATGGAGGAGTCTGCGCGCCTTTAGCACCAAGGCATTGCATGTATCAGCATGGCCGAGGCCATAAATTGTATAGCAATGCACCTGAATCAATACATTTCGTGTATGTCTTATAGATGCATTTTAATGCTGACCTAAATTAGTCCTTAGCATGTAAACATTTATTTTTCCCCACATCCATATAATTGCTATATTTTTTAAGACTTATGTCCTTTGTGAATTATATTTGGATTGTTGAACTTGAATCTTAATTTGTTGTAGGAGTTATTGTTTTAGTCGGTTACCTTTTCTTTGTGTAATTATTTTATATTTGGTTGCAGGAACTGCAAGATGTGCCACTCGCCCTTGCTCCTGATGCCCGTTCTTTGCCTGCAGAATGCGGGCCAGGGGCACTATGCAAAACCCGGCCCGTTGTGGCGAGGGCCCTCTGGCTTATGCAGTCCAGATTTAGGTGTTTGGACCATATGGGGGGGGGCACTGCAGTATGACCCCAACAAGGTTATACCCAAATTGTAATTTACAGGGACCACACATGCCAGAGTGGCACAACTGAGTGTCAGGCTCCTTCAGTTGGTGGGCGAGATGCAGGAGCTGTGCAACTCGTTGGGGACCACAGATGAAGAATAATGTTCAGTGGCCTGCCATTGATATGTATTTAATTATTTATAGTTGTAAAAAGTTGAAATTTAAGACATTTTTAAAAAATGCATATTTGATGCTGGTAATTATTTTAAAAAAGTTACATTGTCATTTCATTAACAAACTACATTAACACAAAACTAATGGGCCCAGAAATATTTAAAGATGAATATTCACATGACCGAGAAGTGATTTGGGTGAGCTTTAAGGGTCCAAAAGGGAAGATGGAGGATAGTGATAAGTGATTTGGGTGCTTTAAGGGTCCAAAAGGGAAGATGGAGGATGGAGTGCTAAGTGGTTTAGCTAAACATTGTAGTAGAAGTGAGGGTGGCAAATATGTAGGCAAGCACTTTCATGACTTAAGTTTGTAGTGCGCAGGCGCAAGATCGTAAGGATTCCGTCTGGACGTTTATTTTTGGTAAAATGGAAACAGAATCTATCGGGAAACGTAAAGGATTCGTTGGAGGATACGATGGGAAAAGGGCAAAAACGAAAGCCTACGTTGTAACATGTGGAAATGAAACGGAAAAGTCTGGATGGAAAATGACATCCGCGTAATTCGTGATCTGCTGTACGAACGGACGGAAACTTTACACAAGGTTTTCAATGCATGCATAGAATCGCTCGAACGCTCATACGAGAGCGGGAACATTTGAAAAAAATACGACATCGGCACCGTTTTGAAAGTTTTTTTGTGTCTCTCTGAATCGAGCCTATAGAGTTACTAGATAAAGATAAAGTGCTATAGTGAGAGCTAAATTACATCAATGCTGTTGCTCAGATTATTATTGTCCTATTATTCTAAAGTGCAAAGTGCCTTGTGCAAACCAACCACGTGCAGTTAAGTGCTTCTACCACGTGCATACTAGATGAGCATCCATCCATACAACCCCCATCAGAATACAATGATAATGTAGTAAAAAAAAAAAAAAAAAAATTAACATGTGCTACACCCAACATGGACTGAAGGCAAATTTTGGCAGAAGAGGTGGTGGCTATACAGCCCCAAACATCAGAGGTCAGCCCATTGCTAATATTGCAAACCACGCCCGGGCACTGAGCACTTAAAAATCTGGCTCAGAGGAAGCATTTTTCAAGCAGTGCACTGACAACAAGACACTGGTCATTTGCATGCTTTGC
>CM051236.1:223406810-223409310 GCA_027917425.1 Gastrophryne carolinensis
AAATCGGGGGTAACTAACACAGGTTGTTGGCACAAGGCAGACTTAAGGCTTTGGAAAGCCTTCTCGGCCTCTGGAGTCCACGTGATCATGGTTCTCTTTCCGCCCTTGGTCAAGTCAGTTAGGGGAGCAGCAACTGAGGCGAAGTTCGGCACAAATCTACGGTAATAGCCCGTAATACCAAGGAAAGCTCTGACCTGTTTCTTTGTCAGGGGTTTAGGCCAATTCTGTATTGCCTCCACTTTATTAAGCTGTGGCTTAATCAACCCTCTTCCAATAATGTAGCCCAGATACTTGGCCTCTTCTAGGGCTATTGCACACTTCTCGGCATTTATGGTCAACCCCGCATCACTTATGGTATCCAATACAGCCTGTACCTTACAGAGGTGACTTTCCCAATCAGGGCTAAAAATGACCACATCATCGAGGTAGGCAGCTGAGTAATCACGATGTGGTCGCAAAATCAAGTCCATCAACCTCTGGAAAGTCGCAGGTGCTCCATGTAACCCGAACGGCATCACTACATACTGGAATAGCCCATCAGGGGTGGAGAATGCAGTTTTCTCTTTAGCCTCATTAGTAAGTGGAATCTGCCAATAGCCCTTTGTGAGATCGAGGGTGGTTATGTATCTGGCATTACCCAACTTCTCAATCAACTCATCTACCCTGGGCATAGGATAGGCATCGAATTTTGAGATCTCATTCAACTTTCTGAAATCGTTACAGAACCTCCAAGTTCCATTAGGCTTTGGGATTAATACAATCGGGCTGGACCATTCACTCTGTGACACCTCAATTACTCCCAGATCAAGCATACGCTTTACCTCGGCAGATACGGCTTCCCTACGGGCTTCCGGGATCCTATAGGGCTTGAGGTTTACTCTGCTTCTAGGCTCAGTTTCAATATGATGATAGATGAGGTGTGTACGCCCTGGGAGGTCAGAAAACTTGTCTTTGTTTTTCTGTAAAAATTCCTGAGCCTCCTGTTTCTGTGACACTGATAGGGTATCACCAACCTTGACTGGAGGGATTGGTTGTGACAAATTACTAACAGTATTTGTCGCCCCCAAGGATTCCCTGTCTTTCCAGGGCTTAATCAAGTTTACGTGGTAAACTTGGAAAGGCTTCCTTCTACCTGGTTGGTGCACCTTGTAGTTCACCTCACTGACCTTTTCCACAATTTCATAGGGACCTTGCCACTTCGCCAGGAATTTACTCTCAACAGTGGGAACTAGTATAAGGACCCTATCGCCTGGGTTAAATGTCCTGATTCTTGCAGACCGGTTGTAAATTCTACTTTGGGCCTCCTGCCCCCTCCGGAGGTGCTCCCTTACTAGGGGCATTACAGCGGCTATACGGTCCTGCATTTGTGCTACATGCTCAATAACGCTCTTGTATGGGGTGGACTCGCTCTCCCATGTCTCTTTTGCAATGTCCAGTAGACCCCTAGGGTGACGACCATAGACCAACTCGAATGGTGAGAACCCTGTGGACGCTTGGGGCACTTCCCTAATAGCAAACATGAGGTAGGGTAACAAATGATCCCAGTCACGGCCATCTTTTTCCACCACTTTTTTCAGCATATGTTTCAAAGTTTTGTTAAATCTCTCCACCAATCCGTCCGTCTGGGGGTGGTATACAGAGGTACGGATGGGTGAGATTTTAAATAGTTTGCATAACTCCTTCATCACCTTTGACCTAAAGGGTGTACCTTGGTCAGTTAGGATTTCTTTGGGGATTCCAGTCCTAGAGAACATATAAAACAACTCACGTGCAATTGTTTTAGATGCGGTGTTTCTTAAGGGCACAGCTTCAGGATAGCGGGTCGCATAATCCATGACCACCAGAATATATTGGTGTCCTCTAGCGGATTTTACAATGGGACCCACTAAATCCATGGCTATACGCTCAAAAGGCACCTCTATAATAGGGAGCGAAACCAAAGGACTGCGAAAATGTGACACTGGGGCACTAAGCTGACATGTGGGGCACGACTCGCAGTACTTTTTAATATCACCATATATCGCCGGCCAGTAGAACCTCTGGAGAACCCTCTCCTGCGTTTTGTCAGTCCCCAAGTGTCCCCCAAGAACATGGTTATGTGCCATGTCCAGCACCTGACGCCGGTACGGCTTAGGCACCAGAAGCTGTTCCACAATCTCATCCTTAACCTTAGTGACTCTATAGAAAAGATCATTAGTCACAGAAAAATGTGGAAATCTTTTCTCAGCATCTGGTTCCTGAGGTACCCCATTCATGACAGCAACCTGCTCTCTCGCATTTTTGAGAGTGGGGTCCTGTAACTGTGCAGTCCCAAAATTATCCCTAGACACCTCTAAGTCGGGTATATTTTGCTCAGTGGGAGGAGCCTCCTCCTCTCCAGCCAGGACCTGCAAAGGAAAACAATTATTTTCATCCTGCACACTTTTATCATTTACAGGGGGTAACGCAACAACCTTAGGAGTATCCTCACTCCTTTCGGGGGATTTTCTTTTTCCCCAGA
>CM051236.1:223414310-223416810 GCA_027917425.1 Gastrophryne carolinensis
TGACCTGTTTCTTTGTCAGGGGTTTAGGCCAATTCTGTATTGCCTCAATTTTATTTAGCTGTGGCTTAATCAACCCTCTTCCAATAATGTAGCCCAGATACTTGGCCTCTTCTAGGGCTATTGCATACTTCTCTGCATTTATGGTCAACCCTGCATCACTTATGGTATCCAATACGGCCTGTACCTTACAGAGGTGACTTTCCCAATCAGGGCTAAAAATGACCACATCATCGAGGTAGGCAGCTGAGTAATCACAATGTGGTCGCAAAATCAAGTCCATCAACCTTTGGAAAGTCGCAGGTGCTCCATGTAACCCGAACGGCATCACTACATACTGGAATAGCCCATCAGGGGTGGAGAATGCAGTTTTCTCTTTAGCCTCATCAGTAAGTGGAATCTGCCAGTAGCCCTTTGTGAGATCGAGGGTGGTTATGTACCTGGCATTACCCAACTTCTCAATCAACTCATCTACCCTGGGCATAGGATAAGCATCGAATTTTGAGATCTCATTCAACTTTCTGAAATCGTTACAGAACCTCCAAGTTCCATTAGGCTTTGGGATTAATACAATCAGGCTGGACCATTCACTCTGCGACACCTCAATTACCCCCAGATCAAGCATACGTTTTACCTCGGCAGATACAGCTTCCCTACGTGCTTCCGGTATCCTATAGGGCTTGAGGTTTACTCTGCTTCTAGGCTCAGTTTCAATGTGATGATAGATGAGGTGTGTACACCCTGGAAGGTCAGAAAACTTGTCTTTGTTTTTCTGTAAAAATTCCTGAGCCTCCTGTTTCTGTGACACTGATAGGGTATCACCAACCTTGACTGGAGGGATTGGTTGTGACAAATTATTAACAGTATTTGTCGCCCCCAAGGATTCCCTGTCTTTCCAGGGCTTAATCAAGTTTATGTGGTAAACTTGGAAAGGCTTCCTTCTACCTGGTTGGTGCACCTTGTAGTTCACCTCACTGACCTTTTCAACAATTTCATAGGGACCTTGCCACTTCGCCAGGAATTTACTCTCAACAGTGGGAACTAGTATAAGGACCCTATCGCCTGGGTTAAATGTCCTGATTCTTGCAGACCGGTTGTAAATTCTACTTTGGGCCTCTTGCACCCTCTGGAGGTGTTCCCTTACTAGGGGCATTACAGTGGCTATACGGTCCTGCATTTGTGCTACATGCTCAATAACACTCTTGTATGGGGTGGACTCGCTCTCCCATGTCTCTTTTGCAATGTCCAGTAGACCCCTAGGGTGACGACCATAGACCAACTCAAATGGTGAGAACCCTGTGGACGCTTGGGGCACTTCCCTAATAGCAAACATGAGGTAGGGTAACAAATGATCCCAGTCACGACCATTTTTTTCCACCACTTTTTTCAACATATGTTTCAAAGTTTTATTAAATCTCTCCACCAATCCGTCCGTCTGGGGGTGGTATACAGAGGTACGGATGGGTGAGATTTTAAATAGTTTGCATAACTCCTTCATCACCTTTGACATAAAGGGTGTACCTTGGTCAGTCAGGATTTCTTTGGGGATTCCAGTCCTAGAGAACATATAAAACAACTCACGTGCAATTGTTTTAGATGCGGTGTTTCTTAAGGGCACAGCTTCAGGATAGCGGGTCGCATAATCCATGACAACCAGAATATACTGGTGTCCTCTAGCTGATTTTACAATGGGACCCACTAAATCCATGGCTATACGCTCAAAAGGCACCTCTATAACAGGGAGCGAAACCAAAGGACTGCGAAAATGTGACACTGGGGCGCTAAGCTGACATGTGGGGCACGACTCGCAGTACTTTTTAATATCATCATATATCGCCGGCCAGAAAAACCTCTGGAGAACCCTCTCCTGCGTTTTGTCAGTCCCCAAGTGTCCCCCAAGAACATGGTTATGTGCCATGTCAAGCACCTGACGCCGGTACGGCTTAGGCACCAGAAGCTGTTCCACAATCTCATCCTTAATCTTAGTGACTCTATAGAAAAGATCATTAGTCACAGAAAAATGTGGAAATCTTTTCTCAGCATCTGGTTCCTGAGGTACCCCATTCATGACAGCAACCTGCTCTCTCGCATTTTTGAGAGTGGGGTCCTGTAACTGTGCAGTCCCAAAATTATCCCTAGACACCTCTAAGTCTGGTATATTTTGCTCAGTGGGAGGAGCCTCCTCCTCTCCAGCCAGGACCTGCAAAGGAAAACAATCATTTTCATCCTGCACACTTTTATCATTTACAGTGGGTAATGCAACAACCTTAGGAGTATCCTCACTCCTTTCGGGGGATTTTCTTTTTCCCCAGAGAGCCCAGAATAACGGAAAATCGCGCCCCAATATTACATTATGCATGAGATTTTTAACCCCACCCACTTCATATTGTACGGTGCCTCGTTCAGTCCCGACTTCGGCCAGCACTATAGGGTACACTTTTGTATCCCCATGTATACAAACAACACTCATATGCTTTTTACACTCAAAGTCCCCAGCCACCAG